>JALPQD010000313.1:2417213-2971556 GCA_023101885.1 Typhlomys cinereus
TATTAATCCCAGTGTGCCCTCCAGCCCACTCTGCCAACCACCGAGCTCAGAAAGGCGGGTACTCCTTGCTAGCCAGAGCAAGTTAGGTGCCCGGATGTTGAGGTCTGTTGGCATTTCCTGTGTTGGCTTTGGCTGGTGGGGCCAGGCCAGTGGACTGCCCTCTTGACCTGGGCTGAGCCAAACAGGCATATCCCAGAGTCTTGAGTCTACTGGCTTCAGCCCTATGCCCCACAGGGAATCATGTTCCAGAAAAAAAAAAAAAAAAGGTCACTTCTTCCTGCTGTGGCCCAACTAAGCAGCTGTCCCCTGCCTTTTAGGGTCCTCTGGCAGCCCGAAGCTTGGCCAGTCCACAACTGGCTGGCTGTTCCGAAGCCCGTTCCTTATGCTCACAAATGGAACCTGTGGACTCCACAGACCTCCAAGCCTTGCAGGACTGTCAGGTGAGATCTCTCTGCACTCTCAAGGCTACAGCAGGACTGAACTCACGTCCTGTGCGTACGTGGAATAGTGTCCCCGGCTCTGTGCCGAGCCTGCACCTCAATCTATTTCACTATCTAGCCCTAGATCCAGCAGACGCCCCATCTGCAAGTCCTGAAGGGTCGACTTTACCTACAGGCCTCAGCCTCGCTGGCTCCACTTCCTCAGCCCGTGTTTTCTTTGGCCCTGGGTCTCTGAGACACTAGATTGTCCAAAACAGGACGTCTTCATGGATACTTATTTTCCCAAAGAGCTAAGTCTGTAACACAATCAGGTCCTTTGTGTGCAATGTGGTCCCAAGCCTCCCTCCCGGATTGCCCCGGTCCCTGTCCCAGCCAGGTCCCTTGGGGGCATGAAGCACTATTCATTCCCTATCGCTGGAGGTCTCTGTCGAGGACTGGGCAAGGCCAGGCAGGGAGAACAGAGCTGAATCCCGCTCCCCAGAGACTCGCTGATCCACACGAGTCTCCCTTCTTTCTTGGCCAGACTTGGGAGAAGCAGCGGAACGAGTTCATAGTATGAGCTCAAGAGTCAAAGAGGGAATTCTGGCAACACTCTAGTCCCTTGCTTTAACTGAAGTACCCACGTGGAATCAGCGTTGTCAGTAAGACGGAGGCACCTATGGCGTAGAGCTACGCAGCAGAGAGTTCGTGGCCGGGCGTAGAGTCAACCGCCAACAATCAGCTCTAGGTGTACGCTGTCCTCTGCATCGGGTTGTCTAGGCAATCTGAAGGAGACGGGCTGCGGAGTGATCCTGAGAAGCTCCGAGCCCTCACCCCACTAGGGCTTCACTTTGACGCCATACGGCCTTTGCTTCGTGGACCCGGCTAGCTCTCTGATCTACGCTGCCCATGTCCCCTTTGTGAGCCTGGGCAACCCCTTAGGATGGAGCAGCCTCAGGAGGTGCTGCAAGAAGGTGGGTCTCCTGTAGCTCAGCCTGTGGTGGTCTCTGCCTTCTCCAAATGAAAGTTGGCTGGGGGGAGGGGGGAGGGGAGAGGGAGAAGGAAGGAAAAGGCTCTGGATTTCTTACACTGTTCATGGGAGGTACAGCAGCCGTCATTTATCTGGGAAGTTTAGGTGTTATTGACTGAGAAGTTGTCCAGGCCCGAGAACCAAGATAAAACCAGACTTACATGCAAGAAACAGAAGTGGGAGCGGTAGGAATTGATTAGGCATTGGGTTAGAGGGAGCCTAGGATGTCCTCCATCACCTAAGCCAATTTTATTGTGGCATACATGAGTATTTATAGGAAAACATCAAAAAAGAGCAGGGCCAAATTCTTTTTTTTTTTTAACTGTCCCACTTGAGGGGCATGTTATTTTTTTCCACTCATACAAACTTAATAATACTTCTGTCCCCTCCCTCCTTCCACCCCTTCCTGGTCCCCCTTGCTCCCTCCCCCTTTTCCCCTTCCTTTCACCCTCTCCTTCCCTATCTCTCTATATCTCCCTCTTCCCCTCCCCCCAATCCCTGGAGCATCCTTTAGTGAGAATGTCAAACTTCCCTCTGTGTCCTCCACTCTAATGAGGCATTGCCCAGAGCCCTTTCTTGTTCTCCCCTTTAGTATGAGAACACCCTTGTGACTGATCCCTTGCCTCTAAGGATCCTAGTGCCTGTGATCCATGCTAGACTTTGGGGGGTCATTGATGTGTCAATCATTACGCAGGTCTCATGGTTACTGCAGCCCTAACTTGTGTGGAGTATCTTGCTTATCGTTGCTCCTCCCCATCTTCAGGCTCTTACTGCCCCCTCTTCTGAAAATTTCCCTGAGCTTTAGGATGGGGAGAGATTTGGTTGGCCTGGTTCCAGGTGATTAATGTAGGGTCTCTGATGTTCTGAATTATGGTTTGTTGTTGCTTTCAGTTTTGCTATTCCTGCACCGCCCTTGGCTCCATCCCAATTAGTATTGGATGTCACCTCCTGACCAGCAATGGGCCCTCCCTGGGCCAGGCACCCGGAAAGCCAAATTCTTTACAGGATTACATAAAATGTATACATTCCCGCTAACAAAGAAAAGGCAGGAGTGACATCTACTTGTTGTGAGGGACCAGACATGATGTCTCCAGATAGAGTTAAAAGCAGGCATGACACTTAGTTGCTAAAAGGGAATGGACAATGAATGTCTTAAAGCAGAGCTACCTGGTCCATACATTAACATATCTCAAATGTATAAGGAAGGAACTGTAAGGAGAAGCTTTAAACTCACCAATTCTGAGAAGAACAAAAGCGATCTAAGAACAGACAGGAGGTAAACTCAACTCCCAGAGGAAGGAATTCACCTGCCATTGTCTATGCAGACAGGGGCAAAATTCATCTTCCAAAGGGAGGAGCCCCTAACAACTGTCCATTTTAGATGTTAATGGTCATTCTCCAGAGAGCAGGCTTTAGGCCTGATGACCCCCACAAGGAGTTATGTGTGTGTTAGTCACTTTAATGGCCATTCCAGGTTTGGTAAGGCCCCTTGAAAACAATCTGAAATGACAGAAATCAGGGGGGCTTTCTGAGATTCCCACAGATGCCTTTTCATATTCTCTATGTTAACTAACAGGCTAAGAAAACACATGCTATCCAGTGGTAGAATTAAATAGAGTTAAATATGTTAACTCCATTTCACCTATATAAGGAATGAATAAGCAAACACTGATACTGTTTCCAAAAAACATTTTTCATGACACAGCAATACTTGAGTGAAAGAGTTGAGCTATTTACTAAGTGTGATCTTTATCGTGTTTAACAAAAACATGATTGTGACTGCATAAACAAAATGTGACACATCTCGGAATATTATCCCGCTTTAAAAAGGAAGGAAATTCTGACACATTCGACAACAAAGATGCACTTGAAGATATGCTAAGTAAAGTAAGCTGGGCAGATATGATTTCACAGAGGAGGCACCTGCAGTGGTCAACTGTCTGCACACACAGGGTAAAAGGGTGGTTTCCAGGTGCTGGGGAAGTTAATGTTTAATGGGGACAGTTTCAATCTGGGATAACAAAATGTCCTGGAGATGCATGATAGGCTGCATGGTGTATTAATTAGTTACTTACTCGTGGTGGCCAAGACACCTGAGAGAACAGTTTAAAGAGGGGACGATTTATTTTAACTCCTGTTTTTTAAAATTATTTTTATTTTTTGCTCTTTGACCCTTTCATACACGAACACAATCAATTAATGTGTTTTCACTTCTCCTATCCACTTCGTATTTTCTCCCTTGCAGCCAGTCTCCTTCCTACTTTCACATCTTTTTGCATGTGTGACCCCCTGAGTTTCGCCTGGGATGTCTGTACTGGCAAGGGCACCAGTAATTCTGGGGCATAGATGACTTACCAATGGATACATTGTTGAGTAAACAAATTTCCCTTCCCCTGTCTGGCATTAACCTTAAATAGTCTCTCTTGGGGTTTAGTATTCCTTGCGATCTTGCCTCATCCACGGTGAAATGTCGACAAGGTCAATTACTATGCAGGTCTAGTGGAAGTGGACATCTATGAAGTGAGTTCTGGGGTGCAGCAGCCCTGCCACATTCAGAGGTGCTGTCTGGGAGCACCCTGTCCCCCCCTCCCCCAGGCAAGACCAGACTCATATATTCTTGCTTGTCCCTCTTCCATAAAGTTCCTCGAGCCTTGGGGTAGGAGTGATTTAGATGTCCTGTTTAGAACTGAGCACTCCACCATGGCTTATTTTCTGCACTTTGGCCAGTTGTGGTTCTCCATATAGCACCTTCCACTGCAAAGGATGCTTCTGGGTGAGTGCTGAGTTGGCTTGTGGTTTTAAGGGTTAAAGCCATGGTCACTTGGGCCCATGTGCTTAGCACAGCATCATGGAGATGGAGAACTGGAAGCTCATGGCAGAGGAGGGAGGAGGCAAGCACTGAAGACCAGGCATCGCTTTCAAAGACACCCTGGCTTTCTTCCTTCAGCTAGAAACCTTCCCTCAGTTTCCAAAACTTTCCAAAATAGCTCCATCAACTGAGGAACAAACAATTCAACCCTTGAACCTGTAGGGGAGATTTCTTATTGAAACTTTGTGTGTTGCATAGTTTGTCACAATTTTTTAAAAAAAGTTATGGGAAAATACATCAAAATGTTCGCAAATGAATATTTTTGTACAAAGGGGTTATGGATGATCTCTTACCGTTTTCAATTTCCAACATCTCTCCCCCCATGCGGTTTCATTTTGGCTTAGCTTGTTCTTTGTTTTAAGGAAGCACACTCCAGCATCTCCCAGATGTTGTGGACGCTGAGGGTCGCCACAGCCTGCTGGGGGAAGTGGCGGCTCACTAGCTCATTGAGACCTTGGGTGTTCCAGGTCCCCTTATCTTCCTCTGCCCTGACCACTGGCTTCTACTGATTCTGGGCACTCTGAGACTGGTCTTGCCTAGGGTTCTCTCTTCCTAGGGACAATCCATCACTAACCCCCACAGGGACTTCCCCTGCCCTAGTGGGAAAGTGGGCTCGGGGCTTTCTCAGACGGCCAGCACCCAAGACGCCTTCCCGCGCTGCTCTTCCCCAGCACAGCTGCCAAAACAACAGTCGGTACCCATAGCCCTGGTCAGGGCAGGGAGAGTGGAGCTGCATCGAGCAACTGAAAAGGGGACGTGGGGGTCTGCATCCCTGAACAGATCAGAGGCAGGAGGAGCTGGACCCTCCTTCCTGCTTCCCTCTGGGGAAGAGATTTGGGAAAGCTAATGGGCCTTGGGGACCCGGGACAACTTTACCAGTGGCCTCCCTGGCTCCCTGGGGGCTGAGGGAGGTGGGGAGGGGGGAGAAGGGAGGAAGTCAAGCCGCTTGGGAACCCGCTGAGCCAGGCAGTGGGTAGGAGGCACCGTCTTGGCTCCCTGGCTGGCCAGGGCCAGTGCTTTCCCACGGGGTGCAGCCGGCGCTGGACCTTGCGGATCGCCGGCCTGGCTAAGAGGTGGCCAAGCCCCGCTGTTCAGGACAGGATCTGCAGGCGACTCTCTCAGGGGTCTTCCAGCTGGGCTTGCTGTGGCCTGGCTGCGCGCGGGCATCCCGGAAGGGCTCGCTTGGAAGGGTTGCTCAATCAATGCCTTGGGCTTCTGCTCGTGTCCCAACTGCTGGTGCCCTGGTTATGTGACTGGTACAGCGACCCCCGAGCTCGGTCACCAGCATTTGGAAGATTTCCGATCTTGGTGGAATGGAAGCCTGGCCCCTTGCCGTTAATTCCTCCCACTCTAACCTGCCCGGGACACATTCTGAAGCCAGCAAGAACAGAAGGACTTGCAGATAAACTGATGGAGAAACTGTGTTGTTGCCCTGACCGCGGTGGGACTGGACACGGTGCTCACTGCTGTGATGCAGGGAGAGAGGAGCCTTGACGCCTGAACCACGAAAGGAAGACACCTAACCGCCGACCACACGGACTTGTAATCCAGCACTCAGGAGGACCTCAAATTCAAGGCCAGCCTGGACTACAGATGAGATTCTTTCTATCTCACCCCTCACCCTCAAACACCTACGCCCACTTCCTTCCCCTACAGTGGAAGATACTGAAGTAATGTTTACCTGCGGAGCCCTGGAAAGTCTCCAGTCATATATAGTCTCTAGAGCAAGTCACTTCAAACTTGGAAGTTTCACCTGACTCTTTTGTTAATTTTTTAATTAGGGTACAGAGTAGCAGTTTTCATTCTGGTATTTTTCTTACACACTAAGTTTGGCAAGACCCTCCTGCCTGGTGCTCTCTTCAACTCTCTGTCTGCATCTTGGTATACCTTTCCCCTTCGCACTTTTTTTTGGGGGGGGTTATATTTACTTACTTGAGATGTAGAGAGAGAGAGGGCACTTTTGGAAGTCAGTTCTTTCCACTTAATGGCCTTCTGGGAATTGAACCCAGGATACCAAGTTGGTGAGCAGGCACCTTACCTGCTGAGCTATTTCGCCTCGGTAGCACTTTCTGTCTAGTATACTCTATTATCTTCTCCATCCTGCCGGGGCCCCTTTCTAGTTTTCTGACTTCTTCTACACACTCTGTCCCACATAAAATACACATATAAAAATTAGAATTCATAAATGGAAGAGAACACCTGGCATTTGTCTTTTTGGGTCTAGCTTACATGACTCATGTAATATTACACAATGCTATCCATTTTCCTACAAATTTCACAATTTCATTTTTCTTTTCATCTGAATAAAATTTCATCGTGTATATAAATCACATTCTCACTATCCATCCATTTGTTGATGGACATCGAAGCTGTTTCCTTTTCCTTGTTTTGGGCACAGAACAGCAATGAACATGGACGTGCATTATCACACACACTCTGAGAAGTGAGATTAGCTGAGAACAGAAAGAACCTTTGGGGAAAGGGACATGGCTCGGTGGATAAAGTGCCTGCTTTTTTTTTTTTATAGCAATTCAGATTCCTACAAAGGCTTGGTGGGTCTGGAGGCCCCCTGTAACTCCAGCATCCTGGAGGATTCCCAAGCAAGCTGGATTCAAGGGAGAGCCCCTGCCGCAACATAGAAGGTGGGTGGAGATCAAGAAAGACACCTGACATCAACCTTTGGCCTCCATGTGTGCAGACAGACAAGTACATGTATGCACACACAGACACACACACACACACTTGATCACATTACACACACACATATATACACACAGACAAAAAAAGAAACTTTGAATCTCAATTTTCAGCTTGTTTATCCCTATCCTCACATCCTGCTCAATTCAGAGAACAGCCTGAGAAGTCATCCCACCCCCCACCCCCCACCACCCCACCACCCTATGCTTGGGGCAAGAACCAGTTAATGAAGCTACATTCAAGTTAGACAATGACTGCCTGTTGTTGGGATGTTTCTGGCTACAAGCATCAACCCAGGATGGAAACTATTCTGGGGAGGGGATGGGCAGATGGGAAGGGGTGAGCCCTAGGCTTTGGGAGCTGCACAGCCTCTGACTGCAGGTTAGCCACAGAGCGTCATTTGTGTACCAAGAGAGGCAGGGTGCTGCTGAGACCCAGGACACAGCCTTCCCCCCCCCCCCGGGCATGCGGAGCTGCTGTGGTCATCTGTTCCGTGGACCCAGTGAGCGATGAGTCCCTGAAGGAGGGGTACCCCAAAATGAAAGTTGGCATTATTTTTGTGTCCATTATCTGGTTTTTGAAATTACAACCAGATCTTCTAAACACCTTTTATAGAAATTTAAAAATTCAGCTAGATGGTGAGTATTGAGCCTTACCCACTGAGATCATGAGCACTGCAATGTTTTTTTTAAACAGTTTATTTTATTTGTTTGTTTGTGTTCAAGAGAGAGGGGCACGCATTAATGGCATGGTGTATGGATGGAGGCCAGAGAACTTTTAGAAGTTGGTTTTCTCCTACCATGTGGGCTCGGGGGATCCAAGTAAGGTTGTCAGGTTTGCGGGCATGCGTCTTACCCACTGAACTACCTTGCCTCAATGTTCCAATAAATAGTGCTACAAAGTAGCATAATGTTTCAAAATCTTCTAGACTATGGTCCACCCATGCCGCTGTTGATGTAGGAACCACTGTTACTATCTATCAACCACAGCTACTGTGATTTCCACCAACAAATAGGATCATCCAGTTGGTTGGTAATCACACTCAAGGGCTTATCCTTGGGGCTGGAGAGGTGGCTCAGGGGTTAAGCTTCTGCCTTGCAAGTGGAAGGTCCTGAGTTCAGATCCTAGACCCCACGTATAGACACCAGGAGGAAGCGGGGCGGCCTGTGTTTCTGGTCCTGGTAGGGCGGAGCCTGTGAATCCCGGGGCAGAGTAAACGAGGAGGTGGAGGCGTCCATGGAGGTTCCTGAATTCACCCATGGTCCTACACACACACACACACACACACACACGCACGCACGCACAGTTGAATAAAAAATACCTTATCCTTATGACTTTAAAATCCAAGCCTTTACATGTCTTCCCATTCAATGTCACTGATACCGTAGCTGAGAGAGAGTAAGTGGTTAGTGGACCTCAGTCTTCGCATTTCTTTTTTTTTTTTTTTCTTTTCAGAATCACAGGATATTTTTTGGTTTTGTTTAATGTGCTTGGTGCATTGTTTCATAATAGAAAAGACCTGTCAGTTTGGAATAATTGATCTGATCAAAGACAGCTCTCCTCCCAGGGCTGCTGTACGTACCAAAAGGAATAAAGGAGTTGGCTGGAGAGATGGCTCATTAGCTCAAGCTCTTGCTTCATAGGCAAAAGGACTGGGTACTCAGATGCCATTTGTAATGCCAGCCCTGGAAGGTGGAACTTGGGAATCCCCAGAACAAGCCGGCTAGCTGTACTAGCCCTGCAGGCAGTTCTGGGTTTATTTAGAGACCCAGCCTCGAAAGGATCAGGTGAAAGACCAAGCAGGGCTGATTCCTGATCTCTGTACCTTGGCCCTCCACGTGCATGGACACGCATGTGCTCATGCATCCCCCTATGCGTGAGTCCACATGCATACAAGCACACCTATACTCATGCATCCCCCCCAAATACATATAAAAAAGTAAGACATAAAGACTTTAATCTAAAGACCATCCCTTTAAAATGTGAAAGGTGCTGTTTTCTGTATTCCACACAATGCTTTGAAGAGATCTCTAAACATATATTACAGCTTGAATATGCTGACCTATGAAAAGGGACTGGTTATACACAATGGGAAATAATATGAGGGGAGTCAGTTTTTTTTTCCTCAAACGTCCTGCATCTATCATTAGAAGATCCCTCCATATTCCTAGCAATTGACCACACTCAAGGGTACAGAGCCAGATTTACAGACATATAAATCCACTCTAGACTAGGACAAACTTCTAGTTATCAGGAGCAACCAGTCAGCGTACCTTGATAAGAACAACGCTGGGCTCCTCTGGAGGAGAAAAGCAAAGTTTAGCCAAGACACCAGCATTGGATTAAGCAGAGGGGGAATTTGGGGAATTTGTTGAGCTACCTGAGGGGGCTCTACCTTCAGGCCTGGCTGGGTCTGTTTCAAATCACCAGCTCATTTGCAGTGCCTTGCTTTAGGGCCTGGCACTGCTTCCTTCTGGAGCAGATGCCTGGCTTCTTCTGGGGCAGTTACTTTTTTTTTTTTTGCTCTTCCCAGGAGGCAGGCAAGGTAGCCCCTGACAGTCCAAAGCCAGCCTCTTCACAGGATATGATCTAAAGGAAAGAAACCTGCACCCCCACCCCCACCCCCTGCCACCCCGGGGTCCCGGGGGTCTGTAGAGTGAATCACAGAAAAGACTGAGAGGCTTTGCAAAACCCATGAAGTGCTAGAGCAGGTCTGGGCACAGGCACTGTGGTTAGGGGCCACTTGGGACACCAGCAGGTACTGGATTGACAGCTCCACCCAGGTCCCTTGAGAGGTGGAGAGGCAATTCCCAGCGGAAAGGGGGTGCAGGGCAGACAAAAACAACAGGTGTCCATGACAATAGCACTTGTTCTCAGGTTGCGTAGAGACATGACTTATCCACCAAAACAATCCGGGAGGATGAAAACAGTGATCGAGTCACATGCCCGAGTGCTGAGTCAAAGCGTCTGAGGAAAAGGAAGTGAGCCGAGGCCCTAGGACGACCTTGCGGTAGGACGGAGGCCGGAGCACGTTGATTGGCTTCCAGTTGAAAGTTGTCACATTGTTGCACTGTCGCCTCATCTCCACATTAACTACAGGAAGCTGATCCGACAGGACAGTCAAACTGAACGTTTGAAATTTAGAGTACTTGTTCTTTGGGACAGTTTGGAAGCGCGGCTGAACATCATCCCGTTTTCTTTTTTTTTTTTTTTTCATTCAAATAACTTACTTCTGACTCTAAGTAGGCTGCTTATAGGAAATGTTTCTGGAAAATGTAGTTCACAGATTTAAAAAAAATCACTCTTGCATTTATAAGGTCTGGGTGTGACTGTAAGTGATGGAAGCCCTAGACTAGCAGGGACTTTAACGAGACCGAAGTTAGTTTCTCTCTCGGCTACAGGCCAAAGATAAACAGTTCAGGCTGGTGTGGAAACTCCTCAAAGACTTCAAGATGCCCACACTCTACCAACTCACCACTCTGCCATCCTTAGCAGGGCCTGAATCTACATGGTCTCAGCAGGAAGGGCAGAAGTGAAGCAAGAAAGAAAAAGGGACACATTCCCTCCTGGAATCTTCTAAGGTTCTGGAAGCGGCAACCCAGTGCCGTGCTTTCCCATTGGCAAGAACAGAGTCACATGGCCACATCTACCTGCAAGGGCTAAGAAAGTTAGTCTTTTTCCTAGACGGATATTTGCCCAGCTAAAAACTCTATAGAATATTCTATACAAAAGGAGTCAAATGATTTGGGGGTAATAATATTCTGTTTGAATAGTCTATGGAAAAGGAGGCGAATGGTTTGGGGGTAATAAAGTTCTGATAAATATCTAATCATATTAGATGCATTTTATGCATAGTGCATAAAAAGTCACTTAACATGGTGTATACGTGCACACACCATGCCCACAAATGTATGTACATGTATGGGTGTGTTCAGTATTTCCATCTCTCCTACACAAGTCTACCTCAGCTCCCTCCATTAGTGGCATCTTATAAACTATGATACAACAGCAAAGCGAATAAATAGACACTGGCACAGTCCAAGGGGCTTATTCGGAATTTATCAATTATACACATGCTGTGTGTACATGCATGTGTGTTAGTGCTTGCGTCGTTTGTGTGTGTGTGCATGTAAAGCCACGGGTAATGCATAACAGCTACAATCAAGAAGCTCAGTGGTACTATCACAAAACTTCCTCACCCCCATCTCCCATCCTTTACTCTTGGTGACCATTGTTATGTTTTATCTCTGAATTGCACAATAAAATTGTTCAGTATATGAATTTTTGTGAATAAATCGTGTATGTGTGTGTGTGTGTGTGTGGTGGGGGTGGGGGTCGTGGGTGGTGCAGTGTTTGCACACATACTCATGGAGGCCAGAAGGCAGCCTTGAGTGTCATCCTCATACTTATACGTTCACTTTTTCTGAAGCAGGATCTCTCATTGACTTATAGCTTGCCGACTACTACTTCTGGTGTGCTGGCCAAAATCCTCTTGTTTCCGCTTCTGAGGTACTAGGACTGCACACAAACCACTGTGTCTGGCATTTTTACATGGGCTCTATGGATCAAGGCCTCATGTCCACAAGACATGTATTTTATATGCTGAGCCATCCTCCCGACGCAGAGAATAATTTATTCACCGAGTATAATTTCCTTGCTGTTGCAGACATCAATCATTTCATTGATGAGCACTATGCTATGGCATGGGTGCTCCAGTTTATTTTAACGTTTGACAGTCCTAGGACATTTGGACAGCTTCCAGTTTGGAGTCAGAATAAATAAAGCTTCTGTGAACATTTGGGTGCACGTTCCTGTGTGATGCTCTGTCTCTGGGAGAAATGACCAAGGGTTCAACTGCTGGGTCGATAGAGTGCATCTTTAGCTGTGAAAGAGACTTGGAATCTGTTTTGGAGAATGCTTATGTGAGCTTCAGGGTGTGGCTCATGCTAGCAATTCCAGCATTCGAGCGATGTAGGCAGGAAGATCAGGAGTGCAAAGCCAATGTATCAGCTACACAGGCTAAATGAAAGTGGTTGTAACAGAAGTAGCGACCACAAGACTGTTATAAGGGAAAGAAGAGTTACTTTAGGGTAAACGTTGAAATCATAAAGATCCCCAGTTCTTTTTAGTTTTCTGTTCTGCCATCTCCAATAGTTAATTTCAATCCTAACCAAAAAATAAAATATTATTATTATTTGTGTTTGTGTGTGATATGTGAGCATAGATGTGTGTGTGTGCCATTGTGTATATGTGGAGATCAGAGAACAAGTTTCTGGGATCAGTTCTCTCCATCCACTTTTTTAAGTTTATGGGATCAGTTCTCTGGGGATCAAACTTAAGTTGTCAGACACTGCATAAGAGGTAGTTTCATGTTGTGATTCATCTTCATAGCCCTTTTATCCTTAGTTTTGAAGCTTCATGGTCATTAAGACAAAACAATATTTTTAGTAAAAAAATATATAACAAGGTGTTTCTAAAAAGTACATGAAAGAGCAAGTGGTCAAAATTAGTCAAGATACTGCAAAGGGAAAGAAGTGGGCAAGGGAATTTTTACTAGAGGGGAAGACTTTATTTTTTTGATTTAATTTTATTGTGTGTGTGTGTGTTTGTGTGTGTATCAGAGGGCACTGTGTGTCCCTGTGGAGGACCAAAGGTGACTTCAGGAATCATCCTGGATTTCTTTTATCTTCTTCTTGCTTCCCTCTGGGATTTCCCAGGTTCTGCTCACTAGGGCCAAAAAATACAGGCCCCTCCATTTCTGTCTGGTGTTTTTATGTGAGACCTGGAATCTGAATCCAGGACCTTCTGTTTGTGAGACAGAGTCTTTTTTTTTTTTTTTTTTTTTTTTAATGTGGGACCTGGGATCCGAACTCAGAACCTTCTGCTTGTGAGACAGAGTCACAACCCCTGAGCCATCTCTCCAGCCCCTGTGAGACAGAGTCTTAACCCTTGAGCCATCTCGCCAGCCCCAGGAAGACTTTTATTTTATTATTTATTATTTATTCGATTGTGCGTATATGCGTGTGTGTGTGCACGTGCGTGTGTGTGTAGAACCACGGATGAATTCCGGAACCACCATGGACGCCTCCACCTCCTCGTTTACTCTGCCGGGGGATTCACAGGCTCCGCCCTACCAGGACCGGAAAGGCAGGCAGCCCTGGCTTCTGCCCAGCAACTATACATGGGGTCTAGGACCCGAACTCAGGACCTTCTGCCTGCAAGGCAGAGGCTTAACCCCTGAGCCACCTCTCCAGCCTCAACTTCTTCTTCTTCTTTTTTTTTTTTAATAATGCAATAGTTTAAAAAAAATATTACATTAGGACCCATGCGGTGACTCAGCAGGTAAAGGTGCCTGCGTGTAAACCTGGGGATCTGAATTTTATCCCAGCAGCCCAGGTAGTGGATGGAAAGACCTGAAGTTGGAAAGTTGTCCTCTGACCTCTACATATGAACCGCAGTACGTGCATGCCTGCTCTTTCTCCCTGCCAATGCTCCCTTTCAAATAAATACATGAAATAAAGTAAAAAGACCAGATTATTTAGGAATAGGCAAATTACAATGAAATAAAACAAAGGAACCCCCTGCCAAAGGGCTGGAACATTATAGAAATTTGACACATGATGGTAGAAATATATTTTTTAAATTTTTTTAAATTCAGTTGTGTGTAGTGCGTGCGCGTGTGTATGTGCACGTGTGTGTGTGTGTGTGTGTGTGTGTGTGTGTGTGTGTAGAACCACCGGCGAATTCAGGGAACCACCATGGACCGCCTCCACCTCCTCCTTGTTTACTGTGCCTGGGGATTTACAGGCTCCACCTTACGAGGACCAGAAACAGGCGGCCCCTGCTTTCTGCCCGGCGTCTATATGTGGGGTCTAGGATCCGAACTCAGGACTTTCCGCCTGCAAGGCAGAGGCTTAACCCCTGAGCCATCTCTTCAGCCCCCTGATGGTAGAAATATTAGAAATCATTGAAAAAAAGAATGGAGAAAGATTGGACTATCTTTTACTTCACATAAAAACCACATTAAAAACAACAACAAGTTAAGAGGCTGGAGAGATGGCTCAGGGATAAAGACTCTGTCTCACAAGTAGAAGGTCCTGAGTTCAGATTCCAGGTCCTACATAAAAACACCAGGCAGAAATGGTCAAAGTCACCCTTGGTCCTCCACAGGAACACATGTGCCCTCAGACAGACAGACAGACAGACAGACACAGACACACACACACACACACACACACACACACACACACACGCACAAAAGGAGTGAGTAAATAAAGTTTGTTTTTTTTTAAAAAAAAACAAGTATTCAGACAATTTAAAAAGAGATCTAGAAGATCTAGATGCTAAGGATATAGCTCAGTGACAGGGTAGTGTATGAAGTCCTGGATTCAATTCCTTGGATCATCAATATAAGTGAATAGAATATTTTAGAAGAAAATATAGGAGGTTATAGTGTTTACTTTGGATTAGAGGAGTTCTTAAATAGGACATAAAAAAGTACTGACTATAAAAGAACAGGCCAGTACACTTAAGGACACTAACATAAAAATTTTGTTCAAAGACAACTGAATATAAAGAAACAAGCTCAATAGATTGACAGAAGGCATTTTAGAAAATATATTACTGAAAAATTAGTGTGTGTGTGTGTGTGTATGTATAATATAATATACATATGAGATACTTAAAGATTCCTCCAAATCTCCTCAGTGTTTTTTTAAATTTCAGGGAAAGTGTCCTTTTGTCTCTTTCTGTTACTCTAATAAAATGTTACAGAAGACTAACTTTATAAAGAAAAATTATTTATTTAGCTCACAGTTCTGAAGATTCAAAGTCTAAAATTGGGCTGAATCCTAGGTCCCATGTTAAAAAAAAAAAAAAAAAAAAAAAGCCAGGCGGGGGCTGGAGAGATAGCTCTGTCTTGCAAGCAGAAGATTCTGAGGTCCCACGTTAAAAAACGCCAGGTAGAAATGGCGGCAGCTCAGAGAAATCCCAGAAGGAAGCAAGAAGCCAGGATGATTCCTGAAGTCACCCTTGGTCCTTCACAGGGACACACAGTGCCCTCTGAGACACACACACACACACACACACACACACACACAAATAAATAATAAAATAAAGTCCAAGAATAGAGGCAGAAGAGCATTTGTCCTCATGTGACCACCTAAGCGTGGTTGGTGTCTCACATCAGGAGCATATGTGAGGTCCACAGTTCAGATCAAGAAGCCAGAGGAATGGAGAGGGTTCATAATGCTCCTTTACAGCACCTCTTTTAAGGTGACTGAGGGCGTCCACGGCTACTATTTTAATTGCTTCCAAGTATGGCAACCTCCCGTGACCTAAGGACTTCCACTAAGTCCCACTTCATCTTCACCTGCTTCTCCTCCTAGGATGTAGAAAATGCAGAAAAACAGAGTAAATTGCACACATTCATGTCATGATATTGGTAGTATTTTCATTTTTAAATTTTAACTTAAATTGTGAGCAAGTAAACCGATTATTTACCTTCTTTCTCTCCCCCCCATCCCAACTTTCTTAAGTGTGTAGTTCAGTGGGATGAAGAACATTTCACATTGTAAAGGCACAGCCATCTTTACCACCTGTCTCTAGGACTCACATGTCTTGCAAAAATGATTAACCTTGTGATGGTTCCTATGGATTGCTTGACAGGATCTAGACTCACCAAACAGACAAGACTGTGGGAGTGCCCCTGGGCATTATCTGGATTAGGTTAATCGAGGTGGGAAGACCTATCCTATACTGGAGTGGTGGTATTCATGGGCAGGCATCTCAGATTGCCTAACAATGAGAAACTAGTTGAGCGTGAGCATTCATTGCTCTCTATTTGTTGACTGCAGGGCAAAGTGACCTGCTGCCTCACATTCCTGCCGCCGTGCTTCGCCTGCCGTGCTGGATCAGATCCTCAAACCTTGAGCCTTAACTTGCGTTTGCCAGGTATTTGGTCACAGCAAGAAGAAAGGTAACTAACACAAACTATCACAATTAAATACTAACTTTCTTCCCTGCCCTCTCAACCACCAGTTTATTTTCTACGAATTTTAATATTTTAGTTTTGGAGATTGGTATATAGCCACATATAAATTTTTTGTATATATGAAATAATACTTTGGAGCTGGAGAGATGGTTTTAGGGGTTAAGCCTCTGCCTGGCAAGTATAGATCCCAGAATCCACATTAAAAATATCGGGTGCAAATGGCATGGGCCTACACTTGTAGCCCTGAAAGGTGGAGCTTGGGAAACTCCGAAGTAAAGAACCAAAGAGGTAGAGCAATCCTGGAGGTTTCCCAAAGTCCCCTCTGGGCCTCCACAGGCACGCGCAGTACCCTCTGACACACACACACACACACATACACACACACACACACGTACGTACATGCATGTGTGCATGTGCACATGCGCGAAAAATTTAAAGCAAAAACTAAAAAACAATAGTGTATATTTTGTTTTTGCTTTCTAATTTCCTTTCTTTTATAAGATTTTATTTATTGTGTGTGTGTGTGTATCAGAGGGCACTGTAAGTCACCAAGGTGACTTCCGGAATCATCCTGAATTGCTTCTACCTCCTTCTTGCCACCACTGTTTCCACCTGATGTTTTTATGTGGGACCTGGGATCCGAACTCAGGACCTTCTGCCTGTGAGACAGAGTCTTAACCCCTGAGTCATCTCTCTATCCCAATCCTTTCTTTCTTAAGACGTGGCTAAGAAAGGCTTCTCTCACTTACAGATGCTTGCAGCTCTGCCCTCACCCATTTCCAGGCTGAAATCTGAATCGATATGCCGTATTTTTATTTTTTTAAATGGCTTGATATGTGGAAAAATAATGCTATCCAAAATTGGTCAGAACATGGTGCTAGCAAGTATGCAAACTGATGCAATTTAAAGGCATTTAAGAATTGCACACAACAAAACTAACAAATATTACGTGACATTGTTGAGCAATTTTGGTTTTAATCTCAATTCTGATTGTTTATTGTTGTGTAGAAATGTGATTCGTTTTTTGTTTATTGACCTTTTATTCTCACCAAACTCACTAATTGGGCTGGAGAGATGGCAAAGTGGGCAGAGCGCTTGCTACACAAACCTGATAGTTAGGGCTCCAGAACCCCCATGTTGGAAGGATAGAAGTGATTCTCTGGAGTCGTCCTCTCATCTCCATACACATGCCTGCACTTCATACATACTATTGTGTGTACACATATACACATGCACACACACTCACACAGCAAATTAATTAAAGGAAAACCAAGCTGTTAATTGGTGGTTTATATGAGGTTGATTCTTCAGCATTTTCTGTGAAGACAATTATGTCTTTTGTAAATAAGGGTACATTTCCTTCCTTCCATTCTGTTTACTTTCAATTTCCTTTTCTCGCTTTATTGCAACAATTAGAACTTTTCCTATGGCACTTAATAGGAGTGGTGAGAGTAGAAATCTTTGTTTTGTCCCTGATCTTGACAGCAAGCAATTTCCCACTATAAAGTGTGCTTGTTCCTTGCCAAGTGAAGAGGTTTCCTCCTATTCTTAGTTTCCTGAGTTTTTATCATGGGCGGTTCTTGAATTTTGTCAAATGCCTCTTCTTACAATTAATATGATCATGTGGTTTTACTTAGACTGTTAATATATTACATTGACGGTTATCCAAATATCGAACCAGCTTTGCATTCCAGGTTTAAATTCCATTTCATACATATTAATCATGTTATAAACTGTTGGATTCGATTTGCTAATTTGCTGCAGATTTTTTAGTTCATGACAGATACTATTTTCTATACTATCTTCACGTGATTTTGATACGATGTAATCTTTTTGAAAGGCAATTTGTCAACGGCAACAAAAAGTCTTAAAAGTGTGTGTGTTTAGATTCAGCCTTGAGAAGGTTATTTTAAGGAAAAAGAATGTAATTGCACACAGACTTTGGCCTTTAGATAACCTGGATTTTAAGCATGGATTTATATCCTCCCTAACTATTTAAAGACTTTGGGCCTGTTTCCCAATCTGTAACACAGGGATGAGGGCCTACCTCACTGATCTGTGTGATAAGACAATTTACACACAGCATTCAATATCCACTCAGTCAATGGAAGCTCTTACTACGTTGCATGCACCGTAGCGCAAGTGTCTAATCGGAGGACATCATCTTTGCCATCATATTAGCTCCTTATTGGTGATAGTGACTGTCACATTTTTTTGATCTTTCCCTCTTCTATTACATGTGCCAGGCCGAAGAAATCGTAACAATAAAAAAGGATAATGGTCCATGTCTGCGGGGAGTATCAGCGTTTTAATGGGCCGTGTGTCCGAGCTCTTCCTGGACGCGCTCCCAGCGTGGGTCGGGACAGCGGGCGGTCACCGCGGCGGGGCCAGGAAAGTAGGCGGCTACTTCTTTAGCGTGGCGGCGGGTCGTCTGGAGGGAGCGCCCAGATTTGCTGTTCCCATAGCAACGAGACTAACCACGCCGGTCGGACCCGAAGGGCCGCCCAGTTCAGCGTTGGAGACCCAGAAAGGCCGCTTCCGGTCGTCCCTTCCCGAGGCCACGCCCACACCCCGTAGTAACGCTTCGACTCGAGCTCCGCGTCTCCGATTGGTCCCCGCAGACGGAGAGGGCGGACCTATGGTGTTGGGAGTTTGGAGTTTCTCGGGCTGAGCGGAAGTTGATCTCTCCCGCCCCGGAAGTGAAACTCTGCGGTCTTCCAGGTGAGGGTTCCGCGGGTCTGGCTCCTGCTTTGGAGATGCCGGGAGCCGCGGCGAAGGGCTCGGAGTTGTCCGAGAGGATCGAGAGCTTCGTGGAGACGCTGAAGCGGGGTGGCGGGGAGCGCAGCTCCGAGGACATGGCTCGGGACACCCTGGGGTTGCTGCACCGGCTCATCACGGACCACCGCTGGAGTAACGCGGGTGAGCTGGCTCCTCGGCCCCTTGACTTTCTTATGAAGTCACCCAGGCCTCCCCGCACGGCAGCCCGCTCACCCTCTTCCCCTCTCCCGCGCGGCAGGCGAGCTGATGGAGCTGATCCGTAGAGAAGGCAAGAGGATGACGGCCGCGCAGCCATCCGAGACCACGGTGGGCAACATGGTGCGGAGAGTTCTCAAGATCATCCGGGAGGAGTACGGCAGGTCGGGCCCAGGGCCTGGACTCCGACTTGGACCCAGGATCTTTTGGCGTGTCCCCCTCTCTCTCAGTGGGCAGAGCATCTGTGCTGCTAAGCTGCTCCTGTTGCCTCCCTGACCACAGCCCCCACCTCCTTTGATCTCGTTGCCTCCTTAGGCTGCATGGCCGCAGCGACGAGAGCGATCAGCAGGAGTCCCTGCACAAACTCTTGACGTCCGGAGGCCTGAGTGAGGATTTCAGCTTCCACTATGCCCAACTTAAGTCCAACATCATTGAAGCCATTGATGAGCTGCTGGTGGAGCTTGGTAAGAGGTCTGATCACTGAGTGGTCAAGATAGGTCCCTGTCAGCTGGTCAGCTGTAGAAAGACAACCCCCCAACCCCTCTATCTTTGGGCATCATAGTAGGGCAAGTTACCTTGGAGATGACTCGTGCTTGATCTCATTCAATCCTTAGGTAAATAATAGGTCTCTTCCCTGCCGATGATCAAGATGACCAGTCCACTGGTTCAGCGTTCTAACAGGAATGGGTGGAGCAGGCAGCAGGACTAAAGTAACACGGTCTTTCTGGACAAACCCACACTTGCATAGGCTCACATCCATTGTTGGAGATAAGGCAGAGCTTTATCAGGGGCTGTAGCTCAGAGGACCTGAACTATGCCTGAGACCTGGATTTGATCTCCAGCACCAGAAAGAAAGTGAACTCCCCAAAGCCACTTTTGGCAGATTCTCTTTCACGAAATTTGTTTTTGAATTTTCGTATACACGTGTACACATACATGCACACCATCTCCATCCTCGTTGCTGCCAATGGACCTGCACATGTGCATTATGGTCTGTGCCGTCAAAAGATAAGAAATTAGGTACCAAACAACCATTTCCAAATTCCTCCCCTGTCTTTTGTTTTGCTTCCTTCTCTCAAATGAAGTTGTTATGTTCACTTTTTGGAGGAGGAGTTTTTTAGGGGAGGGTCAACACTTCAAGATTTCACAGATTTCCTGAACTCAGTCTTCTAGGGCAAGTATAAGGAATTGGTTTAGCGACATGGAGGTCACTGACTAGTAAGGGTGCTGCTGGGAAATCGGGCAGGCTGAGAAATGGAGGTAGAGGAAGGGCTTTTAGGAAAAGGAGGTATTTTACTTTTTACCTTTTGATCCCACTGACCCCAGATCTGCCAAGCGGGCAGTGTGTATGTAGGACAGACTTCCTTCTCTGAGCTTTGTCACGATTTGGGGTGAGGCCTGACGGTGTCAAATGTCCCTTTGTAAAACTTCTTGCAGAAGGCACAACGGAGAACATCGCTGCCCAGGCTTTGGAGCACATTCACTCCAATGAGGTGATCATGACCATTGGCTTCTCCAGAACAGTTGAGGCCTTTCTCAGAGAAGCAGCCCGCAAGAGGAAGTTCCATGTCATTGTGGCAGAATGTGCCCCTTTCTGCCAGGTAAGAGGGTAAGAACAAAGAGGTAAAGGAGGGATGGGTGAGTCCATGCCAACTTTGAATTGAAAACAAGATATCAAGATAATAAATCGTTGCAATCTTTCTCTCCCCTCACCCCCACAGCAATTCTGGGATTCACACCCCGGGCCTTATGTATGCTAGGCAAATGCTCTACCACTGAGCAATAATGTATCATTGAGAGAATCTTTAAATTGCTCATCTTTTTAAACATTTTCAAGCATTCTTTTTTTTTCTAAAAGCTTTCAAATAGTTTTTTTATTATTATTAATTTTTTTTTTCCCAGTGTTACAAGCACAATGAGTGGTTGTCTTTGTCCCCTCTATCTTTGGGCATCATAGTAGGGCAAGTTACCTTGGAGATGACTCGTGCTTGATCTCATTCAATCCTTAAGTAAATAATGGGTCTCGAAAAAGAAGCATGTAAAGATGCAGGACGTTGTAAAACAGCGAACCAGGAGCTACCTCGACAGCTGTGCCTGGTTACGCAAACAACTCGTATTTCCAGTTCTGTGGCTGCTCTGGTGCTGCTGTGAAATAATACGTATTTATGAGCTTCCGGATGGCTCACCAGAGTATATGCACCACTGTCAGAAAGATGAATTGTCCCTGGGAAGTTATGTGCTGGATGTGTCTGGGTCACAGGACTTCTAGATCCAGTTACGTTTGAGGGCTGGTTCCCTGTCAGTCACTGTCTCCCTCCCATTGCAGGGTCATGAGATGGCCATCAATCTGTCCAAAGCAGGTATTGAGACAACTGTCATGACCGATGCTGCCATTTTTGCTGTTATGTCGAGAGTCAACAAGGTGGGTGTCTGTGGAGTTACTGTGTTGGATTCATGATTATATTTCCACAATCATGATTTTTCCTCCCTTCTTCTTACAATGTCCAGAAACTTCTAGTACCTTTTAAAAGAACATACTTGGGCCTTTTTAATCTGTTCGCTGAATTAATTTTCCCATTGTCTAGTGTCATAGTTAGGCACATGTGTCAACTTGACTGTTGAGGGTTTGAGCTCTGGGCACGTTTGTAGAGAATTGATGGTTGAGTTAAGCCCAGAGCAAACCTGCAAGAGATTGCCTAATTGATGGGGAAGGTCCAGCCCATGGTGGGCGGGACTAGGCCCTGGAATAAATCACAGAGAGCTGATTGAGAGAGTCGGCATCCTTGTGTATACTTGGCCAGACATGCTGATCTGGCAAGTAAGGATTGTCCCTCTCTCAGCTGCCGAGATGGTGTTGCCAGTTCCCTCGGCCTTGGTGTTGGTGTGTGCTCTCCTGTCAAGTTGGACTGAGAACTGTAACTGGACTGTCATAAGAAAATAAACCCCTTGTTCCCTTAAGCTGTTTGATGGTCATTTATCAGCAACCATGCAGGCGGACTGCAACATCTGGTCACTGTTCCTCACTTGGAATAGCCTCTAAATTTGGTGAGAACATTCAAAAGAATGAAGTAGAGCCAAGCCAAGAATGTTAGCTATAGGAATTGGCCACGGCAGTCCTGCCTTATACACAGAGAATGTGGCCAGGGTGGACAGAATACAAGGCTCCTGACTTCACAGGAGGTACATAGATTTCCAGGAAAAGCATAGGGAAGAGTGGTAGTAACTACAGTTTCCTGTCCTGGGCTATACTTATTCTTTCCTGGGGAAAGGTAGAAGTTTGTGTTACCGAGCCCAGGATCCTTTGCTTGTCTGTGTCTCTCTGGGTGCCAGAGCCTAGGCTTAAACCTCCGGTCTGCTGTGGCCAATCAGCCTTCAGCACTCTCTCCCATGATGACTTACACTTTTCTTTCTGCCCCGAAGGTGATCATTGGTACAAAGACCATCCTGGCCAACGGTGCCCTGAGGGCCGTGGCAGGAACTCACACTCTGGCCCTGGCAGCAAAACACCACTCCACCCCTCTCATCGTCTGCGCGCCCATGTTCAAGCTTTCCCCACAGGTATGTCTGTCTCTCGCTGGCGGCCACCGGAGAGACGTCAGTGTAGAGGTTTAAACTCTGGACCTCCATTTTCTCTGGGCTCTCACTTCAACTATTTCTTGCATAATGGATTTGATCCTGTTGATAAAAACAGCCACAGAAGTCTTGAGCCTGAAACACAACTGATAGTTATAATCTGTCGTCTCTAGGATCTCAGGATTGTCATGTCAGGATAACACAGGGTAGGGAATGGGCCTGTGTGTACGTTCCCGCCACTCTTCATCGTCCAGATGTTTCTGAAAATCCCAGGCAGGCTGAAGCTAGAGCCAAAGACTCGGTTTATTTGCCGTTGTTCCAGGGCCTGCCCACTACACTTGGTTATAAGCATTTGTCACATGAAAAGTTCTTTTGTCAGGACAGAAGCTCTTTGCATGAAAACAATCTACATAAAGTCTCTGTCCATTTTTATTTAAGGTGAAAGTTACATAACCTAGTTTGTTATTTGTTTGTTTATTTGTTTTTGTTTGTTTTTAAATTTTGTGTTTTGTATATGTGCTTGTTAGCGTGGGTGTGTGCCTGTGGAGGCCAGAGCGATACAGGTTGTCTTTCCTTGATTGCTCTCCACATTTATTTTTTGAGACAGGGTCTCTCACTGAAGTTTGTGGATTCAGCTAGACTGGCTAGCCAGTGAGCTTCAGGGCTCCATCTAGTCCCCATTACAGGTGGCACCTCCATGCCCAGCTTGTATGTGGTTGCTGCGGATCTGAACTCAGGTCCTCTTGCTTGCATGTCAGGCAGTTGATCAACTGGCCATTTCTGCAGCCCCAGAATTTACCAATTTAAATTGAGTTCAGCAGGTTTTTTTGTTTTTTTGTTTTTGTTTTTTAAGCGCATCACAGCAGGGTACAGCTGTCATTCTCTAGTTTTGTCACTTAGCATATTCACCCTGTCCACCTTCTTTCTCCCTACCTGCTGCCTCTGTGGATTTGCCAATTTGGAATATTTGTATATAAAGGAAACCAAACATTACATAACATTTCATGTCTCAACTCTTTTATTTCGAAGAATCTCTTAAGATGCACCCACGATGTGACATGTCAGCGCAGCCTTTCCTTTTAAAACTAGGTCGTATTCCATAGTATGAACTCACCACAGTTTTATTTAGCCATTTATCAGAGGGTATTTGGGTTAGTTCCACCTTTTAGCATTGTTTGTAGATAATGCTACTTAAGTATTTGTGTGTGAATTTTCTGTGGAGGTGTATTTCCATTTATCTTGAGTACTTAATCCAGGAGTGGAAATGTTGGATCTTTCTTTCTTTTTTAATTTTTAGTTTATTTATTGTGTGTGTGTATCTATGTGTGCATGTGAGAGAATCAGTACAGGCATGTGGGGGTCAGAGGACAACTTTCAGGTTGGTTTTCACCTTCCACCTGGTTAAGGCAGGTCTTTGCTCCAGGCTAGCTGACCCTGAAGCTTCCGGCAGATCCCCTGTCTCTGCCGTGCTTTTGCTGCAGAGTGCTGAGATTCCACGTGTGCGCCTACATCTGCTTTTACGAGGGTTCTGGGGATCAAACTCTGGTTGTCAGGCTTGCCCAGCAAGTACTCTGACTAGCTGAGCCGTTTGCTCAGCCCCTGGATCTCTTTTTAAGTTCTTTCTCGGGCTGGCGAGGCGGCTCAGGAGGTAAAAGCACTTGCTTTGTGGAAGCCTAATAACATGAGTCTGAACCCCAAAACTTACATAAAGGTAGATGGAGAGAATTCTCCACCAAGTTGTCCTTTGACTTCCACACACATGCTGGAGCCTGCATGCACAAACACACACACACACACACACATACACACGCAAAGAATAATGTTCTTTTTCTCTTTTTCTAGTTCCCTAGTGAAGAAGATTCGTTTCATAAGTTTGTGGCTCCTGAAGAAGTCCTTCCTTTCACAGAAGGTGTGTGACTTTTTTGTCCTTTTGGTGGTCAGTGGGATTTAATGCTGTCAGGTTTTATGTATATATTACGTGGTGTGTGTGTGTGTAAATTTTGTGAGAACTGTTTTCTTTAGCAGCTTACAGTGCTTAGGGATCTAGGCTAGTCCTTGTTAATTTGCTGAGGCTAATAGCAGTAGCTTCGTTGTTGGGGCCATAATGGGTTGGATCACTTAGCACAGATTAGGTTTGGCTTTGCACCTGGTTTGAAATTCAGGCAACAAGCAGGTGAGAAAATGGCTTTGTTTTCAGTTGCTATAAGGAGTCATTTCAGTGAATCGACTTTGGAGGAAGCAGGATCTGTCTCATCTGTACTCTAGGTCCTGATGTTGGGGTCCTTTTTTCTTGTTTTTTGAAGGCAGCAGCTCTGCTCCTAAGTCTGTTGCCTCGTCAGCAGTTGACGTGGATGTGCTCTGGAGCAGAGCACAGCATGTGGAAGTTGAGTCACTTTACACATTCATCCTGTGCGTGTGTATGTGTGTGTGTGTGTATCAGAGGACACCGTGTGTCCCTGTGGAGGACCAAGGGTGACTTTGGGAATCATCCTGGATTGCTTCTACTTCCTTTTTGCTCTGGGATATCCCAAGCTCTGCCCACCAGGGCTGAAGTGCAGGTCACCACTGTTTCCATCTGGTGTGTTTTTACCTGGAACCTGGGATCTGAACTCAGGACCTTCTGCTTGTGAGGCAGTCTTAACCCCTGAGCCATCTGTCCAGCCCTAAACATTCATCTTTAAGAAATGTCTGTTGAAGGTGGGTGTGATGGCGAATGCCTGTAATTCCAGCACATGGGAGCTTGAGGCAGGAGGATCACCACAAGTTCCAAGCCAGCTTCATCTATAGAGTGAGTTCCAGGCCAAGAGTTCTACATAGAGAGCCTGTCTCAATATAGAGGGGAAAAGAAATGTCTGCTGAGCACCTACCATGTCTAAGCACGGGAGACAACGCAGTGAACAGAGGCTTTAAGGACTTGTGTCCATAGACCTACAGTAGATAACAGACATAAATGGTCAGGTTCTGGGGTGTTTCAGGAGTGATGTGACAGAAAGTGGCCAAGGGATCCATAAAACTGAGGAGGGGTCTTAACAAGACAGAAGTGCTGGAGTCCCCAGTGAAAGGACCTTACATGAGAAAGTTGGGGAAAGTTTCAGACACTAGGTGAACCCCAAGATGGGTACACACTTAGCTAGTTGGGGAAGATGGTCGTGTGGTTGGAGGGTCGTGAATGCAGTGTGGTGGGAGCGGCCTGAGCTTGAAGGTCACAATCTCCCATTTGAATGTATTTCAGGAGCTGTGCAATCTTTGGAGTAGTTTATTTTCTTTTTGTTTTTGTTTGTTTGGATTTGAGATGGTCTCGGGCTGTTCTCAAACTCTCAATCTTTGTCAGCCTTTGGATAATATTAAGCATGAGAATTGTGATTTTGGGTCTCTCTCCTAGTTTGAATTTTGCCACAACAATGCTAGACTAACATGCCTGTCTCAGTGAGTTTAGACTCCAAATGCTACTTATGAGAGTTGGATCCTCAGTGTTATCCTAGTGTGTGACTGTCTTGCAGGGGACATTCTGGAGAAGGTCAGCGTTCACTGCCCCGTGTTTGACTATGTGCCCCCCGAACTCATTACCCTCTTTATCTCCAACATTGGTGGGAACGCACCATCATACATCTACCGGCTGATGAGCGAGCTCTACCATCCAGATGACCACGTCCTCTGACCACCACTCGTCCTGGGCAGAATTGGCTTTGACCCAAAGTGGAGCAGAGATGCAGTGCTGCTGTGGCCTCCTGCATGGCGTCAGCCTTCAAGGCTGGTCCTGCCACTTAGGCAAGATCCAGGACTGCTTGACACCGTTCAGGTCCTAACAGAGCAGCGGGGCTTAGCCTGTTGATTTGGAACTTCTTAGTGACCTGCGTGCATATTTCAAAGGCTTCAACTTTCTGGTTCGGTGGTATGCTAATACCACTGATTTTTTTTTTTTGCTGGGATAGATATTTGTTCAGACATGACTTCCATACCTTTTCCTGGACTGTACCAATAAAAAACACTGGAAAGTTCCTGCGTTTGTTTATTGTCTGAGCTCTGAATGAACTGAAAGCAACAGAGCCCTTTTTGTGTTTTCATAGAGGGCTTTAATTAGAAGGAAAAATCTAAAACATAGAAGTAAAAAAAATCCAAAAAAAATTCAGTTTCCTTTTGTAATTCACCAAACAACTTTTAGTAATCTGAAGTCGTGGTTCTAAGACCTTTGAGCACTAGAATCAATATGGGAGCTTAAAAAGTATGTCATCTTGGGGTGCATTTGGGGGATGCTGCATCTGATCTTACAGAAGAGGAGAAGGAATCTCAAGTTGGCACATGGCAGAAGGCAGTTTGGAACCTAGACGTCTAGAATGAATTGAAGTGCAGAGACAGGAATGAGCATTGTAGCTGGTAAAACTATTACAGCCCAAGTGCAGCAGCAGGACGGTCACTCAAGTGTGACATTTACCATGGCACATCGTGCGTGAAGCACAGTTGATGCTTCAGAAGGGCGGCTTGAGGGCAATGTATGGTTGAAAGCATTTTGGTTGGTTCACACAGCCTTTGTATTAGTTTCCAGTATTTAAAAATCTGGAAATCAGGGCCAGGAACACTGGTTAGTGGGTAAGGCACCTGCTCCTAAACCTGGCTGCTGGAGTTCAGTCTCCTGAAGCCAGAGGAGAACTGACTTCTGAAAGAAGTCCCTTGACTGCCACCTGTCATTATCCATGTCCATTCTCTCTCTCTCTCTAATAATAATTTGAAAAATCTGGAGATAGGATATTTAACCTCCCAATCCACATTCCTTAATGGCGGGTGGGCTGGCTCCTGGTATGTCCACATTGGTAGTAGTGAGCGTAGCTGCTTTCCCAATGGCAGCAGTGACTCCAGTTGGTTGGCATGGTTCCATTAGGTAGAAAGTGGCAGATACGCCGCCAGATGCATTTAACTCAAAAATGCTATAAGCATGTGAGTTGTTAATCTTTAAAAAATGGGATGTACCCACTTTATATTCTGTTAGTGGAAGAGCAGCTGCGGCCTGGGCAGGGAGAAAGCAGCAGAATACTAGTGACTGGCTCCATTGAAACACAATTGTGTGTGCATGCATAGTAAAGTTCAGAGGAAAGACACCAAGCAGCAGCAGGTTGACTTTATTGAGTGTTCATGCGGTTTCCACTCTTTATAATTTACAGTTAAAGTTTCTCCAAGGGACCTTTTATGTGTAAGACCTGCCTCCCCGTAACCCCATGAGACACGCATCACAAAGGCTGCCTTGTAATTCTTGTAGCTATGCCGAGTGGAAGAAGGAATCTAGGAGTCTGCACACTTACACACACACACACACACACACACAACCTTTTTATGGGATTTGGACAGGTAGTTCAGTAGTCACACTTGAATGTTGGTTATAAGGGAAAGGCATTTCTCTGACAATTTGAAAGGTCTTTTCCTTGGGCTTCTTGCCTTCCCGACAGGCAAAGCAAAGAGTAAAAAGGGTCAGTATGGAAACTCTTGTGCCTCTGCAAAGCCTGGCTCACTCAGGCCCTAGTCTCAATTATTTCTTACAGCCTGTAAGATCCCTTTCTCAAAGAAGTGGCCTGTGGCTGCCAATTAGAAGCGAATGTCTTCTCGGAAGGCATCAATTCTAACAGCCGTTCTCTGGAGTAAGAATGGCAGTGAGCCACTGGCTTAATGTGCTTCTAGCTCCCAGAATGTTTCATGACCTGTCCCCTGTGCATCTTGATCTGTGTCTAAATTAGCAGCAGCACCTTCTTGGGAGTGATGTGATGAATGAGGGTAGACAGAGCGAGCACACGTCCGTCCCTATGCGGCTGCAGGAGTGCACGTGTTCTTTAGACTCCTCATGACCCCAGGTAAGAAAACCCACCAGACCCCATTTCCCTAATGCCTTCTCTCCCCTTTCCTATTTGAGAAGAGACAAATATAGGACACGCAGAAGCTGCACTGAGCAGGGAAAAACAAGGTCCGGGGACCTACCAGCCGTGACATGCCTGCCTCCCACCCGTTTCACAGGCAGGACTTCACAGAGAAAACTTGTGGCTTGGGGAGAAGTCACAGAAATAAAGTTCTATGGAGGCAAAATGCTTCCTGAATATGCCAAATAAGCCGTTAGATAGTGAATGCAGTTTGTAAAGATACTTTTTCCCACGGTTGCTATCTTCCAAGTTAGGCAGAGGGCAGGAAAGGCGTAATTCTTGGAACTTGAATAGGGAACAGAAATTCTTAATTTAGCTTCAGACGAGAAGTCTGAAAAAATACCAAGAAAAACTTACGCTTATTTCTTTGATCCTCAAAGAAATAAACGGCGGTATCCATAGGATCATAAATTTCACAGATGTGTTTCAAAACCATTTTTCAGAAAGTAAAAACAAAAACCTTGCATTCATCTTTGGGCTAAGAAGGACTGTCTGTCAAATGGTTCCATCACTAAACTATATGGCTGTTAACTCTCCACGTGCAGAACTTAGTACCTCAGGAATGGCCTGCAACTGTCTACCTGTCCCTCTGTACACATACACTTGCCTGACCCAAAAGAGCTTTTAAAAAATATTTATTGAGGGCGATCTAGCCCCTCGTGGCCCTCTAGTGCCATGAGTCCGTTTCCAGCTGCCTTCTTCTCTTGGAGGCAATCTAGCCCTTCATGGCACTCTAGTGCCATGAGTCTGTTTCTTGTTCCTTGCTCCTCATGAATTCCATGCCTAGGCACCGTGAGTTCTCATGGGCTCCTTAGCCCCTCATGGCATTCACACCATGAGCTCTGTTTCATTGCTGCTTCTCATGGAGGTGCCCTAGCTCCTCATGGCACTCCACGTCTGGAGTCCGTGAGTTCCAACCTTTCTCTTCTCTAATAAATTCTACCTTAATCCTCAAAAAAAGTTTATTGAGAAAGAATGCGTGTGATGATCAGAGAACAGCTTCCATAAGTCTGCTCTCTCCTACCCTGTGAGGTCACCAGCTTTGTGAGCAGGCTCCTGTATGGGCTGAGCCATCTGGCTGCCCCCAAAACAGTTGTTTTGAAATTGGGGTCAGAAGGTATTTTATATCTAGCCAGCTTTTCCTTATACTATGTGCAGTGCTGGGAGTATATCCTAAGGCCTTGTGCATGGTAGGTAAACGAGAGTAAAGGCCAGTCGGTGGTGTATAGCTCAGTGGCAAAATGCGTGCCAAGCGGCTGTGCCAGGATATTGTGCAATGACTACAATCATTAATAAAGGACTACAGTCAGATCCTTTCGTCTCCAACTCACACAAGGAAGGAAGGTGCTGCGCTTGGCCCTGTGGCATATTACGTTTTAAACTAGAAACTACTTAGAAAAGAAGCTACTTATTAGTGTTGAAGAAGTGGAAACTTGATAGTATTTCTAAAATTCATAATTTACTTACGAATCTGCAGTTAAAGGAAAGATAACACAGTGCTGAATAAAAGAAACTACTGAGCCAGGTACATGGCTAAGCCTCTGGTCCTGGTTCTCAGGAGGCTAAGGCAGGAGGAAGACTGCAAATTTGAGGCGTTGGGGGCTACGTATACAGGGAGACTCTGTCTTAAAAATCCAAACAAAACAAAAGACTAATAGAAGGCCCCGGGCGATGGCTCATGGTGAAAGCCTTCCCTGGCAAGCAGAGAGACCTGAGAGCTGATCCCAGGCATTTAAAAATGTCAGGTGGTGTGGAGGCTCACCTGCATGCTGAGGAGCTTACGCTGGGGATTCTCAGGCTCCACCTTTCAGGGATAGAATTACAGGTGAGCCACCACACCCACTGGCAAGTCCTAAAGACAAGCTTTAGATTTCCTTAGAGACCCAGACTCACAGCACTAAGGCGAAAGAGTGATTGGGGATAAGTGATTGGGCCTCCACCAGGCACACATGTTCAAGTACACTTATGTACCTACACCCCACACATCCAAAACACACACACGAAAAGAAAAAAATGAATTAAAAAGATCACTAAAAGCAACTGCTTTTTTTTTTAAACAACTACTTTTTTTTTAAAGGTTCTTATTTTTTTATTATTTATTTATTCAATTGTGCATGTATATGTATGCGCATGTGCGTGTGTGTGTGTGTGTATGTGTATGTGTGTAGAACCACAGACGAATTCAGGAACCACCATGGACCCCTCCACCTCCTCCTTGTTTACTCTGCCCCGGGATTCACAGGCTCCGCCCTATCAGGACCAGAAACGCAGGCCGCCCCCGCTTGCACCCGGTGTCTATACGTGGGGTCCAGGAGGATCCAAACTCAGGACCTTCCGCCTACAAGGCGGAGGCTTAACCCTGAGCCACCTCTCCAGCCCCTATTAACGAGTAATGGTGACCACAAATAGTAGGTAACTTTTTTAAGATCTTATATTAATTAGCTATTTAACTTATTTGTGGAGTTGGGGATCAAACTCAGAACCTTTAAAAAAAAATTTTTTTTTTTAAATTGTGACTGAATGTTCCTTGCTTTAAAAATAAACAACAGGGGCTGGAAAAATGGCTCCAGGGTTAAGACCCTGCCTCAAAAGCCGGGCAGAAGCGGGGGCGGCCTGCGTTTCTGGTCCTGGTGGGCGGAGCCTGTGAATCCCGGGGCGAGTAAACAAGGAGGAGGTGGAGGCGTCCATGGTGGTTCCCGAATTCACCTGTGGTTCTACACACACACACACATTCATACATATGCGCACACACGCATATACGCACAATTGAATAAATAATAAAAAAATTTTAAAAAGCAGAAGGTCCTGAGTTCAGATCTCCGGTCCCACATTAAAAAACAAAACACAACAAGGCAGGCGGCAGGAGCCTGCACTTCCGGTTCTTGTGGGCAAAGCCTGGGAAATCCGCGAGCCAAGCAAGGAGGTAGAAGCAATCAAGGATGATTCTCGAAGTCACCCTTGGTCCTCCATAGGGACACACAGTGCCCTCTGATGCACACACGCACACACACAAATAAAGTTTAAAAAAAGAAAATAAAGAAGAGCAAGTGGCAAGACTAATGTCCAGCAAGGTTGGTCAAGTCTCTGAGAAGCTAGCTAGCATCAGGCTAGCTTCCCGGCTCAGTGCATTCAGTGGGTGAGGGAGGCATTTCTATCTCCGTAAACCTTGGTCAGGTCATGGCATGTCCGGACGAGACAGGTGCTGAAATAAATGGGCATGAGGTGGAAGTGATCAGTGGGTATAAGAAAGCAGGAGACACATACATTCTTGAAAACATTACCCATGTCTTCTAAGGTGCTCATCACCCCTTTGCTAGATGATTAAACCAATAGAGGGATAGAATAAAGAGAAAGGATTTATTTGGTGTAGAACATCCACACTTCTAGTTTCTCACTCAGCCCTGCTTTTTGGCTGTCTTGCTGTCGAGTGGCGTCTGGCGAGAGAGAAATGCAACGGCAAGCTATTTAAAATAGCCTTGGGATGGAAGTAAGCAGTGAGTCAGGTTTTGTGCCAGAAATGCTGTTCCTGCACTCGGATGAGCTGCGGGGATTGCACCTGGAGGCTGCCGTGTTGCTGGGGAGGCCTCCCGGGAGTTACTGCTTTGGCTCTCACATGGCTTCTGCAGTACAAGAGCTTCAGCGCCCGGCCTGGGCACCGTCCTTGCGTCTGCCTGCTAGCGCCTCTGTCCCTGTTCCCTGGGATCATGGGATGTGGCTGGAGCTGCGCCTGCCCGTCTTGGCCTACTCCCTGCTTTTCTGATGCTGGCCTGTTCCTGCTTGTGGTCGGGACTGGTGTGTCCTCTCAGCTCAGTAACAGCTAGGGCTCAGTGATCTCTCCACTGGAGGAACTTACCATATGCTACCTGTAGTTTTCTTTAGTTGCTTCTGACTAAAACTAAACTTCTTGAAGGTAGGGACAGCCATATGCACCTTTATGTCTCTAAGTTTTGATGAACATTGCTCAAAACGGACCTGAGAATATCTCACCTCTCAAGTTTTAGTGTAACTTATTAACACCTTTACCCAACAGAACATCATAAAGTTCAAGCACTAAGCTGCCAAATTAATGAATTCCTAATAAATTAATATATCACATGGGAGGGCAGCAAGATGACTCAGCTGGTGACCTGAGCTCAATCCCAGAGCCCACCCAATGGGGGACAAGAACTGAATTCTGGAAGTTGTCCTGACCTCCACATCATACTCCTCCTTCCTCCTCTTGCTCTCTCACAAATTAATATTTTAAAAATATATTACAGGGCCAGAGAGATGGCTCAGGGATTAAGCCTGTGCCTCGAAAGCAAAAGGTCCCAAATTTGGGTCTCAAGGCCCATGTAAAATGCCAGGCAGAAATGATGGTGGCCTTCATTTCTGGCTCTGGAAGATGGAGCCTGGGAAATCCCAAATCAAAGCAAAACAGAGGTAAAAGTAATCCAGAATGACTCCCAAAGTCACCCTTAGTCCTCCACAGGGACTTCTAATACACACACACACACGTGTAAAAATAAATTATATATATATATATATACACACATCACATAGGGTAAGAATGGAAAGAAGTATATAATGTGAAGTCACACAGGATCTGCATTCCAGTTTTCTCAAATGAGTCCTTAGGAAACCAGCCAACATCTTTGCGCGTCATTACTTTCTGAATTAGTTTTTGAAAATTATTTTGTGTATGGGTGTTCGTATCAGAGGGCACGGTGCATGCCTGCAGAGGGTGACGTCCAGAATCTTCCTGGATTACTCTTCCTCCTTTCTGCTTTGCTCTGATGCTCCCAGGCTCTGCCTTCTAGGTTGGAACAGCTGACCACTGCCATACCCACCAGCATTATTGCGTGGGATCTGAGATTTGAACTCGGGTTCTTTTGCTTGCTAGAAAAAGGCTTTGACCACAGGGCTTTCTCTCCAGCTCAAGTCTTATTAATTTCAAGGGACATTAGTGTCCTAAGGGGACTCTAGTTACCAACAGGATTAGGAATAGCGTACACAGGGTTAGAGATAGGGTTCACTGGTACAGCACGTTTCATATGCATATCCACCCAGCATGCACATACCCCATGAAGGGTACAGGAAGAGAAGTAACCTGGAGCACATGCAAAGCACTACAAGTACAGGCTTCAATAACTGAAGTCAATGACATCATGAGGCCAGAAAAACTTGGCTCTCTCTCTTGGCTTTATTGCTTCTTCCTTCATGATCTTAGACTTAATTATTTTTCAGCTTTAGTTTCTCCCTTCATAAAATGAGGAAAATATTATCTATCTCGAGTTATCAAGAAATCCAAATGAGATAAGGCATATGAGAAGTTATTTTATAAAGCCTAATGTGTTAAAAATTACATATTAGAAAATTTAATGTCTTTGTTCTTATGGTACTTGAATTAAAACAGAACAAAAGAAAACCCTAACAGTGAATTCAAGTTATTTTTGGCTAAGAGGTTGTTTTTATGCAGATGCATGCTACTGCTCAGTTTATAAATTATTTAAAATAGCATAATTATCTCCTTGCTTGGGTTGAGCTAGCCAGGAAGACATAATTCATAGAGATCTGTTTCTAATTCTCTGCTTCTCTCAAGGAAAAAGTTGGGAATTATGTAGAGTAAAACCTTCTGAAATCAAACCCACCCTTCCAAGAAGTGCTGCACGAGGTCTAACTTAAAGGATCTTCAGATTCCTGGGACAGTAGGTGTGGTGCTGCAGCCCTGCAACCCCAGCATTTGGGAGGCAGGGGAGGAAGACCATTCAAGGCCATCTCCAGCCTGGGCTTCGAGAGACTCTTTACATAAACAGCCCTAAGACAGTGGACTCCCCTCCCGGTTCCTCTGGGAGGTAGTGCAGAAGCCTCTGGTCTCTCTCCCTATTGGCCTGGGGTAGGGTGCTGCACAGAACCCTGTTTTCTAAGGTTCTGGATCCTAGTCTGAAATGTCCATTTATAGGGCTTTGGAGGAAGGAAAGTTGTTTTTAGAGAGAAGTGTTTATTCTTCAGGGTTCCAATTGTGAAACTACTAGGACCCCCAGAAAATGAAGTGGGCTGTCCCTGCACAGTCCCAAGGCAGTATTTTTCACTTTAAAAGACTCACTCCAGAGCCACTAGCAAGCCAGCTTTCTCTCATGAGCACAGATTTGTTTCCTGTATTTTAAAAAAATAGAAAAAAATAGAAAAAACATTTCACTGATAAAAAAAGGACAATTTGAACAGGTTGGTCAGAAAGTATTAGAGCAAGAAGTTCTCACTGCGACATCTTGGTGAAAGGAGGGGAGGGGGAATGAAAGGAAAGGGGGGAGGAAACATGGACAGAAACCTATTTTGTCTGGAAAAAAAATTAATCAGTTAAAAAATTAAATTGTACAGCACTAATTGTACCATGTGCATCACCAACTGCATTGGTACATTTTTTTCCCTACTGCTTTTTTAGGTTAGTTGAGTCGAACTTTGAATTGTTTGACAAGGTGCAGGAAGTACAGATTAACAGCAGCATAACAAGCGTTTTCAGAAGGGTCAGTCCTGCTCTCAAGTGAAGTTATGAGGCCATTAGGCCTAATACAGGAAAACCAATATACAATTTGAAAGGACCAAAAGAACCTCTGTCTCCTGAAAAAATTAATGTAGAATATCTGGTTAAGTTAAAAAAAATGTTGCGTTTTGATTTGGTGACAACTTTCATACAAGTACTTCATAAAATACAAAAATCATTTAAAAATAAGCTCACAGTATTTTCCAAACATTTTGCTGGTTTAGGATATGAACATTAATCTTTTTTTTTTTAAAAAAAGGATATCATTTCAAATTTCCTTTATTCTGTCTTTGTATTTTTCTTTTTCAATAATGTGTTTATTGATTTTTTTTGAGACAAGGTCTCACTATGTAGCTCAGGTTGGCCTGGAAACATAACCCAGGCTGGTCTCAAATTTGCCGTCTTCCTGCCCCACTGTCCCAAATGCTGGACTCACAGGTGTGCCACCTCCCTGAGCTGGGAATAATTTTTAATCCACACAATAGTTAACTAAAGCTCTACTGAGAACAAATCAGGAGAAGAGAAGAGTCTGCAGCTTGTGATTTTGAATGCAAATAAGCAGGGCAGGGAAGTGAAGGAGCAGGTGGGAAAGAGGGAAGAATGGAGAAGGTGGGTGTGAAGGGGTGCAGGATGGGGCTGCAGTGGGCCTCATGGAAGGCTTAAGCATCCTCTCACTTAACACAAATTGGAAGGTTGGGGGAAAAAAAACTGCACACAAACAATAACCAGACCATTCAAAATTACACCAGCCTACCAGTCAGGCAGTTGATCATGACATTTCCTCACTAAATTAATTTACAAAAATGAGGAACTACATGGCAGCCTCCTGGGACCACGGATGCAAAGGAATGATCTGTCCTCAGGTTGGAAGGACATCTGGCTGCTCTGCTAGCAGGATGGAGGAACTATCTGCTCCAGACTGCCGGCGGCCTGCTAGGTGTGTGGCTGCGCGTGGCTGCGCAGTTCTCGGGTGTGTTCCCTGGCACGGTACAGATCAGTGACGCTGTTCTCAAGAGGCTCTCAAGGAGGAATGGATTGTTGCAAGCTCTGCCTTATATTACAGCCTTCTGCGTTTCCAAAGAGACGCCATGCATGGGCCATTTTACGAAGTTTAGTAATATTTGGCTTAACCTATGGGAAAAAAGAATAATTACAGTTAGCAACAGGAAAAGCCAGGTAGCATAAAAGTTTTCTAAGGTCTGTTTAGATTTCTAGTTTCTAGACTCAGAGTTGAGGTCTAGATTCTCATTGCTTCATAACTTTTCAATTTTCAGTTTGTCATACAAACAAAGAGTTTCTAATGGGATAAAAACAACTGGACAAATCAGGAAATAGGAGCACATGAAAACTGCATGCAAGAACAGCCTTTCAGGCCTTTGGTAGGAAAGAGCAGAAGAAAAGCTTGTAAAGAAATAGCAGCGTGGTGCTGACATTATTCACTCATGTTCGGTGTAGCTGAAAGGAGTGAGAACAGAGAATGTTCTTATAAATATTTTATTTATTCAATTGTGCATGTGTACATGTGTGCGTGCGTGTGTGTGTCTGTGTGTGTGTGTGTGTAGAACCATGGACGAATTCGGGAACCACCATGGACGCCTCCACCTCCTTCTTGTTTACTCTGCCCAGGGATTCACAGGCTCCGCCCTACCAGGACCAGAAACGCAGGCCGCCCCCGTTTCCGCCCGGCGTCTATACGTAGGGTCCAGGATCTGAACTCAGGACCTTCCGCCTGCAAGGCAGAGGCTTAACCCTGAGCTACCTCTCCAGCCCCAGAGAATGTTCTTAATTACAGCCTTCCGCCCTTCCTGCACCACCGCTCTCATGCCCTGCCTGGCCAGGGCCACAGCACAGTATAGATCTTTGCAGGATGGTTCCTGCTTCAAGATCCTCACGCTGCAACTCAAGAGACGCTGGAGAGGCTTAGCTGTAATTTTGCAGCATGTTTTGACTATATTCTGCCAACGATGAGTTCGCTGCATTTCTACCAACTTTTTCTCCCTCCAGGAAGAATCTTTCAAACCTATAGCCCTTGGGCAGCAGACATTCACGATATGTAAGTCTGTACACGTTAACCTTATAAACCATAAGGCCATCATGAGGATAATCTGACAGTTTAGTTTCAGTTCCATTTTGAATTTGAGCTATTAGGTGAACTTCCAATGCATATTTGCCCCAACTCTCCTATTTTGGAAAGGACGAAGACATTGCATTTTGATAGCTGAAGCTGGAAAAGAAAGTAAACTGTTCCCTCCTGATGTCACCAGCCACTATGTACCTGCTTTTCCTGCTCCAGGTGGTCCAGGTCTGCTAGTGGCAGCATGGATGGTCTCCCATGGGCACACTGGAATGGCAGCTGGCACCAGGACAGGGCTTCCACGAGGCGGCAGCTCTCCTCCAGGCTCAGGCCATCGTTAAACTTAATGGCTCCTAAGTGAAAGAGAGAAGCCAGTGGCGACCCTTGGCCAGAACCAGATATTTGGAAAAAGTAACGTATTTCTTAAAGCCTCTTTAGTGCGGCTTTAATTCTGCTTGCAAGCGACACTTAGGGCCATGGACGAGGCCAAGACTTGGGACTGTCCTCCTGTCTCGGCTTTTTCTTCAGTGTGAATCTTAATCCAGGTAGAAGACACTTCTTTCTTTTATCTTTTGAAATACCTTAAAAAAATTCTCCTGGTGTTTTATACATGAAATACTGTGAATTTATGATATTTTCATACCTTAATCCCTAAGGACACATTTCTTAATGTGTTAGGATCTTGCTTTCAGAGTTTTATGTTAAGATACAATGGCAATATTTCTACCTATTTATGGGTCTGTGAAGCTGAGGCTACCTTCTAAGGATTATCCAAAAACAAGCTGTTTTCTTAAATGTCTACTTTATTCTCTTTTTTCTAATTTCCTTAACAGTCTTCCTGATCCTCACTTTCACTTGCTATACTCTTCGAACTTGCTTTGTTCCTGTGACAGTTTGCTTAGTCCAGACATCTTCATTAGATGTACACTTTGTATCAGGTGCTCTGTTCAGCAGGGAATGTCTTTTCCTCAGGGAGCTTATGTTCTAATAGGGATCATCCGACAAATGAAATACAAAATCACTTAAGTTATGAGTGCTATGAATTACAGGATATGAATATGTAGCAGAAGGCCAAACTCAGTTTTGAAGGCCAGGGTTGGCTTTCTTTGGAAAATATTTCAACTGAGACTTTGGGTTACAAAAGACAAGATTGGTGAGGTGGTTCAGAAGGTAAAGGTATTGTATGCAAATCTGATGAGCTCAGTTTATCCCTGGAAACCAAATAAAGATGGTAGGAGAGAACTAAATCCGTAAAGTTTCTCAGCAGCACACGGAACTTTCTCCAAAATAGATCACATATTGGGCCACAAAATGAATCTACACATGTACAAGAAAGTTGAAATTCTAACCTGTGCCCTATCAGACCACCACGGCCTAAAGCTGGACATCCACAACACATCAAACAAGAGAAAATACACTAACTCCTGGAAACTTAACACTATGATGCTGAATGAGAACTGGATTCAGGAAGAAATTCAAAAGGAAATTCAAGATTTCCTGAAAGTGAATGATAACGAAAATACAACTTACCAAAATCTCTGGGACACAATGAAAGCTGTTCTAAGAGGTAAGTTCATAGCTCTTAATGCCCACGTCAAAAAAATGGAAACATCAGAAATAAACAACTTAACAATGCAGCTTAAAGCTTTAGAGAAACTAGAGCAATCTGATCCCAAAAGCAGTAGAAGAGAAGAGATTAGCAAAATAAGGGGAGAAATATCTGAAATCGAGACTAAGAAAACGATAGAAAAAATCAACCAATCAAAAGCTGGTTCTTTGAAAAAATCAACAAGATTGATACACCCCTAGCTAAACTAACCAAAAGCAAGAGAGAGAAAACCCAAATTAACAAAATTAGAAATGAACATGGAGTTATCACTACGGATACCCAAGAAATCCAGAGAATTATAACATCATATTTCAAAAACTTATACTCTGTGAAGTTTGACAACACAAAAGAGATGGATGAATTTCTAAGTAAACACAAATTACCTAAATTGAATCAGGAAGTTGTGAATTACTTAAATAGTCCCATAACATATAAGGAAATTGAGGAAGTAATCTCGAATCTTCCCACCAAAAAATGTCCTGGACCAGATGGATTCAGCACAGAGTTCTACAAGACATTTAAGGAGTTAATAACACCAATACTCCTTAAACTGTTCCATCAAATAGCAAAGGAAGGAACACTACCAAATTCCTTCTATGAAGCTAATATCGTTTTAATCCCAAAACCTAATAAAGATTCACTTAAAAAAGAAAACTATAGGCCGATCTCCCTGATGAACACAGACGCAAAGATTCTCAACAAAGTCTTAGCAAATCGGATTCAAAAACATATTAAAAAGATCATTCATGGGGACCAAGTAGGCTTCATCCCCGGCACACAAGGTTGGTTCAACATACGCAAATCAATAAATGTAATTCATCATGTAAACCAGTCCAAAGTCCAAGACCACATGATACTCTCGATAGATGCAGAAAAAGCTTTTGACAAGATCCAACAGCTTTTATGATCAAAACGCTAGAGACAGTAGGAATGGAAGGAACCTTTATCAATATAATAAAAGCTGTATACAACAAGCCCACAGCAAGGATTATGCTCAATGGGGAACAATTGGAAGCATTCCCACTTCGATCAGGAACAAGACAAGGCTGTCCACTCTCACCACTTCTATTCAATATTGTACTTGAAGTCTTAGCCGAAGCCATAAGACAAGAAAGGGACATAAGAGGGATTCAAATTGGCAAGGAAGAAGTCAAGCTATCTCTATTTGCAGATGACATGATCTTATACCTGAGTGATCCCAAAAACTCTACCAGGAAGCTCCTGGAACTAATTGAGAAGTTCAGCAGGGTGGCAGGATACAAAATAAATGTGCAAAAATCAGAGGCCTTCCTATATGCCCAGAATGAAAGAAGTGAAAAAGCCTTGAGAGAAACCATGCCATTTACTATAACCCCTAAAAAAATGAAATACCTTGGTATAAACCTAACTAAGGAGGTAAAAGACCTTTACAATGAAAACTTTAAAACCCTAAAGAAAGAAATTGCAGAAGACACCAGAAGGTGGAAAGACCTCCCTTGTTCCTGGATTGGCAGAATCAACATTGTAAAAATGACCATCCTACCAAAGGCAATATACAGATTCAATGCTATACCAATCAAAATCCCAAAGCAATTCTTCAAAGAAGTTGACCAAACAATCTCAAAGTTCATATGGAGGCACAAAAGACCCAGGATAGCAAAAACAATCCTGAGTAACAAAAACACAGCTGGAGGTATTACCATACCAAACCTAAGTCTATACTACAAATCCATAGTTATCAAGACAGCCTGGTACTGGCTCCAAAATAGACACACAGATCAATGGATAAGGATTGAAGACCCAGATATAAGCCCACAAAGTTACAGCCATTTGGTCTTTGACAAAGGGGCCCAAAGAATCCAATGGAAAAAGAACAGCATCTTCAACAAATGGTGCTGGCAAAACTGGATCTCCACATGCAGAAGATTAAAGCTGGACCCGTACTTGTCACCATGTACAAGACTTAATTCCAAATGGATCAAGGACCTTGATATCAGGCCAGAGACTTTAAAAGCCATAGTTGAAAGGATAGGGAACTCCCTCGAGCTGATTGGGCTAGGCCAACACTTCCTAAACAGACATCCAATGGCACAGTCACTGCTACCAACTCTCAACAGTTGGGATCTTGTGAAATTAAAGAGCTTCTGTTCAGATAAAGAGATTGTCACACGAGCTCAAAGGCAACCCACAGAATGGGAGAAAATCTTCACTAACCACATATCTGACAGAGCTCTACTGTCCAGAGTGCACAAAGAACTTAGAAAATTAAACTCCAAGGAAAACACTGGCCCAATTAAAAAATGGGCCCTGGAACTTCAAAGAAACTTTACCAGGGATGAAATTAAAATGTCTAACAATTATCTTAAAAAATGCTCCACTTCCTTCGCCATCAGGGAAATGCAAATCAAAACTTCCCTGAGATATCATCTCACCCCGGTCAGGATGGCAAAAATCCACAGTACAAACAACGACAAATGCTGGAGAGGATGTGGGGAGAGGGGAACTCTCCTACATTGTTGGTGGGAATGCAGGCTCATACAGCCACTCTGGCGAGCCGTCTGGAGATTCTTAAAGAAATTAAAGATTGAAATGCCATATGACCCTGCTATCCCACTTTTGGGAATAACCCCCCAAGCAGCAGAGGTTCGCCTCGATAGCACAAGCTCGACCATGTTCATAGCAGCACTGTTTACAATAGCAAAGTCATGGAATCAACCTAAATGTCCAACAGTTGACGAGTGGATAAGGAAACTGTGGTACATCTATACAATGGAGTACTACTCAGCCATCAAAAATGATGAATTACTGGAATTTGCTGGGAAATGGATGTCATTAGAAAGAATTATATTAAGTGAAGTATCCCAAACCCAGAAAATTAAGCGCCGTAAGTACTCCCTAATAGGTGGCTCCTAGTACCAAACTCGCCCAGCCCACATTGGGACACTCAAAAGTAAACCTATGTAACACAGTAATTGCAAGGATTATGAACAAGAGAGATGGGTTAGGAGGGCCACACCAGAAACAAGGAGAGAGGAGACCATGTTACAGCAGAGAAAATAGGCCTCCATCAAGGTCTGCAAGTAAGTAATGAGAAACCTGGTTAAGTTCACAGACGTTCTTTCCTGATCTCACCAGAAGGGGAGGGCATATAGTCTAGCAGATAAAAAGTAATCATTTTGCAAATGGGTGATGGACCCCTCCCTCAGTGAGGTTTCCTACTCTTATTACATCTACCCTTGAATGTGCTATTACAACAAGACTCCAGTTTAACACCTTTTTGTCTCTGGCCAGGGGGTGACATACAGTGCCCAGCAGAATGGAGTGAAGGGAATTGCAGGAGCAGCAAAACTGCAAAAGAAAATCAACAAACCACAATCCAGAACTTCAGAGACTCTATATCAATCACATAGAACTAGGACAGCCTAATCTCTCCCCATCCTGGAGCTCAGGGACATTTGCGGAAGAGGGGGCGGTAAGATTGTAAGAGCAAAAGGATGGGAGGAGCAACGATTTGCAAGATTCTCAACAATAGTTGGGGCCAAAGCAATCATAATGGAACTTTGCATGCCCTGCGCAATGTCCAGCGCACTGTTGCCCTCATAAAGTCTAGCATCTGTTAAGGGCACCGAGACCCCTGGAGGCAAGGGATTGACAGCCATAGTAGTAATCTTATGCTTAAGGGGAACAAGAGAAAGGGCTTATGGAAATGCCACTGGGTCCTTATATGTCATCGGAGAGGAGGACCCAGTGGAGAGTTAGGCGCACACAATAAAGGACTCTCTGGGAATTGGGGGGGAGACACTGGGGGAAGGGGAGGGGAGAGGGAGGGAACTGGTAAAAAATTTTAAAATGTATAATTAAATTTTTAATAAAAAAAAAAAAATCCGTAAAGTTGTCTTTTTTAACTTCTACATGTGTACTGACACACATTATACACACACAATATTAGTAAAGTATTGAAAAAAAAAAGACATGGCTGACTGAACAAGGAGCAGAAAGGCATCTCGAGCCCAGGAAAGGTCAAGTGCAAGAACTTTAGCACACAGAAGGAAACGGCCCCAAACCAGGCTGGCAAGTAAAGAGAGCGATGCGATGGAGCAAGAGGCAGGCAGGGCCGAATCAGGGGCCCTAGCAGGCTGTCACGAAGAGTAAAGAGTGAAGAGGCAGCGGTGGTGGCACATGCTTGCAAGCCCAGCACTTAGGAGGCAGCGGGAGGAGGACTGGAGCACGAGATTATCTTCAGCTGCACAGCGAGGTTGAGGCCAGCCTTGGCTAAACAGACTCTGTCTCAAACAAAGAGAAACAAAGAGCAATGGCAGATGCCAAGATGTGCATCTGAAGAATGACATACTCAAAGGCATGTTTCAGAAAGATTTCTCTGGGGCTAGCAAGGCACTTGTGCAACACCTGGTGACCTCAGTTTGATCCCTCCAAGCAAAATGGTTGAAAGAACCAACTTCTGAAAGCTGTTCTCTGACTTTCACATATACAACATGTACCATGACACAGTCTTGATTTCTTTCTCTCTTTCAAAATCAATTGTGTGTGTGTGTGTGTGTGTGTGTGTGTGTGTGTGTGTGTGTGTTCCTTCAGCTGTGGTGGCCCACACCTGTAATTCCAACAACAATTCAGGAGACTAAGGTAGGATTGCTAAGGATCGCTAAAATTGCTAAAAATAGAAAACAGCCTAGTTTATATAGCTAGTTCCAGGTAATCCTGGGATATAAGGTGAGATTAAAAACAAACAAAGAAAGAAACAAACAAAGGACTCCTTTGGATGCTAAGAAGAATGACTTGAAGAGGGAGCTGAAAGGGATTAGGGAACTCTGTAGAAGCTGCAATAGCGCCAAAAACAACAGAAAAGGGACAGATGTAGGGCACATTCTGAAGACAGCAATGATGTAGTTGGGGGTGGAACAGCTATAAAGGGAAAGACTAGGACAGTGAGAAGGCGCAGCAGGTAAAGGTGTTTGCTGCCAAGACTGAGAACGTAAGCACAATCAACAGGACTCACACGGTACAAGGCGAGAACTGACTCGAGTTGCCCTCTGACCTCCACACGTGTGCTGTGCACACACGTGCCTCCACATATGCACACACAAATAAATTCTAAAAATCCTAAAAAGGGGTGAAGACAGGATAAGGGAGCAAAGGGCTTTCGGAAATCTGCAGGAGACAGACTAAGGATGGATGCTCTGGGAGCTGTTACTAGGTTTACTACGCTGACAGAGGCAAGAGGTGAAAAAAATAGAAGTGTCGATGGATTGGAAACACGATTATGATCAAATAAGAGTTGTAGAGGGTCCAAAGCTATAGCTTTTCTAACATGAGTTCCAGTCAAACCATGTCCTCGGTTTATCACATTCCCTTACTGAAGACCCCCCACTGACTCGACTGCTTCTGTACCAGTTGGGACCTTCTAGGCTTCTATTGTCTTTCCAGCATTTCTTTTTTTTTTTTTTTTAATTTATTCAATTGTGCGTGTGCGCGAGTGTGTATGTGTGTGTAGAACCACAGGGGAATTCGAGAACCACCATGGACGCCTCCACCTCCTCATTTACTCTGCCCCGGGATTCACAGGCTCCGCCCTACCAGGACCAGAAGCGCAGGCCGCCCCCACTTCCGCCTGGCGTCTATACGTGGAATCTGGGATCCGAACTCAGGACCTTCTGCCTGCAAGGCAGAGGTTTAATCCCTGCCACCTCTCCAGCCCCATCCAGCATTTCTTGATACTCTTGGCTGCTCCTCATGTAAGGAATTTATTCTTTTGCAGCTCTACTTTGGCTGCCCATCATCCTGTGATGAGCCTCCGACTCACTGTGAGCCCAGGAATATCTCTTGCAGAGTCCACCAGGGTCCATTACGTTGCTCATGTCCGTCAGTCTGCCCTGGACTCAGTGCTGACTTTGGAAGTAATTTTTTAGGTAGATTCAGTGTCTTGACCTAGATTGCACTCTTTACAGTAAGCAGAAGTATGCACCTTGCTAAGCTGTATAGGTTCTTACCGTGGCAGGCTTGGGAGGCCAGTACTTTCTGGACAGTCAGTGGCAGTGCCCCCTGGATGCCTCCTGTGGTCTGGAGCAGCTGTGTTAGTAACAGAAGGGAAACAGTTCAATGAAGCCTTCTGGGTGTGGCATTTCTGTGTGATTACCCAAAAATGGGAGAAAAACTTACCTCTATTTGTTCTCGAATAAATTCCTATAAAACCAAAGCAAAACAGGCATTAATCTACTGTTGTGTGGTATTTACTCTTTTAGAGTTCATAAAACATTCCCAATAGCATAGGAAATAGTCCAAAGAATTGAGAAATGTGATTACATGAAATTAACAAGCTTTTTGCACACCAAAAGAAACAATCTGAAAGAGTAAATAATCTACAGAGTGGGAAAAAAATCTCTGCCAACTACACTTTAGCTGAGTGGATGATATCTAGAACACATAAGAACGGCCAAAATTAAGCACAACAAAAACAAAATTAGGAATTAATAAGTAAGCTAATGAACTGAACAGACAGCTATCAAAAGAATAAATAAATACCAGTGGACAATAAATATTTTCAGAAGTGTTCAATAGTGTTACTCATCAAAGAAATACAAATTAAAATTACTTCAAGGGCCTGAACTTGTTATGATGCTATGACCTCCACACATACGCTGTAGCACATAAACCTAAACACACACACACACACACATTCATCAATAAATAAATTTAAAAAAACCCTGACCAAACAAAGGGCAAAATACTTTAATATTACAGCAAGAAAGCAAAACTACTTTAGTTACCATCAAGAAAACAAATAATACCAGTATACCTGTTAAGTTTGTATGAGTGGAAATAAAAAAAAAAAAAAAAGAAAACAAATAATAGAAGGCAAAATGGCTCAGCAGGTAAAAAAGCTTGCTGTCAAGTCTAAATGACCTAAGTTCAATCCCTGGAACCTACATGGTGGGAGAGAACTGACTCCAAAAAGTTGTCCTCTGGCCTGGCACTTGGGCATGTACATGTACACACACACACACACACACACACACACACACACACACGCACACGCGCGCGCGCACACACACGCGCACACGCGCACACACACGCACGCACACACACGCACACACTAAATAAATGAAAATTAAAGAAAACAAATGACAATAAATACTGACAAGGTCGTGAGGAAAATGGAATCCATATCCACTGTTTGCGGGACTGTGAACTAGTGTAGCCACTATGGAAATCACAGTGGAAGCCTCTCAAAAAACTAAACCTAGAACTATCACATGACCCAGCTAGCCACTCATGACCACAGACTCACAAGACTGCTGTGCTACCACATGGACACTGCACATTCATGCTTTCGCTGCTCTTTTCACAACTGCAAGGAAATGGTATCGGTCTAGATTTCCATCAACTGGTAAAATATGGCACATGTATAAAAGGAAAAATGAAAGTTGTAGGAAAATGGGTGGAACTGGAAACATTAAGTGAAGTAACCGAGGCTTAGAAAGACTTCGCATGTTATCCCCCTCAGGGTGGGTCCTCTTCTGACTGATGATTATGTATGTCTGGGCAGGAGTAAACGTGGTAAGGCCAGGAAACTAGAAAGGGGTCCACAGGAGGGCATGGGAAGACAAGAGAACACATGAGGTATTAAAATAGAAGGAAAATACTGGAGAAAAGGGCACAGCAGACAGGGGACCAGGAGATGGGGGCGAGGGCGGGGGACCAGCCAGAACAAAATACATATGAAAGGCCAAGAGGAAGTCGGCTATTTCATAAACCAATACGGACCATTTAAAGAGGTTCGTAAAAGCATCCTGCTTTTCTCCTGTAAAAGTGCCTCCTGAAGGAGAGCCCCGCAAGGAGCACTTAGACACAGATTGCTGTTGTAAGGCTGTGTGTTTGTATTTAATTGTCTTAGCCAGACAAGTATAACGTTACAGACAAGCCGAGAATAAATACACAAAACTCATCAACACAACTGTGTGCAGGCTTTTGTGTAAATATTACAAACGTAAGTAGATAGTCACTTTACTTCCCACAGGCCTTTTTTTTTTTTTTTTTTTTTTTGACAGCCCCTTCAGGTCAAAAGGCTTTTCTGAAGCACTGTTCTGAAGTTTTTCTTTTCTCACATTATCTCTGTCCTTGGGAAACTTTTGTTGCTGTTGTGAGGGTGTTTTTTCAAGACAAAGTCTCACTATGGAGTCCAGTATAGTCTTGAACTTGCGACTATCCGCCTCAGTCTGCCTCGTGCAAGACTACAGGGATACCTGCCATTCTGGGCTTTGAGGCAGCCTTTTCAGTACTGACCTCCCTGTGGCTATCATTAAGATCTGCGAAAGAAATGTAGAGCTCATACTTACAATGCTATGAATCTGTTTGCCCTCTGAAGGCAAACTGTCTTGAGAAATGGTACAATTAATGATTTTTTAATAACAAAACACAGGATTTCTTTATTTCTGGTATTAGCTATGTATAATACAGCAGCTTCCTAAGATAACAATAGAGTGGTTTGCTTTTTTTTTTCTTTTTCATTTCCACGTGTATGTGGGAGGGGTTTATGCATATGTTATATAGTTTTATATGTGTATAAATATACATATGTGTGCAAGTGTCTTTGTGTGTGGAGGCCCAAGGCTGATATCAGAAATCATCTTTGATTATTCTTTCACCTCATTTTTTTTTTTTAGACAAAGTCTCTAATTAAAATCAGTTCTAGGGATTCCCAATTTCTACCTTCTGAGGAATTACGGGTGAATTGCCACACACACCTGGGCATACTTCTTGGCATCTGGGGATCTAAATTCTCATCATTTTTCTTGAAAGTACTTTAACTGCTGAACCATGTCCCCAGTCCTTGGTTTTCTTCTTAAGTTGACTTAGAAAACCCTCTCTGCTCTTTCTTTCTACACACAGTAGTTGGTCAAGTTTATAAATGAGCAGGCATCAAACACTAAGTAGGCAATGTTATGTTGTAAATGTTTTAAAAGTCACATATATTCCCAAACAAATATAAACACAGAAAGACCTCTTATAATACCTGGCTATTACACAGTATAATAATGGAAGTCAAATCTAACTTGTTATTCCTTCTGGGCTTGTGTATGGGAGGCTGTAAATCATCAGTTTTTAAGTTCACAGGAAAAGTGGGTCTCATTTTCAGTTCATCCCTTATTTCTATACTTCAGTTAATTTTGGATAATTTAAATAATGTTAAAAAGGCTCATGCATCAGGTTGGAATACAGAACTTTAAAGAGTGATGTATCAATGCTGTCAACTGCTAGGATTCACACAATTACCTCCTCAGAATACTGAACTGTTCCACTTTCTTCCAAAACCAACAAACTCTCCTGGTCAGTCTAATGTAACATAATCAGATTTTCAGAAATTTATGTAAGCTTTGTTTCAATTTAGAGTAAACTTTTTAATCTCTGAAGTCACGTCAGGGCAAGTTTTCATTATAATTTTCTGGTGAAATTTTTAAATATTGAGTTACAATAAGAGATTACACCAGATTCTATCTTCTGGATTCATGACAATTTGGAGCAGGAATCTCAGAAGAAATAAGCTCTGTAGGCACAGAAGGGTTCTGCTGAAAACAAAGACAAGGCTGTCAGATCAAAAGGCAATGAAAAAAAAAAAGTTATCCCAAACTGGCATTGTAAGTACTCTGCTCTTAAATGTTTTTCACCCTAGTCCACAAGCACAGTCAGGTCTCTTCTATCTTCAAACAAAACCTTTTTGCAGCATTCTGTTCCGTCACACATACGTCCTAATTATCTCTTCAGGGAACCCCCTAAGGAGTCTCTGCAGTGGTAGGAATCAAACTTAGGATTTTGCATGAGTTAGGCAAACACTCTTAACACTGAGTTACATCCCCTTTGGTTTGAGACTAGGGTGTCTTAGGTTAGTTAACTCAGGCTGGTTGTTCCGGAATCCTGGGCTAGCTTCACAACCTTCTTTCCTGCCTCAGCCTTCTGAGTACTGAGCTACAGGCATGTGTCATCACGCCGGCCAGAGTTCTTGAAAGACTGGCATGCCTGGTCTCCCTCGTCTCTACTTCACTCACTCCTAGTTCACTCTGCTCTGCGTTCTGTCAGACTTCACCTCCACTGAACAATTCCAAAAGATAACCAACACCCTCATGACAGCCAACTTCTCAGATTTTACTTCAGGGTCACTGTTGACTGGTCCTTTCTTGCTTGCAGCTTTGCGTAAACTCTACACTTTCCTAGATTTCTCCTTCTCAGATATTTTCAGTCATCCTTCCAGTTCCTTCCTTCAGCAGCTGTTTTCCTGACCTTTCTAGTGTACATGCACCCTGAGAGCTGGTGTTCTCTCCTGCTGCTTTTTTCCCCCCATTATTCCCATGTCCTCAGGAGCGCTCCAGTCTCTGACATTATCAAGAAGAGCATGCTGCTAACTCTCCGATAAATACTCACAACCAGCCTACTTCTCCAGATACAAGATCTGTAGTCTGCCAACTCGCTGGACACCCTTTCCTGAAGGTGCGCCATGGTCTCTCCCACATATATGCCACTTCTCTTGCTTCCTTTTTCTTTTTTTTTTTTAATTTTTAAATTATTTATTCAATTGTGCACATATGCATGTGTGCGCGTGTGTGTGTATGTATGTGTGTGTGTGTGTACGTGTGTGTAGAACCACGGATGAATTCGGGAACCACCATGGACGCCTCCACCTCCTCGTTTACTCTGCCCCGGGATTCACAGGCTCCGCCCTACCAGGACCAGAAACGCAGGCCGCCCCCGCTTGCACCCGGTGTCTATACGTGGGATCTAGGATCTGAACTCAGGACCTTCCGCCTGCAAGGCAGAGGCTTAACCCCTGAGCCACCTCTCCAGCTCCCTTGCTTCCTTTTTCTGTCAAGGATGCTGCTGCCCTCTGTCACCCAGCTAGACCCTCCGGAACTACTGTCATGTCTTCTTTCTCCTTTATTCCATTATGCTCTGGTGCTTCTCTGTCTACTGAGCCTGCCTCTCACTGAGGTCTCAGATATGTCTCTTCTTGCTATCCTTACAGACTAACCACTTGAGGGGATATATAGCTCAGTGATCGAGCACTGGACTAGTATGTGCCGGTACTGGGGGACAAAAAGCCTGGCTTTTTAGGGCAGGGAAAGAGGTGGTCAAGATGTGAGCACAGCAGGAAGGTAAGGGGAGGTATCAGAGCCCTCATCCTCTCACATTCAACCAATGCAACAGCCTTACCTGCTACCTTGCTCCAGTCTGAGAGATCAGCCTGACTTAGCCACTAAATCTGTCTGCTAATATTTCTTTTAGATATTACCTAAATTTTTCAGAGTTCTAGACAACCGCTACATTAAATATGAATTCCAATTAGAGAGAGTGAGAAAGAAAAAAGAAAGAGGTAATAGAAACCATAATGAAACAAACAAAACAAAACAAAAAAAACAGGTGAACTTGGGCTGGAGAGATGGCTCTGGAGTTAAGACTCTGCCTCGCAAGAAGAAGGTCTTGAGTTCAGATCCCAGGTTCTTCATATAAATGCCAGGTGCACTTCTGCCCTGCACTTCTGGCCCTGGTGGGCGGAGCCTGGGAAATACCAGGGTAAAGCAAAATGTAGGTAGAAGCAATCCAGGATGATTCCTGAAGTCACCCTTGTTCCTCCACAGGGATACACGGTTCTCTCTCTCTCTCTCTCTCTCTCTCTCACTCACTTATACAACAACAACAACAACAAAAACTCGGTGGACTTGAAAAAGAAACAAGTGAAAGTTCTGGAATTAAAAAACATAGTCACAGAACTAAAAACAGTTGATGGGTAAGTTAAACATTAATTAAAAAGCAGATGAAGAGGGACTTTAATTGACTAGAAGATAAATGAAGAAATTTCCCAGAACATTCCACAGAGAAATAAAGCTAATATGAAACAAAACTTAAGAGACAAAAGGCCAAAAAGATAACATCCTGTACATACCACACAGGATTTCCAGAAAACAAGAGACAGCCTAGGAGGAAAAGCAGTATTTGAAGTAAGAATGATCATATACTTTCCACAATGACAAAACGATGAATTTCAAGAAGAAAATGAAAGTAAATCCATACTAGAGGATTTCGGAAGTATAATGAAGAATACCACAGATAGGGAAAAAAACAGACTGCCAACTGGATTGATAATGGGCCTTAATGATAAAATAGAAAATCAGGAGTAACAGAGCATTTGCAAAATGCTGAGAATAATGGCAAAATGGGAATTTTATTTTTAGCTAAACAAATCATGCAAGTGTGAAGGTCAAATAAAGGTATTTGCCACGCTAGCTTACCATTCATGAGTAATAGAAATTACCAAAAGAACTTTATTTTTTATTAATAAAAGAACTCAGTTTACTTCAGATGGACAAAACTGACTTCTGAAAGCTGTCTTCACCTCCATCTGTGTGCATACCTTCTCTCTTCTCAAATAAATAAAGTAAAGATGAAAATAAAAGATTCGTTTAAAGAAGTACAAAACACAAAAGTAATCAATAGAACACAGGAGGCAAAAGTGAACAAAGAGGAGAGGTGGCTCAGGTGTTAAGCCTCTGCCTTGCAGGCGGAAGTCCTGAGTTCGGATCCTAGACCCCACATATAGACGTCGGGCGGAAGCGGGGGCGGCCTGTGTTTCTGGTCCTGGCGGAGCCTGTGAATCCTGGGGCAGAGTAAACAAGGAGGAGGGGGAGGCACATACATACACACATATATACATACAGACACATGCACACACGCATACACACACAATTGAATAAATAATAAAAAAATGAACAAAGACTCTGGCAAGTATTTGATTAAACTTACAAATATTGACTGTAACATTAATGACTGTTGAGGGGTTAAAAACAAAGTGGAAAGAAAAGATGAAGGTAGCCTGATGTAGTAGAGCATAATGCTGGGCCCAACACTTAGAGCAAAAGGCAGGATGATCAGTGCAAAATCATGTTTAGTTACATAGAAAGTTTGAAGCCAAACTGAGATGCATGAGACTCCGTTGCAAAAATAAAATAAAATTAAAATACTGAACAAAAACAAAGAGGATGAGATAGGAGTATCAGGAGCTAGAGAGTTATAAGGCTTTTATATAGTTTAGAGAGAGGATAGAGAAACAATGCTAAAATTCAGTGCTAGTCACTAATGGATATAGGTAAAATACATAGCTTCTAAACCAGCAGGGAAAAAAAATGGAGAAATAAAACTATAATAGAAAAAGGAAAGCAGGAAGAAAGGCAAGAAAGATAAAATAAATTACGTCTGCTGTACAAATAAAAGAAAAATAAAAAGCAATGGTTCTCTCTAATGCCTTTAATCCCTCATCTCAATAGTTTTCCATTACTTGGTAAACCATACACATACTCACATTCAAAACACAATCTCAAAAGAAAAATAAATAAGATACGCTGTCAAATGTATCTTACTTTCCAGCTTACAATTCTTTACTAATTGCTTGTAGGATGAGATGAAAATTATTTAGCAGAATATGCCAAGTTCCTTTAAGATTTGGGCTTCACAAACTAAGTGGGCTCACGTAGCCTCAGCACTAGCCCACATATACCTTGATTGAAGCCTTGTCTACTGTCTATTGATTGTTCCCACTCATATAAGTTGTTTCAAGATCTTGACAAGCAGTTAATCTGTCTAAAATACATTTTTTCCCCTCTTCTGTACTTGGCAGGATCCTATCTTTCCAAAAAACTTTCTCTAAGAAAACAGCCCTTCTGTGGAAATTTCTCTGAACTCCCTATCTTTGGACAGAATACTTATTTTGTATTTAGATACCCCCCCATTTTGTGTGTAAGTGGTACATGAGTGTGTCTATGTGTGTTTTTTTGCATCTGTATGGGCACAGGTACGTGTGAGTGCATGTGGAGACCCAAGGTTGATATTGGGACTCGTCCTCGATTGATTGCTCTTCCACCTTATTCTTTTGAGGCTGGGTCTCTAAGGAAAACCTATAGGGTCTTGCCTATAAGGCTAGTCTGGCTAGCTAGCTTTCTCTGGAGATTTGCAGGTTCCACCTTCCAGGGCTGGAATTACAGGTGGGTGACCACACCCACTTGACATTTTACATGAGATATAGTGTCAGAGCTCTTGCCCTTTTTTGTGTGTGTGGCAAATACTTTAACCACAGAGCCATCTCCCCAGCCCATGTAATACTTTTGCTATTGTTTTGAGACTGGGTCTCATTATAAAACCCAGCATGGCCTTAAGCTAGTAAATTGAGATTTTCCAGCTTCAGGCTCTGAGTGCTATGATGACTCCCGTGTGCCACCATGCCTGGTTTTCTATAACACTTTTTGAGCACACCTTACAATGAAAATTTACTGTAATATAAATATCTAAATTTCCTCTTTCTTCACTTTGAGCTAATTCATCTTTGAATTTCTAGCACCTGGCACAGTGATTGTAAATAACATAAAAAGGTGTTGAATAAAGATTAATGTAGAGGTTTTTGTCACTTCCTGGACATTGACAATGTGTTTTACTCACCTCCACAATATTCTTGGTCACAGTAGATCTTCCTCTTCGAAGTTCATTGGCTTCTCTTTCTACAAAACAGAGTGGTACTTTCCCCACAAGGACTACGGAATCACTACCATCTGGAAAGATTAATTCAAGGCCCAAATCTTCCAAATTCTTGTGGTAACACCTAAGGAGATAGCCTCAGATGTAAAAGTATTACCTCACTTGCATTCAGATTAAACCTAAATATGCAATAGTATTTTAAAAGCTGTCATAACCTTTAAAAGTTGTATTGTTTTCCTTACACTTACATGTGCTTAGGATTTTTATTATCAAATTTCCTTTTTAAATTACAGCAATTGTCTCTTGTCCACAATTTTGCTTTCCAAGAATTCAGTTACTCGTAGTTTACCATGATCCAAAAATATTAAATGGAAAATTCCACAAGTAAAAAATTCCTTTTTTTTCTGTCTTTAATGTAGGGATTGAACTGGGTGCATGGTAGAGCCACATCCGCAGCCACAACAATACACTGCATACTGTTTTTAGTAGCATGATAAAGCTATGCTGTCCTGCTGGCTCACCCCTTTGTCCAGCATCTTCTCATGGTATATGTCACGCACCTGTTAGTCACTCAGGATTATTCTTAGTTATCAGATGCCTGCTTCAGTATTACAGTTTTTGTCCTCAAGTAACACTTACTCTATTTCACAATGGCCCCCAAAGCACATGAGTGATGTAAAGGAGGTCCCAGAACATAAAACATGAAAGGCAGACTCACTATGTGGCAATGCACCACAGGGAAAACAATGCATTTATAGGGCTCAGTACTAACCACTGAGCATCCTGGAATAAATCCACCAAGCACAAGGAGGGACCACTGTATAGTAACCTTCCTTTTTTTTTTTCTGGTTTTCTATTGAGAGAACCAATTTGCTTGGGGAAAGTGACTCTGCCTCTATTATAAATTAATCCCCAGAGGAAAAGGTGCATTGGAGTAGCCTCTTCAAACAGAAATAAACTAACAGACAACCTTTTCATTTTCAATAATTTGCGCTGCCCACAGTGGGAAGCTGTCCTGTCTTGTGACCTGCTCCATGATTTGCCTCTGCCTGGCATTCTCACGCTTTACTTTTCTCCTAATAAGATCATGGTAATAAAGAATCTAGAATGAAGGAGAATGGAAGCAATTACTACTCCAACTTCACTTTCAGAAACAGCACAGCATAAACACTTAACAGTTCCAAGAAATGTGAAGAGTGTTCTAAGCCGACTGCTGGAAAAAATTATCAGAGAAACTCTATCCTATGCTCAATAGCTGTGATACAGTGGAAAGAACGGCATCTGGAGGCAGAAGACAGTCTGGCTATGCCCTTGGACAACCACGTAATCCTCAGTCTCAGTTTCCTCTTCTGAACAATGAACAACGTTTATGCAAAAACCTCAGAAAATTATTGGGAGAATTTATATTACTGGCATCCCACCTTATGGTGGTACTAACCGTAGGAGTCTGCGCTGTTCCTCTGTTACTGTGATCTCTAGTGGAGGCATTATCATGGAGGACAGCAGCTTTTTTCTTCCAGAGCCTGGTGCTGGGTGCTTCTCGTAGGAGTCTATTGGAAGAAAGATGAATGGGCAAAGACTAAGAAGGGAAGTCTTTTACATTCAGTTAAAATGAAGCACTGTAAAGCATGGCCCATGACAGAAGGTCTCTCGTGCACAGTAGTGTATTCATAGTACTCAGTTTTAGAGTCTGGATTTTCAGTACTCAAGTCAAACTAAGGAATATCCAGCCATTTTACTTGCTTCAGCAGTTTTCCATAGTAAGAAATACAAGACAGTATTCCTGAAGTTAACGTGGGTGGTTTCACTACAGAGAGGAATAATGTGGGCTATGAGAAAACAAACATAAAGCTTCATCACACAATCCTATGGCTTAAGTGGGCTTCTTGGTCCCTTCAGAAGGCTTTCCCAAATGATGAGGTCTCAAAGTAAGTAAGTTTTTAATAAGCCAATTTTTAAAAATTTGTTCATGCCTTTCATTTCAAGACTTCTTTGATGGCACCTTGGCTTGAGATTCAATGTCATAGTCCTTAACCACTACACAACAACCAACCACTTCAACAGCTGTTGTGATGCTAAGCAAGCCAAGTAGCTCCTCAGTTTCCTCCTGCCACAAATTCTACGCAGAACCTCACAATTTTGCAGAGACCTACCCATTCCCCTATTTCTCGTTGTCATCAGCCTTAATAAGTTTGAGCTTAAAACAAAAGGCCTCTCTACCAACTTGACATACAAGGGTCACTATAGTTGGATGTAAGCAAAGATGGGTTTGGTGCAAAATTATCAAAACATTCAAGTACTTCTGCAACAAATATCAGCTTAATATTACACTTGATTTACTAACTGCTAAGTGAAGTTCAGCATTTATTCTCAAGACAATACCAAACTACTGACTAGCCCACAGGCTGCAGGCTTGTCAGATAGTTCTGTTTTACCCATAAGGAATCTTAAGGTATCTTACAATCTAAATTGTCATTCAAATAAAGTAAGTTTTTCCCAGTACTAAATCTTTCTGAAGATTTAGGGCTTCATTTTGAAAGGAAAAAAAATGACACTTGTATCACTGCCATTTTAGTTTACGAAATAGCTCCCTAGGTTCTCACCTGACTTTTTGATACTTATTCTAAAGCAACTGAGATTTTTAAAAAGCTTTTATTCTTTTGGAGACAGGATCTCATGTAGCCAAAGCTAACCTCCAACTTCTTATATAGCTGAGGCTGGCTTGAACTCCTGATCTTCCTGCCTCTATCTCCACTTTCCAAGTCCTAGAATTACAGGTGTGCAGTAACATGTCTTCTTTATGTGGTGCTAGAGATTGAACCCAGAATTTTATGCATGCTAGGTAAATACCTTAGCATGCAAATGAGATCTTAAAATAAAAACACAATATTGGGTCTTAGGAACGCCAGTGGACTATGAAGAAGGAGAAATCCAGTGAGAGCGTATGTGCATAAGACTGGCACATCTTTGTGCTGAATGTCATAATAAACTAACCAACTGTTAAGTAACTCTGGGTATAGAACAAATATAGAGCAAATATTCCTTTAACCATGTCGATAGACCTACATGTTTGAATTAGTAAAGCAAACTACTATATTCCTTCAGTTATAACAGGCCAGATTGGAGGATTCCAACTAAAGTTTTGTTTGTTTTTGACCTGTATGTGTGCATGTGCGCACGTGCGCGCGCGCGCGCGCGCGTTTGTGTGTGTGTGTGTGTGTGTGTGTGTGTGTGTGTGTGAGAGAGAGCATGTGTACGCGCACTGGAGGGCACTCGAATATGTGTGCCTGTGAGACCCAAATGCTCTGCTCTGAGGTTTCCCAGGCTCTCCTTTCTAGGACTGGAATTGCAGGCGACTGCCATATCCGCCTGGCATTTTTACATGAGATCTGGAGATGTGAACTCAGGTCCTTTTGCTTTGGAGGCAAAAACCTACCCCCTGAGTCATCTCTCCAGCCCCCAGCTTAAGTTTGTTAACATATAACGCATCCTTTATCACAACAGTCACAGTGAAAGTCCTTTTAGGAATATCAACTCTGCTGGAGATCTCAGTTCTCTAGTTTCAGACAGATCCTTACCAGCAATAAGCTGCTCCAAACGGACACGCTCGTGGGCTGCATGCTGATCCACCAAGATCAGCAGGTTTCCACCTAGAAAACCATCAAGATTACTGGAATTTCAAGTTCTTGGATCAAGATTAAAATAATCATGCAGTATGAATAGAGAAAAATATTTATTTCAATCATATAAGTATGATTGTGCTTTTTATTTTGTAAAAACTGAAATTATTAGGAAAACAACACTAAATTTATCCCAAATGAAAAAACTTGGGGGGGTGGAGGGAGGGAAGGGACCGGTGTACCTGTTAAGTTTGTATGAGTGGAAATAAATAAATAGATAAATAAATAAATAATGAAATAAATGCTAAAAAAAAGTTGTAATATGAAAGATAACATGGGAACCATAACAAAATCTAAAAAAAAGAAAAAACTCTTTAGCTTAGCAATACATCATTTAAAAAAGTTAGCTCCCACATTTTAATATTTAAATACAGATTTTATTAATTTAGCTTTAATAAAACAAAAAAAATCACTAAACAACAGACAATACACATTATAATTGGTAGGCCCTGATTTGCAAACTACTCTGAAACTCAAGAAAGATGAATTTCTTCAACACTTTAGATCAGAAGCCAGGAAATTTTTTCTATGAAGAGGCAGAAAGAAAATATTCTGTGCTCTTTAGGCCAAATGGTTTCTGTCATGACTACTTAACTGTTCCTTTTGAGTGAAAGCAGCCACAGACAACATGTGCTACTATAGCTGTGTTCCAATAAAACTTTATTTATGGACAATGAAATAAAAATTTCATGTAATTTTATTGTGTCAAGAAAGAGTCTTCTTTTGTTTTTTTCCTAACCATGTAAGGCTATGAACCCTCTTATCTCCCTGGCTGCAGAGAAACACACCCTCATGGGGTCTGCTCTTAGGCTATAACTGGAGCTGTTTTACACTGGGGCCTCACAAGTTTGCCTAAGTGAACATGAATCTGATCAGGTCAGTAGAGAAACATGAGTTTCTGAAATTCTAACCAGACCTCAGATGATCTTGCCTATAGGCTTACTTACTTCTGAGAAGCAGGACTTCAGACTTCAAAGAAGTGGGGAAAATACGGAAGCCAAAACTACAGGGCACTCTTCTTCTCATGGGCAGGACAATTCTCCGTTTCAGTATTATGTGCTACACAGACAGTTCTCAACATGAATATACATGTGTGTGTGTGTGTACAGGTGTGTGTACAGGAGGTCACTTGAGTGTTTGTGTGCCTGTGGAAGCCCAAAGGTGACACCTAGACTCTTCAGGGACTGTTCTACCTCCTTACTGCTTCGCTGTAAAGTACCCCAGGCTACACCTTCCAGAACTGAAGTGTGAGCAGCTGCCATATTGGCCTGACTTTTAAAAATAGATCTGGGATCTGAATTCAGGTCCTTTTGCTTGAGAGGCAAAGGCTTTAACCTCTGGAGCCATCCCCTCAGACCATGAGCATGCATTTTTTCAGACCATGAGCATGCATTTTTTTAAGCTTGTAACTGTATTGTCACTTCTCTTCTTCCATGTTGTAAGTTCAGGGATTGAATTTAGGTCATTAGGCTTTGCACAGCAAGCACCTTTACCCACTGATGCCACAAAGCTGTCCTCTGACTCTACATGCACATCAAGCACACACTCAGGCAAAATAAATAAAGCAAAGTTTCAAAAACTTCTTTTGAGACTAGGAAGAAAATAAATTCTGTATTGAATAAAAAAAGGACTAAAATCATAAACTGTAAGCGAAAACTAGACACAACATCAGTTATCAACTCCTTTCTTCCTTCCTTTCTTCCCTCCCTCCCTCCCTCCCTCTTTCCTTCCTTCCTTCTCCTCCTCCTTCCTTCCCCCTCTCCCCTCCCTCCCTCCTTCCCTCCTTCCTTCCCTCCTTCTCTCCCTCTTTCCTCCTTCCCTCCTTTCCTCCTTCCTCCTTCCTTCCTTCCTCTCTCTTTCTTTCTTGGTATTATATAGCCCAGGCTAGGCTCAAATTTACTATTCAGCTAAGGATAACTTTGAACTTCTGATTCTTCTGCCTACACCTCCCAAAAGTTAGAATGACAGAAGTGTACCACCATATCTGATTTTATGCAGTGCTAAGAATTCAACCAGGGGTTCACAAATGCTAGGCAAGCACTCTGTCAACGGAGTTACACCAATACCCTGTGAGTACTCCTGTATTCTTATTTCTTTCCCTCAAACAATACTAAGAATATTTTTCAGTATTTGTGGTAGAATCTAGCTAACCCAATAGTAACATAAAATCTCAATAGAAGTTGAAATATTAGCCTCCTTTGCTTCTTCGATAATACAAAGATTTTTGTGTTTACACCCATCTAGAGTACCACTGGTAGAGATTTTTATCTCAAAATGAAGAATTCCAAGTAATCAAAACTTTAGGGAAAAATGAGTTGGAGAGATGGCTCTGGGGTTAAGACTTTGCCTTACAAGCAGAAGGTCCTGAGTTCAGATCCCAGGTCCCACTCACCTTTGGCCCTCCAAAGGGACACACAATGCCCTCTGATACACACATACATATACACAGACAGCAAAATAAATAGTTAAAAAACTTTTAGAAAAAAATTATTAATTTTCTAAAAATAGTGAAACTAAGAATTTCATCAGGAGGTTCATCATGATCACTGTGATAGAAGATTAATTTGCTTTTGATCCACTATGAATATAGAGAGAATGAACTGCTCTCAACTACAGAAACACATTCCTGCAGGTCTAGGAACCATCACCACGCAGGGTGCTCCCCTCTGGGCTTCTTCTGGGTCCTTGTGTTTTCAAGCACATCTTCAACGGCAGGCAGGCCTATCTTCCCAATTCTAGTGGATGCCTGGAACCTCCAATAGTACCAAAGCTGAACATACTATGCCTTTTCTGGATCATCTGCCATGAAGTTTAACTTATAAAGTAGACATAGTAAGATACTAACAATAGTCACAATAAAACAGACCAGGATGGGCTATAGTTCAGAGATAAAATGCTGTGTGGTATGCATAAGCCTCGGTTCTAACCTCAACACTACAAAAATGAATATATAAATAATAAAGTAAAAGAGAGAACAATTATAACATTATGCTATAATAAAATTGTCAACATCACTATTTTCTTACTTTTAGGCTATTAGTAAATAAAATAAAGTTTACTTGAACACAAGCACCACAATACCATGACAGACTAACAGGTGGGCAGTATATGTATCTTGGACACACTAGACAAAGAAGTAATTCACAGCCTGGGTGGGAGAGAGTGAGATGATATGGGATTTCATCATACTTCTCAGAATGGTATGACATTTAAAACTTAACAATTTAGTTATTTCTGGAATTTTCCACTCAATATTTTCTGACCTTAGTTGACTATGGGTAAGTGAAACTGTGGGAAGAGTAATTGTAGAAACAGGCAGACAACTGCAATTGTGCTCTAAATTCTCAACATTAAAAAAACCTCTTATTTTGTCCTCCCCTCCTTTTAGATTTCTGAGTCTCACAAGTCTCCATTTGCACGTCAGCATGTGCCGCATCTCTTCTCTCAAACAGCTCCCATCTGCTACAGTTCTAATCGCCACCATCTCAAACTTGACCAGACCTCTCCTTGCTGAACCACTCAGCAGCATTTAGCACAAAGTCCTGGCTCTGCGACACGACCGTCTTCCACTTTCTCCCTGTTTCTCTAGTTGCTCCTTCTCAATCTCCTTTGCTGGTTTACTTTGCTACTCAGCTGGTAAATGTTAGAATTAGTCAGGACCTTTCTTCACCCTTCATTCTTTTAGGTGATTAAATTTACACCATCAATAACCAACTTCATGCTGACAACTCAAATTTATATCACCAGGTCAGAACACTCTAGTCTGTAACCATACTATGCAGACACATTCTTGCCATCTCCTCCTGAACATTTCAAAAAGAATTTAAATTTTTATCCTCCCAGCAGGCTTTACCTCCAACCTGCTCTTGCAACACATGAAGTTTAAAAAACTATGAGTCATCTTTGATATACTTTCCCCGTACCAATCCACCCCCACATCCTGTTGACTTGAGCTCCTCAATGTTTCCCAACATCAGTTTGAGGCAGAGTCTGACACTGTAGGGCTTTGCATAGCATCAATCCTGTTTCAGTCTCCTGAGGACCGGATCACAGGCATGTGCCACACACCCAGCTCTAATGATTTCTCTTTTCCCTGGTTGGCCAAGATTCCAGCTAACCATCATTTTTTAGACCCTGAAATATCCTAACAGACGCTCTGGAACTCCAGGGACTCCACCCAACTCATGGTCCATTTTCCACATGCATCTAGAGCAATCTTTTCAAAATGCAACTTGATGTGACAAATACCAATCCAAAATAGCAAAAAGAAAACAATAAAAAAGAGAAACTTTCAACCGTTTCCAGTTGGTGCTGGGACAAAGAAACACTTGGAACTGACGTTTAAGATTTGGCTCCTACATCCTTTCCGCAGCTTTATCTCCAGTTGTATTTGCCCTGCTTCCACTTGATAAAGGGGAGGAAATTACAAGTTACTTGTATTATTCACTGTCTTATTTGAAATACTCACACTTTAGATCTTGTTTTACTAAGAATCTTTTGCTGACCTAGAGAAAATCAAATCTCCCAATATTGACTCTTACAGCATCTTCTATTTCTCTCCATAAGACCTACGCTAAAGTTGTACGTATTTTTATGATTTTTTTCCTGCAGAACTATTTTTCCTATCATTGCATCTTTACGGCTTAGTATAGTCCTAGCATACAATAGGCACTCAAACAATGTTTGTTGAATGAAAAATTATTATCTCATTAAAGTAGGCCACTGACCAATTCTATATAACTCTGGATAAACCTAGCAGAGTTCATTATATATAAACTTTCTATTACAATAAAGGGACTAGGATGGCTCCGTGTAAAGCACTTCTTTTGTAAAACAAGGATCTGAAATGATCCCCAGACCCCTTGTGAAAATGTTAAATGTGGACTGGAGGGATGGTTCAGGGGTTAAGAGTCTGCCTTGCAATCAGAAAGTCCTGACTTTGGATCTAAGGTCCCACATAAAAATGCCAGGCAGAAACAGCAGCAGCCTACACTTCCAGACCTGGTAGCTAAAGCCTGGGAAACTCCAGAGTGGAGCAAAAAGAAGGTAGAAACAATCCAGGATGATTCCTGAAGTGACCTTTGGTCTCCACAGAGACACACCGTTCTCTCTCTCTCTCTTTCTCTCACTCTTTCTCTCTCTCTCTCACACGCACACGCGCACACGCACGCGCAAGATAAATAGTTTTAAAAACGTTTAAAAAAATTGCTAGGTGTGATGGTGCATGCTTGTAATCCAAGGGCTGCGAAAGCAAAGAACGGAGGATCTTTAGGGTCAGGTGGCTCATTATTAGCAGTGGTTGCCTTGGAATGAAAATAGGGTGGGTGAAGTATATAATATTTATGCACAAACAAGCCTAACCAGTGAACTCCAAACCAATAAGAGATCTTGTCTCAAAGGAGGCAGATAACATTCCTGAGGGTGACATCCAAGTTATCCTCTGTCTCCCTGACTCACATGAATATGGACCAGGGAGATGGCTCAGTGGGTAACATGCTTGCTTTTGCAAACACACACAATCAGTCAAGCGCAGCAGTTGTTTATGACCCCAGTACAGGGAATGGGGGAGGGCGGGCAGACCCTGATGACTCTCCGGCCTGTCAGTCCAGGCCAGATGGAAGCTCCAGGCCCAGTGAGAGACACTCTTAACAAAGCAGAGAAAGGTGGAGGAAGGTGCCCAGTGTTTACCTGTGGCATCCAAAAATGCACACAGGGTTGAGCATACTTGCACACATATTTGCACATATGTATATACCACACACACATAAACATACACAAAATTAACAAGTCGACATAAATATTTTAGAGTAAAAGATGAAATTCCTCTTTGCCCACCTTTTTTTCACACCCAAGGCAACCACTACTGATAATGAGCCAGGTTAGTGGCACATGCCTGTACTCCCAGCATTCCGGAGGCTGAGGCAGGAGGATCGCCATGTACCTGAGGCAATCCTGGGCTATCTAGTAAGACCCTGTCTCAAAAAAAAAATTAGTTAAATGTGTATTTAATTTACATGTATGTGTGTCTACTTGCTTAAAGCTAACATGCTTTAAACTTGTTGGTTCATAATTTGTTAATTTAGGTCAGTTTTCCATAATTTATTGAAACTACCACTAATGTACTATATCCTATAAGTACTTTAAAAGAAGTTACCAGTATACCAGACAGCCTAATAGTCAAAGCTATATTCCCTTCTTACCTGCTTTGCCATTCTCTTCCGTCTTAGTGCTCATTAAACAGGCAATAAACTTGTTATCCACTTGTTGAAGAACCTGCCGTTTATTCAAATAAATAATGCAATACGAAGTAAATATTAGCAACAACTTATCTGCACAGAAAGAAGCAAGCCCATGCTTTACTCTGCACTGTAACACTCATATTCAAGGTTGCTGACTATGAAGGAGTCCTTGTGGAGATAATGGACAAGCGAGTAGAGTGGTCAAAGGCCAGGAAGGGAGAGCGCTCACAGTGGAAGAGAGACCCGGACAGCCAACGGAAGCATGCTAGTAATACCTGGAGCAGGTCTGAAATGTTTCCAGAAGAATGATTCTTACTAATAGATACTATGACCACAGAATTATTAATATGACCAGAAACTGTTAACTAATAGAACAAAAATGAAAATTCAAAATTATGCAGAAACAAGGAAAGTCATTTTGGAAGAACTAATCTAAAAGCACTAAGTTAAAAGATTCTCTTGTGCAGGTACATGAGACCCCCTGACTACTTCACCGGGTCTGTTTCTGGAGCAGTTGCTCCCGTGCCCTAATCCCAAGTCAATGCTTGGTTAGGAGCTCATTTAGCTTTGTCTAATCTCCTAGTTTGTTTTGAAAACAAAGAGACTAACACAGGCAAAGTCGTGTATGAAAAGCAAGCAGAGGGCCATAAAGATGGTTCAGTGGGTAAAAAGCACTTGCTGTACCAGTTCGACAATCTGAGTTCAAGCCCAGAATTCACAAGGTGGAAAGAATTGATTCCTGAAAGTTGCCTTTAGACCTCTATGTATGCCACGGCATATACACATCTGTACTCACACACGACAATAAATAAAATTAAAAAATAATCTTAAGAGCAAAGTAGAAAAGTAAATGAGACAAGAAGTCCTAGAACCCACAGAAAGCTGAAACAGCAGCTACATCTGTAACAGCAGCGCTACTGTGGCAAGAACAACACGAGAAATGGTAGAAGGACAGTAACGATTCCGCACACCTCCCTCTGTTCCCACAGACGCCGTGACAGGCCCGCATGTGCATGCATGCTTTTCTAAGAACATTATTATTGTGCTAATGTTATTAATAACAAATGAAAATAAATAACCTTGGCTAACATAGTCTATCATCAAATACAATTTCACAAAAGCTCCCCTACTTCAGCCTTTACATGGATTTCACAGTTGACTTTACCTGCATTGAATGAATCATTTCTTTGGTGAAACGATATGGATACAAGATGTTGTGAATTTTCACCGCTAAGCTTTCAGCCTGGCCACTGCTAACATCAACGGCAACCTAGAAAGACGGACCCAGCATAAAAACATTTAATTTTAATTTTATTATGTCTATAGAACTGTTTTACCAAGGATTTCAAAATTCCTTACAGTTGGTCGCTTTTAAGGACTGGAAATATAGTTGAATGCTAGATACTTGTCTAGCATGCATGAGAACCTAGGTTCACCTCCCAGTATTTCAGAAAAAAAATATATCATTTGCATATAACTACTAGAGGTAAATGAATTTAAGAAACTTGGGGATTCATGATTGGAGAGATGGCCCGGGAGTTAAGACTCTGCCTCCCAAGCAGAAGGTCCTGAGTTTGGATCCCAGGTCCCACTTAAAAACACCAGGCAAGCCCTAGTGGGCGGAGCCTGAAAAATCCCAGAGGGAAGCAAGAAGGAGGTAGAAGCAATCCAGGATGATTCCCGAAATCACTCTTGGTCCTCCACAGGGACACATAGTGCCCTCTGACACACACAGAGTAAATAAATAAATAAATAAAATATTAAAATGTTTAAGAAACTTGGGGATTCAAAAGGTTCTAAGAATAATTTGTCTCAATTAACAAGGTGTCCTAATAAGCTCAAAATTACTGACAAAAACTATTATTGTTTCAGAACGATTTGTCTATGCTCCATGATCAAGTTATGAAACATATCTTAAGTGAAGAATCAGTAGTCAAATGCACATCTGTTACGCACCCTCATTAACACACAGTACATGCTGTGACAACACACCAAAGAGAGAACATGCACCAGGATCCAAAGACGTGTCCCTTGCAGACTCACTACACTTTAGCTGAAGATAATACCATCACCAGCCTGCTAGCCAGAGTAAATGTATTCACTGTTCCTACACTGATTACACGTTTAATCCAAATGCCTAACCTTCCAAAATGCTGATTCTTCCTCTCTATATTAAACATTAATTTCCAAGTAAATTATCTAGAAACATGACTAGTTTGCATTCATAATTACAAATGAATTTACATAATCATGCCCATACTCAGCTTATATGAGGCTAAAATTTAAAAATAACAGGTAAAGAAAATACTGCAAACCCACCTCTGGGTAACGGGCAAATACTGGATTGTCCCATTCTGAAAATAAAGACTGAAGGGATCCTCTTTCAACAGCATCTTCCACAGCATCTAGGACAAAGGGAGACAGGTAAAGCCGGCACGACGAACCCCAGGGAAGTAATAAAGGGGACCTCCTATTTGGCTGCACTCAAGACCAAAGATGAGACATGTTGTTCTAAATGGTTTTGTTATATTCTTTTTTAAACTAGCATAATGGCTACATCCTCTAGCACTATGGCTTTTCTCAAAACTGTTTATAGAAATATTTCAGAATATGTGTCTAGAACAAACTATAGTTTAAATTTGTAGCCTTTATTGCCTTTATGTAAAAATACACCTTATCTATTTTAAGAAATAAAAAATAATAGATATCTCTAGGGTTTCTAAAAAATATTTTATATTTTATATGTGTGTATATGAGTGTGTTACAGAAGGCACTATGTGCCCCTGTGGAGGGCCAAGGGTGACTTTGGGAATCATCCCAGATTGCTTCACTCTGGGATTTTCTAGTCTCCTTCCACCAGGGCCAGAAGTGCAGACCACTGCTGTTTCTGCTTAGTGTTTTTATGCGGGACCTGGGATCTGAACTTAGGACCTTCTGTTTGCGAGACAGAGTCTTAACCCCTGAGCCATTGTTCCAGCTCTAGTTGTTTGTTACTTTTTCCCAAAGAATTTTGCTTAAATAAAATGACCACAATATGGGGCTAGAGAGATGGCTCAGGGGTTAAGACTTTGCCTTGCAAACAGAAGGTCTTGAGTTTGGATCCCAGGTCCCATGTAAAAATGCCAGGTGGAATAGGGGCAGCCTGCACTTCCAGTCCTGGTGGGGAGGAGCCTGAGAAGTCCCAGAGCGAAGCATTAGAAGCAATCCTTGGTCCTCCACAGGGACACATGTGCCCTGTGACACACACACATACACACAAAATGAACGAATAAATAAAAATTCTTAAAAACACAATATGGAGAACTTGAAACTTTCAAAATAAGAAACATTTCCCAACCACAAGATGCCACATGCATACATAATCATCCAGTAATGACCTCAAGTCTGCAAAAGTAATTTCTGATGTAAATGCCTGCAGTGAATTACTGGTTCTGTTGTTAAACAGGGCCGCGAGAACTCGCGGGCTCCAGTGAGGCGCAGCTGGCACTGACCAAGCTGACAACACAGCCTTGCTCTGTTTCCTGCACTAGGTGGGATGGACAGTGTGTACTAGGTTCTCACAGTCTCTGTTACTGCCCCCACCTCTGTTATTCTGTTTCAGCAAAGCTCTCTCTTCCCGAGCTCTTGGAAGGAAAGGAAGAACAAGGTTGCTTCTAAAAGGATGACATCTGTACTGAAACCCTAAATATAAAAAGAAAAACCTAAAAGTTTGAACTCAACATACAAATAAACTACTAAAATTAAGTTATGTAGCATCTTTTTCCCCACAAAAAATGAAGACATAAGGCAGACTACTAAACACAGATGGATCATCAGAATTCTCTAATGAGTCAGTCGGCTAATTTAGCAATCTGCATTAATGCTTAGTCCCGCTAGCCATCGACGGTAGGGATGGTGAAGATCGAAGTCACGGTGATTATCATGTGAGGACATGGAGGAGACGGATGACAGTATCTTGAGTCACTTTTTGTTGTCACATGCGGGATGAATGGTGCTCCTGGAATCTAGTAGATAACGACCAGGAATGCTGCTAAATATCCTGAGACGCTTGCTTAAGTCTTGCACTAGACATTCATTGTACTTAAATGGCAACCACAACCTGGTGCAGAAGGCACACATTTCCAACTTGTATGTCCAATATATGTCTATTACATATTTATTTCGTATCATGATTATACTTACTCAGCTCTCTAATAGACTGGAATGCTGAAAACATTCAATCTACAATGATAATGCCCAGAACAGCCTGACAATCAATACTGAATGAATATTCAAAAAAATGAATGACTGACTCTAAGTCTGGGAAGGTAAGCCTAAACTCTAAACCATTTCTCTGAAGGATGCCCAGATCTGAGTTTTAGAAACAATGCTGAATAGGCAATTTTGCACAAAAGCAAAAATAACAAAGCTATTATTTCAAAAAGATGAACTTGTTTAACAAGAACTGAGGAGATCAGCTATGACTTTAGGTATGAGATAAAGTTGTCCATTTGTAATAGAAAGGATTGAGTTAGCTGGGGACATAGCTCAGTGATTTTTAGATAGTATGCATAAAGCATTCACCTTGGGGCTAGGAGATATTTTTTAAATAAAAATTTCCAGGGCTTTGGGACGTGAAATTACTCTTCAAATTTACTCTCCCTGGCTCCCCCCAATCTCCGCGCTCACCCAGTGTTGGGATGGTGAGCACTATGCCACTCATTCTTAGAAAATTTACCTTTCCACAATAAAAATTCTCTCTCTCTCTCTCTCTTCTTCTCCCTCCAATATCTCATGTGGTCCAGGTGGTCTCACTGTGCGGATAAGAATGACTCTTGATTGTCCTGCCTCCTCCTACCAAGTACTAAGATTACAGAAGTACACCACCATGATCAAGACTTGATATTTAATTTTTAGTATATGATTACAAGTAACATTTCCATGTGTTGTTAACTATGCACAAATGTCCTACTGTACATAGCCATTTTCCAGAAAGATAGATCCTATGTGAATGGAGAATCCTATGTGATTGGAGGATGTTAGGAGCCATACTTTTATGGAATGTGTTTCTATACTAAAAATATTTTTCATAGGAACTTGAGTTAACATGACCTCAGCTTACTACAAAATATACTTGTCAAGTTGGCACAAGTTGTCAACTTGATAGTTGAGGGTTTCAGCTCTGGGCACATTTGCAGAGAATTAATAATTGACTTAAGCCCAGAGCAAACCTAAAAGAGATTGTCTAGCTGATGGAGAAGGCCCAATCCATGGTAGGTGGAACTATGCCCTGGACAGGTGCATAAAATATAGGAAGCTGGTTGAGGAAGTTGGCATCCTTGTGTATACTTAGCCAGACATGCTGGTCTGGCAAGTAAGGATTGTCCTTCTCTCAGCTGTTCCATGGATAAGGTGTGGCCAGTTCCCTCGGCCATGGTGTTGGTGTGAGCTCTCCTGTCAAGCTGGATTAAGAATTTTAACAGGATTAGCATAAGAGAATAAACCTCTTGTTCCCTTGAGCAGTTTTGGTATGATTTTATCAGCAACATGCAGATGAACTGCAATAATACCGATCCAGAAAGTTAAGTGAATTGAAGCATTTTCAACATCTAGACTTATTTAGCAGGAGCAGATGCTTATGTAGAGTAAGGTAGCTAAGATTTCCCCCTTTGTTTTGGCAACAACTATCTCAGAGTTGAATGTAGTCCAGTTATTTTTTTTGGCACTGTATCAGACGCAGTTACATTTCAGGAAGATGAGGTGCCAGTGCCTTAGATGTACCTCGGATAAGCATTCAGTACAAACCAGACATAAAATGACCTAGACTAAGAAGCACATAAAGTTGCCTTAAGAGCAACTTGATAGTCTCAAGAGCAACATTGAAAGAAAAGGGTTTTCTCCTCCTATCAAATATTTTGAAGGTCACAACGGTGAAGTTTTTTTTAATAAGAAAAAATTGAGAAACAGTGAAAAGTAAAGGATTTATTCAACCTTAAGTAAATCAAGGCCTCCAGCTAAAGATATTCATTCTAAGGAGAAACTGTCATTTACAATAATATTCATACAATTTATACTCTTTTGCAGCCTTCAAGACTTTTAATATAGATGCATAGTTAATGTTTATCCTCCTACTGCGAAGCCAAGATTACAGACAGATGTGAATTAACTTTGCCATCTCCCAACATCTGGCTCTCAACACACTGCCAAAATAACGTCACTTTTAATGTTGACTGAGATTGAGAACCCGGAGTCCTAGGCCAGGCTCTGATGCAAGTGCTGTGCTGTAATCTAAAAGCCACATTATTTCCTCCTGGACCAGATCTTCCTACACTAAAAACACAAGTGGACTACCATACACATTATAATAAAGCACCATGGAAAAGTATAGTTATGCAAGTACTTACTGAGCCCACATTTTGAAAATTTTATGGCCAAGTCCTACTTCCTACTGTACTGAGCTGACCTACAGATTTCACCAGAAAACCTATAATTATAGAATTCCTTAGCCTACAATTCACAGAAACCAGCTTTCATGCCTTTAAAGACAAATATTTGAGAGGTGTTATATTTGAAGAGGAAGGGAAGATGGACAGAGATCTTCAGTTATTACTCCCATTTCATTAAAATGAACAGTTTTTCTCTCTCACACACAGATATATCATAGACACTTTGTAGGCACATTTATATCCTCTATCAATCTTCACTGTATTTCTATGTTTAAATATGGTTGACTAGAGAATTGTCATATGTCATGACATACAACATGTCTTTTAAAATCAGTCTTCAAACCTGAACATGATGGTACATGCTTTGATTTCAGTACTTCAGAGTAGGATTGTCACGGGTTCAAGACCACCCAGGGCTATAAAGAGAGCATGAGGTCAGTCTGGGCTACAAGGTAAGACCCTTTCTCAATACTTTCCCCATAGCCCCCTATTGAAAATAAATTTTTAAAAAATAACCCTTCCAATGTTATGTGTTTAAACCTCTTTGATGCCATGGTGTGTGTGCCCAACACATACAATAAAAAAATAAATAAACCTGTTTGAACAATGATTCCTTGCTCCTTGGCCATTATTCTCACTTCCAAACACACTTGATCCCAGTGAACATTACATTCTTACCATTCCCAAGTAGGACATCCACAGCCACGGTTGTCAGATCTTTGGTACAAACAGTGTGAATGTCTTCAGTGGGAGCAATGAATGTACTAAGTCCAGTCGTTTTGTTGATATAAACCATTCTGCCCAGGGTTACATCAAAATGCTGCTGCCAATCCAAAGAGTATGCATTCGATTCTTCATTTTCTGAACAAGATCTTGCTTTAGACTCCTTGCTCTGGGAACACATTTCGTTTTGGTTGGCTGTGGTGCCTTCTTCCTGACTCGGTACCACTGTGCAGGGAGAGTCAGGGCGTGCTCTGTGTTGCTCTGGAGTGCTGATGAGAACATCTGACGCGTTACAAGGTAACGAAGGAGTCTCCAGTTTCTCGGTGCCATCCATTGTACTGTTAGGCTGTACTGTACTGTCACTGGAGGACTCTTTCTGTAGGACAGCGTCTGACACTGGGAGCATTAAGCCATTCTCTGTTTTTTCATGCTCATTTTTAAGTAACTCATGAAAGTTTAAGTTTAACATACTGCCCGGAGTACTGACCTTCCCATTGGAATCTGGAGGTTCATTAGAATGACTTGTCACTTCCATTTTTTGAGTTTCTTTTTCAGAACCCTTCAGTTTGGATAATTTAGAAGCCAGTGATTTAGAGGACTTTTCAACATTAGAAGGCTTTCTGCTACAGTGAGATAACTCTCCTATAGTTATAGGAGTTTCCCTCCAACAAGGCATGTGTTGTTCTGCACAATCTTCTCTGGAGAGTGGAACGCTTTCTGAAGACAGGATGTGACTTACTGGTTGGCAGGTACCATTGGAATCACTTTGCTTCACAGGAGTGACTCTAGAAACATCAGGAGTTTCTAAGCAGCTCTTGTCTTTCAACAGAATGTCAGGTTCAACTTGAGGATTGAGATTGGTGCTAACTTCAATGGTATTTTCTTCGACTTCTATATCTAAAGAATCTTTAACCTTCCCATATTGCCTCTTGAACTTCTCTAAAGATCCTAGGTGTGAACTCAGGCTCAGCTTCCTATGTATTGTGTGTTTGGAGAAGCCAATCAACTTATCTGTTTTCTTACTATGATTTGAAACATACCTATGCCAAGAGAAGGATGATGAATCAGGTAATAAGCAATCTGTGTGTGACTCTTTATCACTTTCCTGAAAAAGAGCAGAATTGCTATAGCTGGCTGCTGGCTGGTTCTCTGCCCCATAACTTGCATTTGTTCGGCACAAGTTTCTGGTGGGGGCTTGAACAGATTCTTCATTTAAAGTGTTGGTTAAATCTTTGCTGTGTAGAGTCTCAAGTGCATGACATGTTCTGGTTCCAAATGTTTCTTGGGCACTTACAGGACCAGGTCGAACATAATTTTTAATGAATGAACATTCTGTTTCGGTTGATTTAGTTTGCTTATTTTGTACCAAATGAGTTATAAAGCCAGTAGAGCATAACTTGACTTGTCCATAACTAAAAACGTTTACTCTTCCACAATTATCAGGCCCTTTTTTTTGTTTCTCTTGTGCTCTCGATGTTGTCTCAAAAGAAGGCAATGGGTACGCCCTGCCAGCTGCATCTTTAAATCTGTCCATCTGATTTTGAAAGCCACTATTTGGGAGACTGTTGATCGCTGTGCTATTAACAGTAGCACTTACTTCCTGTCTTTCCACATCTGCTTCATTCTCCTCTGTGAGACGCTGAGCCTGAAAAGGACTTGAAAATCTTTTTGGACTTGTTCCATGTGAACTTTCTAAAGGTCTATGCTCCGAGCAGGATTTTTTATGTTTCTCATTTTCTCCAGATTCTGATGCTGCAACTGTTTCTTCTCCCAACACTTGTGATTCTAAGCAAGAGCTGTCTTTGCTATATAAACACGACTCTGTCACTTTACTACCACCTAAACTGTCTGATTCATAAGGGTTCAAAAATGAGTCCTTGGTCTTTTTTTCCATAGCTTCTGAATCCTTAGGATTTTGTGTGCTTAGGTTTTCTACAGTAGCTTTTCTTTTCACAGCTTTTGATTGTAAATTAAACATTTCATAGGAATCCAAAATATTATTACATGCCTCCTGGAAACTGCCCTGGTCACACTTCTCTTGAGAGGACATGTGCGTTTGAAGAGTAGCATCAAACAAATGAAAATCATTATCTTCACTGAATTCCTTAATGTCCTCACCTGATAATTCCACAAATAATTTTTCTCGCTTTAAAAACATTTTCATGCCTTCCTGAATACAAACCAAGAGAGTATCCCAATTCTGAAACTCAATCAGAGTTTTGGCTGGCTCCATGCACACATCATAGTCACAGGACTGGCAGTGAATGTTGATTACATATATCCCATAGAGCTCTGGGGTCAACCGATGCCGAGGACTTGAACTCGTCTGCCTACTGGTAGAGCCGTTCTTTGGCCTGCATATAGTACTTTCTTTTCTTAATAAAAAGTCAATGAGCTTGTGCAGCTTTGTCCTTAAAACTAGTCTTCTGTTCACAAACAAAAACTGCATACTCTTATTATAGTGTGCTTCAGAACTGATATAGCCGCTAAACTCAAATTCCTTATGTTTAAAATATATTTCCCTTAACTTTTGGGATTTGCCCAATCCATAAATTTGACAAAATCGGGAACATATGTCTTTAGTTTTAGGGAGCTGAAGAACCATGGAACCAGAAACATCATTTCTCAAAGAGAAAGAAATGGAAGGGTGCATAAGCGAGAGAGCTTCTACCCTCTGCCTAACCTTCTCGAACTCCAGCCTGGGATCCATGCTCTTCCTCCTCACAGGTAGCTGGTAAAACAGGTTATATACTGTTACTGTTGTCCCCGTACTTGGTCTGGTCAAATCAGCCTCACAAGTTTTTAGCGCTTTTCCATTCTGAAACACTTTCACAAAAGTTTTCATCGTCCTGTTTTTCTTGGATGAAATTTCTACAACACTGGCCATGTCAGCGATACTTGCCAAGGCCTCCCCACGGAAGCCATAAAAACTTGGGTTCTCCAAGTCCTGTATTGAGTTGCACTTACTAGTGAAATAACGGTCTCCCACCTTGTTTATGTCATCACCTCCCATCCCAAGTCCATTGTCTATCACTTGAATTTGGAAGGTTTCCATATTCACTCTGACTGCCACACATTTTGCTTCAGCATCGATACTGTTGAGGGTAAGTTCTTCAACACATTGGACTAAGGAGTTTATGGCCAAACCAGAACGCAATTTGGCTTGGACTTCAAGCGACAAACACTTGATCATGGCAGGTAGAAATGTGGTAAGGAATCAAGTACTGATTTCCTTCTCAGACTGGAATGATTACCTATGGAAAGAAAACATACACATTATCAAAGCTTCAGAGTCCCGTAGCATTACCTACTTCTCTCAGACATATGAAGACATATTTAAGGTAAATAAAATCTCTTTTATTAAACCAAACCTTGAAACAAAAAGCATACTTCTGACTTCTAGGCAGAGTACAACTCATGCCAGCTGCAATGAACTTAACATCCAAAGAAGCATTCATAATTTCATAATTTTCATTGCTCCTTTCTAAATCCCACACACCCTAAAGTGAAATCATAACTACACTTGATGTTGACCTGTGAAGACAGTATTCGAAATTCTAACCACTTCACGAAAAACAGATGCCTAAATTAAATTCAGTTAGGAAGCATTAACTAGAAAATATTCATGAAAAAAAACCTCCAAGCTAGTTTCATAAACATTACACAATAACCATGACTTTTAAAAAAACTTAATGATGTGCTAAGACATCATAAGTAGGAAGGTGAAGCAACAGAATGAAGTTAAAAATCAAGCTTAATCAACAATGATAAGACACAAGTATTGAGAGATTATTGCTCTTATCATTATCAAGTCCTGAGGAGAATTTGGTTGGAATGAGAAAGAAGGATACAGCACAAAAAAATTTCTTTTGTTTATAAACCTTCCTTCTGGAAGTCTTACCCCCTTCCCCCAAGTCTAGCTACTTGACCTCAAATACACATCTGTGTCACATGACACAAAACTTCCTCCGGCCACGCTGCTGCCCAGGGCCTTGGCGGTTACTTTTCCTTAAACTTGGCTTCTTGTATTCTGAATGCTCTTCCAGCTTTAGGCCCAACCACAGGCCCCAAAGCTCCCTGTTCTAATCCTCTAATCGAATCTTATAATCATCATGGACCTCGCCTTCTTTTTCCAACACCTTTACCGTTCGGTATTTACATGCTACCCTTGTATCGCTTTGATAATTTTTGGAAAAATCTAGATGATACGTTCGTATAAATACATTTACTCTTCACATACGGGCGGACCTGCTTCGGGGATACTACTGATGCATGGGGTTGTCTGAACCCGATTTTAAGTTTTTCTACAGGCCCAAGCGACACAATGGTGGGGTCACTTACAGGGGTCACTGCTGGTTTACAAACCTGAGCCCGTCAGGCCTGGGCCTGCGGGGCTTCCGATGCTTTCTACCAGCGTGAATTTAGCGGCTCCCACCCCAGCGCTCCGGGTGCGGCGCCCGACCGGCGGCGGTGCGGAGCGCGCCGCGCCTCCCCTGCGCCCCGCCACGCGCGGCCTCCGACACGCGGCCCGGCTCCTCCTTCCGGGGCCCCGGGGCTTCGGGAACCCGAAAGGCCGCGGAGGAATTAGAAGAGCTCCCCGGACCTTCCCTTCGTCACGTGCTTTCCCCCAAGTAACCTCGAATCTCCGGCAACTCTCGGAAACCAACCGCCCGGGACGCGGGACGCGCGCACGAGCCTCTCGAGCGCGCACGAGCCTCTCGAGCGCGCGTGCACGCACTGGCAGTGCGCAGGCGCGGGGTGCGCGCGGCCGAGCCTCCCGGCGGCCCTGCGCGCTGCTATCCGGTTCCCACGCGCGGTGCAAAGAGCTGCCCTTGACTTTTATTTTCCCTTTTCTCATTTTCTTCTCTTTGTAGGTACGAATACTTCATTCCACATATAATAATATGATATCACATGTAAATTATTTGCTTGTTTTTTGTTTTCCTCCTTCACTATATTGTAGGGACTTTGTGTTTTTAAGGGATCCTGCGTCTCAGCATCCAGTGCCCGGTGCAAGGGAGTAAATGCCGAGCTTCCCACCTTAGAATTGCTGCTTTGCAGAGCCGGGCACACCTGAGAAACTTGCCCAACTCTGTTTACAACCATGACATCCCCCCACACCCCACCCACCCCCGCCAATGTCACACTGCAACTTTTTGCTAACTGGAGAGCAGAACTCTAAAAATACAGCGAAAATAACTAGGGGGATTATTAGCCAGTGCTCAGCCTTTGCTGTTTGTTTTGTTGAAACCTCTTTAAAAAAAAAAACAGAAAATTTGGTGGTAAGGGTGCTATGTAGAAACACAGACTAGCACACTTTGGTCTTTCCACGATGTCAAAATTTGTTGAATAACAAATGCATAACGTACAGGGGTTTCAGCGGCAGTAATCTGCCACGTAATCCCGCTTTCCTCGGTAATCTGGCCAAGGCTAGCATAGGTTCTTTTAGTCCCGTCTTAATTACAAATATCAACTGTCATACAGAACACAGTATATGTATGTCTATAGATATGTGGGCTACGGAATGGATGCAAAGGGTTAAAGAAGCTGGGGCAGGTTTCCAGAAGTGGGGTGACAGAAGATAAGATGGGAAACCCAAAGCAGCTGCAGAGAAACCACTGCAGTAGGTCAGACCTCTGATGATCATGGGCTTGATATTATTTGTTTATGTATTTTAGAGAGAGAACTGTTTGCTATTGAGATCGGGGGACAACTTTCAGAAGTCATTTTGTTGCAGGGAAATTGTCTTGACTGCTGTCCCACCTGGGGTGCCAAACTTTACGGGGAACAGGAAATCCACCATCCCGTGTTATAAGGTTCTTGTGTTCCAGAGTCGAAGATTGAAACCAGAACAGGTGTAGAGGACTAAGGTAGAGTTTATTAGAGGAGAGAAAGATTGCCATGAGGGGTTAGGGCGCCTCCATGAGAAGCAGGAGCCTCCATGAGAAGCAGGCAGCAGGAAAAGAACCTATGGCACTAAGAGTGCCATGAGGGGCTAGATGGCCAAAGATGGCTCCCAGGGCCAGGCATATTTATACACCTAGACAAGCGGGGGAAACTGGCATTTTCCCATTGGTTAGCTCCTATTGGGGCCCAACCTAGTTGCTCGTGGGCCCATGTGGGCTAAAGCTCAATTTATTTGATATGGAGAGCTCATTTCCATAATTCCTTCATAGGGAAGTTGGCCATCTTATCTCTGGGAGAACTGGAGTCAGTTCCTCAGCAGGAGTGTTCCTTCAGGGTGATTCCAACCATGGGGAATGACCTTCAGGAATTCCAAAGACCTTCAAAGACCTTGAGAGACCCATCCCAGCACGGCTGCTCTCATCCTGCCTCAATTTCTCTCCTTGTAAGTAAAAGGTACAGGCTTAAAAATATTCTAAAGAAATGCTTGTGCTCCTTCACTCCGGCTATCAGATTTATTGAATAGACCCTAAGAAATTCCACCCCTCTTTCCAGGAATCTCAGGTGTGGACGGAAAGAGAGAAAGGTCTGAGAGGAGGGAGAAGAGATTTCACACAGCTCTGACAGCTTGTTAGACTACCTTGCAGGAGAGACTGGAGCGGAGACAAGGGTGGGTCAGTGGAGAGTAGAACCACACCTTGAGCTGAACTCCTTGCTTAGCAATGCATAATTCTTACCCTCTCTTCAAGTTTTAGACTGAAGGATGGACTTTGAACATTGGATACCTCTCTTTCCAATATGGCCAGATCAAATAAATTTCCTTTTTCTATGGGAGCCTAAGTGAGGGAGTTATTCTCTCTCCTCAGTCGGGTGAGTCCAATCAGTGCACAGACCTGGTTTCCCTAATATGATTTTAGTATACCCACGTATCCTTATAGACTCAAGTCACAGTAAGTTTATACTTACTCCCAGAAACAAGTCGTTTAGCAGGCGCGCTGCATGGGTGGTGCTGGGAGTTCACATACCCACCCAAGTGCACAGTCATCCTTGTTGGCCTGAGCCATGCCATTTTGGAAAGCTGCCTCCACCCTGGCTGGAACTTGGTGGTAATTTCTGGAAACTGATCACACCAGCCTTTTCTCACTGACCCCCTGATCTCCTCACTCTATATTACTTCCAACTTTAGCTCCCTCGACCCTCCTGCCCTAATGAATTTCAGTCACTCCTAATCTTCCCACTCTATCATTCCCTTAGTCTGTCAGTAGCTACTGGACTCTGATTTCTTCTAAAATGCCAGAACATTCCCCCCTTGAAATGTTTTCTTTTCTTAAATAAAATTGCCTTGTCTGAGAGTCATCTCCATTCATTTTCCTCCCAATAACTGAACAATTCTGTCTTTAAGATGGTGTCAAAAGCTGCTTGTAAAATGGAGTCTCAAATAAAGACAGCTAGAAAAACCAGTTTTACTTGCTATGGGATAACTTAAAACAGGCACAGCCAGATCTCTGCAAATTCAAGCCCAGTAAATAATATGTATTTATTTTATCACTAATCAAACCGTAGCGAACATCTGATTAGTGCTTGCTTTACTTTGTCAGTGCTGCTCTCGGTGAACTGCCGCGGCCTGGGTGGCTGAAGCAGTGCCGTTTGTTTTCCCTCGGTTCTGGAACAAGAAGTTTGAGATAAGGTGCCAGCAGGACTTTCCTCGGAGGCCTCTCCTTGGCTTCCAGATGGTTGTTTTCACATGGTCTCCTGTCCCTGCGCACATCTGTATCTGGATTTCCTCCTTGTATCAACACACCCTGCAGACTGGATGGGGCCCACCCTCGAGGCCTCATTTAATTATCTCCCTAAGGCTCTGTCTCCACATAGTCGCCCCCAGAGGTATCTGAGTTAGGGCTTCATCAGAGAAAAGGAAGGAGAGGGTACGGTCTGGTCTGCAACATTACTTCATGAGGATTCCTTACCCAGAGGAAACGACAACAGATGCTCCAGACAACCAAAAGCAGTTAGTCCAAAGCATCATTTGAACAACTAATAAACTCAACTGATGGCGTTTGTTCTTATTACTATGTAGGTAAGAGCTGGAGGAGAATTCATGGAAACAATTTCAAGAAATAATTCAAAGTAATTGCCTTTTCTCCTTCAGACCTTTTTACCTCAAAAATCTTCCCCCACAATAGTGACTGAGTCAATACATTTAAAAAGAAGTTCACTGACAATTTAAAAAGTTTGGTAAGCAGAAGGCTCTAATATGCTTTTATTGATCAGAATTGTACACAACTGTATTCTATCATACTGTGTAACTTTGAAATATCTGATACTAAAATAACTTACTGGCAAATTCTAATACAGAAAACAGAATAATTCTATGCTAATGAAGAAAATAAACAAACCATGTAGCTTATTTTGAAAAATTAAAACTCAGTTCACTATTTCACAATTTGGAAGTCTGAGTAATCCAACTTTAAGATGACTTTCTCATTGTTGAAGTTCGCTCTGTCAATATTCGATTTAGGACTTCCTGTCCTCTGAAGCCATTCTTGCATGTGACGAATCTTGGAGATCGGGCCTTGCAGCTGCCCTTGCACTGTGCCCCGGTCAGTGTTCTGGACCCAGCCCACCAAGCCCAGCTTTTTACTCTCAGCCTAAGGGGAAAGAGAAAGACAGAAAAATCTAGCAGAATTGCACAAAACAAAGCAAGACTATAATCTGTTGCCAGAATCTTGGCCTTGCACCAAACCACTGAAACTAATTTGACACTGTCCAGAAAAGTCAAAGCAGAAAGACATGTGCAAGAGGACCTCACTGCTGATCTTAACGTCACGTGTTGGCTACTTGACTCCATTTCCTTCTTGGGCTCTGCATAACCCAGACACTTTGAGGTTTTAACATTTTTCACTATGTATTATAGTAAAATTGGTTAAGTACTAAAGATTTGAGTCCAAAAAAAAAAAAAGGCTTCCAAACTGTTTTCTAAGGCCAACTACTGCTTTTAGGATACTGGGCTTGTATTTTAATCTTTTCTTCTCCCTTTTTCTTTTAGTTGTAGTTTGTATCCATGGATCAAGTTTTTCCTCAGGTGTATATAGTGTAGGTTTTCCCTCCCTCCCTCCCTGCCTCCCTGCTTTCCTCTCTCTCCCTCCCGCCCTTCCTTCTTTCCTTTCTCTTTCCTTCCTTCCTTCTTTTTCTTTCTCTCTCTCTCTCTCTCTCTCTTTCGAGCTAGGATCTTACTAGGTAGCCTTGTTTAGTTGACTTCTTGTTATGTAGACCATATTGGCCTCAAATTTCCTCATGCTTCTGCCTCCTGAGCACTGGCATTACAGGTACGCACCCCTAGGCCCTTGCACATGCTAGCCAGCCGAGTGCTCTACCACTGAGTTGTACTCCAGCCTCCTTTTCCCTGGCTATGGGAAATGGGAAAAACATGGCGTTACCTGATCGTTTCCTTCTCTTCAGCCAGGACACACCTAAACAACTCCAGACCAATTGGCGTCCATTATAGCTTTAAAGATCCTTACAGAGCATTTTGCAATTTCCTGGGCAACACATCCATTGTTTTTACTCTAAAGGACTGTGGAACCCGGCGTGTTTACATGCCCAAGCCCACTTTCTGTCATCCTCGGCAGAGGAGAAAAGCAGCCAGGCGCGCACGCCGAGAGTGTGTTCACCAGGGTACTATTAGTTTTTTCCTTGACTGTTTTTTCTTCTCTCTAAAAAATTGCAATGTCTTTAAAGTTGAATAAACTTATGAAGAACAACTCATCAATGTGGTGGCTTTTTATTTTATCTGAATTGGCCTTTTCAGTGTTCTTTAAATTATTAAGCTGTGGTAACGCTGAACATTTAGGAAAGGCAGATAATTTTATTGCTGCACAAACATGTAACTCAGATATTACAAAAGTCATTAATTGTTAAAGTAACCTATAATAGAAGGGATTGGATTACAAAAGAAAATGGGAGTTAACATGATTGCATGTCCAAATGCCAGAGTGGTAACCTAGTAAATGTGGGAAATGGCTGGACTTTGCCAAAGAAAGCGTTATGCACAGTAAAAAAATGTTTGAGGAGGAACTGGAACTCCCTCAAACCAGTCATTTTCAAAGCGAAACCATGTTTGCATAATGAATAAAAGATACTCCCATCAAACACATAACAGCTTAAGGGATACAAGAAATTAAGGAATGAAGAAAAACAAGAGATACCTACAGCATGTACTGCTAGGTGCCAAGGAAGAAAACAGAAGGAAGGAATGTTGAGAATGGACTCCGGGGAAGTCTCCGCAACCAGCCAGCTATGTGTAAGAACTGCACCCTCTTGCTTCAGAACCTGGGGGAGATGGCTGTCCCTCAGCTGAGTTGCCGTATGTGGTAGAGAGCTGTCAGCATGCTTGTGCAGTTTTGACCTGGCAGTTATATCAGTCAAATAAATCTTTGATTTGCAATGTGATTTACCTGACTTCCTTTGAACAAAAACATTACAAATTGTGAACCTTGCTGAGAATGGGAACATTCAACAGGTTTTATTGTGCACCAAGTTCTGTTCTGGTATCTTAAATGACAGGATAGTACTGCTGATGACTGTCTAGATCTGAATAGTTACCAGGTGAGTGGCATGAACTTTTGTCTTCTGGGCACGACATGACTTGCTCAGTCTTGAAATCATAACAGCAGTGATACTAGCGCAAGACCCTTGCTGAGGTAGCGGTGTGGGGTTGCTGTCTGGAAACTCACCAAGCTGGACTTGTGTGAAATCATCGCTTTGGCTTGTCCTGGGCTCCTTATCTAAGGTGAATTGGGGTTTGCTCATAGTCTATCTCCCAAGAAAAAGATAACAACACATTTCCTCAGGAAAAGATAGATAGATAGATAGATAGATAGATAGATGATAGATCAAAAGTCAAAGTACTACTAACCGTTTTAAAAAATACTCTAAGGACAAAATAATATGAACAATTATAAGTTAACAAACTAGCTTAGATAAAAAGAACAGATTCCTAAATAGACAAACTGAATCAAGAAGAGGCAGAGAGTTGGAAAGATGGCTCAAGGGTTAAGACTCTGCCTCACAAACAGAAGGTGCTGAGTTCAGATTCCAGATCCCATGTAAAAACACCAGGTGGAAACAGTAATGGCCTGTACTTCCAGCAAAAAAGAGGTAGAAGCAATCCAGAATGATTCCTGAAGTCACCCTTGGTCCTCCTCAGAAACACACAGTGCCCTCTGACACACACACACACACACACACACACACACACACACAAGAGTGCATGCAAAAATAGATAAAATAATAAATTTTAAAACAGTAGAAATAGGAGTCTATACTAGATACATAATAACAGATGAGTAATGAAAAAACTATTCAGATGAAGAAAAACCCAGAACCAAAAGGATTGATAGATGAATTCTATCAAAAGAACTCTTTACTAATCCTTCACAAACTCTTCTAAAGAAATGGAAGAGGAAACATTTACCCCAGCATTATCCTCATACTAAAATCAAAGATATTATAAGAAAAGAAAACCACAGAGCAAGAACTAGCCCTTATAAATACAAAAGCAAAAATTTTCTCAACAAAATACTACCATACCAAGTCCAGCAGCAAATACAAAGGCTTATACAACACTATGAATTGGGGTTTATGCCAAGAGTGCAAGGTTGTTTCAATATAAAGTAATCCACTAAACGAGACACATTAGTAAGTGAAACAAATCCTGTGCAAAGGTATCCATCTCGTTTAATGGCAAAAAAGCACTGGACATGATTTTAGAAAAACACTCAAACTAGGAACAAAGGGGATCTTTATCAACCGAATGAAGAGGGTCTGTGAAAAACACATAGTCGATGTCATAACTAGTAGCGAAAACCAGGAAGCTTCACTCTGAAATCAGGATAAGATGAGTATCAACTCTTACCACTTACACTCAATGTTAAATGCGAGGTTCTAAACAGGGTAGAAAAAAAGAAAAGGCGCTCGGGTCAGAAAAGACTAAAACTATCTGCAGATGATTCTGATGAGAAAATTTAAACACACACACACACACACACACACACACACACACACACACACACACCCTCTATGGGGTCACAACACACCTCAGTGATAAAACTCCTGCTCAAAACCTGGCAACCTGAGTTTGATCTCTGGAAGCCCATATGGTTAAAGGAGAAAAATGACTTTGGAAACCTGACCTCTGACCTCCACCCATGCACCACGGCAGGCATGTGTGCACATTCTCATTCTCTCTTAAATAAATAAAACATAAAAAAGTATTTCTATGCACAAGCAATAAACAATACAAAACAAATTAAGGAAATGATCTCATTCATAATAGCATCAAAAACAGTAAAATTCATAGGAAGAAATTTCCCAAATGAAAGGTGAGACATACGTGATGAAAACTACAAACCACTGTTCAAAGAAACTGAACACTTGATCTTAGCCAAGGGCCAGGAAGCAATGAAACTGAACATCTAAATAAATGGTAGACATCTTGTGCTCATGGACTGGAAGATTGTACAGATGACGACAGTCCTGAATTATCTACAGATTAAATACAATTGCTATAAAAATCCCAGTTTCTTCTTTTTTAAAAAAACAAAAACTCGTTTTAAATTTGCATGGAAACATAAGGGAATCCAGAATAGCTAAAATAATCTTGAAAAAGGAGAACGAAGTAAAGGATTCATTCCTTCCTGATTTTAAAACGTACTACAGCAGCTACCACAGGGTAGACATTGTGATACTGATACAAGGATGGACTTGCAGATCAGTGGAGGAAGAGTATCCAGATATAAATTTGGATTTATGGTGAGCTATTTTTTGCCAAGGATGCCATGAAAAAAGAAAAATCTATAGGGTAAGTGTCATTTCAATAACTGCTGCTGGGGACAATTGGATAAGCACACATAAAAGAATAAAGTTGGGGTGAAGGTGAGTGAAGGGGTGCACGTGGGCGTGGGCTCTGGGTTCAATCCCAGGACCTCCTCCCTCCAAAACCTGAAGAGTTGGACTTCTTCCTCTATAACACTTAGAAAACAACTCAAACTGGCCAAAACCTGAATCTATCAGGCATGGTCATTCCTACCTTCAATCCCAGCATCCGGGAAGCGAGGGCAGGAGAATTGGTACGTATTTAGGGCCAGTGATTTCTGGAACAGCCCAGGCTACAGAGTGAGAGACATCTTGTCTCAAAACACCAAAACAAATAAATGAAATAAAAACCTTAGAAGCTTGAATTATGGAGAAGTCTTAGAAGAAAACACAGGCATGAATTTTCATGATTGCACATTTGGTAATCAAAACACAAAGTACAAGCTTTTTAAAGACTATCACCGATCCCGGGTTTCGGCACCAAAAAAAAAAAAAAAAACAAACAAACAAAAAAACAAACAAAAAAACCCCCCCCCCAAAAAAAAATAAAGACTATCACAACTATAAACTTTTGCTGGGCATGATGGCTCATGTCTATAATGTTGGCATTTGTGAAGCTGAAGCAGGAGGATTGCCATGAGTTTGAGGCCAGCTTGGGCTAGAGAGTAAAACTCTATCTCGAAACAAATAAAATTTAAAACTTGCAAATTTCAGAGGATACATAAGAAAGACTGTCGGGCTGGGGAGGTGGCTCAGTGGTTGAAGCCTTTACCTTGCAAGTGAAAGGACCTAAGCTTGGATCCCTAGATGCCACGTAAAAAAGGCCACATAGATATGGTGCTGCCCTATAATTCCAGCCCCGGAAGGGGGAACCTGGGAAATCCCAGAGCAAAGCAATACAGTGGAAGAGTAATCCAGGATGATTCCCAAAGTCACCCTTGGACTTCTGTAAGCACATACACGTACATCCACCCACATGCAAACACGCATGCACACATGCATGCAAGGGAAAGAAAGACTCTCCCCAGAATGAAGAAATATTTGCCAATCATATAGTTGCTAAGAGACTAGTGTTTAGAATGGATAAGCAATTCTTTTAACTCGATGAGAAGAAAAACCCAACTAAAACTGGGCCAGGGATTTGAACAGAAATTGCTCCAAATAAGATATATAATATCTTCTTTCATATGCCAATGCACACACGAAGAGATACTCAACATCATCAGTTGTGAGGAAAAAGCCAATCAAAACCACCCTGAGAATATGCGACCTATATCACTCAGCCTTAGAAAGGAAGGAAGCTGACTCACAATCCCCCAGATGAAACTTAAGGACATGATGCTCGCAGCAACGTCGCATGAGGACAAACTCTGGGTCTAGTCAAACTCATAGAGACCAAGAGCAGAATCCGACTGCCTGGGGCTGGGGAGAGGAGGGGACCAGAAATTTGTGGTTAGTGGACAGTTTCAGTTTTGCAAGATAAAGATAAAAAAAAAAAAGTTTTGTGGATGGAGCCTGGAGCCTGGTGAGGATTGCACAAGGATGTGACTGTACTTCATGTACCAATGTGCACATGTTAAATGATTCAAATAGTAGCTTTCACTATGTATATTCAACTGTAATTTTTTCCAGATAATTTGGGATTTTCAATGATCTGTTATTGATTTACATTTTACTTCTGTGTTTGAAGGAAATTCCTTGTGTGACTTAAGACTTTTTGAATTCATCAGTAGCTGTAATAAGGCATCAAAGTTTTCAACAAGATACCACCTCACACTCTAGGATGCTTAGAAAACAGAGCTGTTGGCAAGGATCTCAAAAGCACTGTAATTCTCATCCGTGATGCTGGGGTGTAAAATGGCATGGCTTTAAGAAAGTTTAGCAGTTCCTCCAAAAGCAAAGGCTGGGGGTGTTTCAGTTAACAGAGTGCTTGCCTGGTAGGCATGAAGCCCTGGGTTTGATTCCCCCAGCAATGCTTAAACTGAGTAGGCCTGGTGTACACCTATAATCCCAGTGCTTGGGAGGTGGAGGCAGGAGGATTGGAAGTTCAGGATCATCTTCAGTTACATGGGTGTTTAAAGTCAGCTCGAGATACATGAGATTATGACTTTTAATAAACAAACAAACAAACAAACAAATAAATAAATAAATAAATAATGAAGAACCAAACGGAAAGAATCCAAGAGTCTATTCCTAGGGATATATGCCCAAAGAAACAGAAAACATTGTCTACACAAAGCCATACTCAGAAATGTTCATAGCATTTTTATTCACAATAACCCAAAATTAGAAACAACACAACGTTCATCAATTTGAAAATTGACAGATAAATGAAATGCAGTAGGTCCATACAATGGAATATTACTTATCCAAGGAAGCCAATAAAGATACATAATATGGTCAAATGTTGAAAACATTAAGTGAAAGCAGTCAGACACAAATACTGCATGTGTGTAGTTCTACTGCATCTCCAGAATAGGCAAATCCACAGAAAAAGATAGGATAGTGGTTGCTAGGACACGAGAGGATGAGTCACTTCTAACAGGTAGCAGTTTTTTCGTTCATTTTTTGGGGGGTAATGAAAGTGTTTTGGAATTGGCATTCAACTTGTATATATACCCCCAAACCACTGAATTATACTGCAGGGTAAATTGCATGGGATGTGGATTATTCCAATAATAATTTTTGAAAGTTCTGGTATTTCCATTTGTCCCTCCTCTAGGAGCAGGTAGAGAAAGACGGGTTATTCCAGGGTTGCTTCTTCCATCAACCTCTCAGATCATCGTCCGTACTGACCGCAGAGCACAAGGCTCTGTTATGACTGTCAGCACTTCCACGGCTGCTCCTCAGTGAATATGAAGCAGGAAGAACTTGACTCCCTGACCCACTTCAAAGAGTCAGGTTTGAATTTGTAGTACCACAGTCCCAGCAATAGGACAACACTTGGAAAAGTTCCAGGAACCTGACTATCTGCCACCTTGCACACACGTGGAACAGGCAGCAGCCTGACACCCCCTAGAGAAGGCAGAAGGGAAGCAAGATTGCCCTTGGGTGTGTCTTTAGGAAGGTTCCTGATAGGAAGACAGAGGTGGGGGTGGGGGCAACAGTTCATCCCTCTCTGTGACTCTGGGAGAGACAGCAGACCCCACGTTCACAGTTGCCATAGTTACCATTAATCTATTCCGAACCAAATAAAAGATTAGAAAAACTCCATTTGTGTGACTAGTGAGATGGCTCAGGGGTTAAGACTCTGCCTCACAAACAGAAGGACCTGAGTTCATATCCCAGATCGTGTGCAAACAAAACAAAATGCCAGGTGGAAATAGCGACCTGCACTTCCATGAAGACTCTGGAAGGCAGAGACTGGGAAATCCCAGAGCAAAGCAAGAAGGAGGTAGAGGCAATCCAGGATGATTCCTGAAGTCACCCTTGGGCCTCCACAGGCACACACAGTGCCTTCTGATACACACACTTCATTCATAAAAAGTAAATGTGTTTTCAAAGTCAGAAAGAGCAGAGCAGAAAGGAATTAAGTGAGGGGCCGGGGATACTGCTCAGCTGGCAGGTACTTATTTAGCATGCCCAAGGTCCTGAGTTCAATCCTCAGCACAGCCAGCAGGGTTTTAGGGGTAGAGGGTTTAGTGTGTTGAAGTGTTAAGAGGAAGTTTGGGGTCCTGAAGGAGGTCTGAGGACAATGTGCAGCTATGATAGAAGTAATCACGTAACTTACACCTTACATCGGTGTGTCCAGTTCCTCTAAATGCCATCTCTTTGTCAGTGAAGCTTTCCTCTATGTGATTTGGGGGCCCAAAAAGATGGCTCAGTGGGCAAAGGTGCTTGCTGTGAAGGCTGATGATTTGACTTTGATCCCCAGAACCCGCCAAAGGTGGAAGGGCAGAGCTGATTCTATGAAGTTGGAAGTTGTCGTGCAATTTTGTGATACTATCATGAGGTGAATTTCCTTGGGGAAAGTGTATTGACGCGTGTCTAGGTGCTGTTACTATTGTTAGAAAAAGACCAGTGGCAGCAGGTGTCTCCCACCTGCATCGCGTTTTACCCACGTACCCACGGCAAACTGTTCTCATATCCGACTACCAGCCACACCTGGCCTCGCGGCTGCCCATCTTCTCACACATCGACGCTGGCCTCATGCTCCCACGCTCCTAACCCAGCTATGTCCCCAGAGTCTTAGGGGCCACATACCTGAGTGTACTTGCGGAAAAACACCCCTTGCACCTTCCCGAAAATTTCATAATCCACGGAGACCAAGGTGTCCCCTTCTGCCATGCTCAAACCTGCCAGAGACCAGGAAAGCAGAAAGGTGAGGACCCCCCTACATGGCCACCGTCATGAGAAGGGAGGGGTCGCGCCCGCACCTCTCCATCCTCCACCGCTGCACTTGTCCCCGATCTCAAGGACCCCAAACTCGGAAGCAAGTAGGTGGGTGGCTCATCCAATCGCGGGAGGAGCCCCGGGCGAGGGGGCGCCGCCTCGGGCTGCCCGCGGCGGCCTGGAGGGCCATCGCCTGCCCTCCCGTCCCCGTCCAGCCCCGCGGGTCCGCTCCTCTGCCCGCGCCACCGCCACCGCCAGAAGCCCCCCGGCACTGACACTTGGCTAATCCGCCCCTCCCGGGCTCAGCTTCCTGGGCTTTCTCCACCCGCGGCACACAGCACCAGCGACCTCCGAACCAACGGTCGGGACCACGCAAACCGCCGCTCCGGAAGTTTAGGGTGAGGCTCCTCCTTCGTTGTCCCACCTGCCCATCACCTCTGCCTCACCAATCAGAATTAGACTTTCGGCTCCGAGCCCGCCCAAAGGGTGGGGTTTTCCAAAGCAGATGGTCTCGGATTGGAGAACTATCTGTCCAGAAGCATAACCCTCTCCTTTACCCGCGTCGGGGAAAATTCATTCATTCGATAAACATGATCAACATGACAGCCTACTGTGTGTCAAGCACTGTTTTCAGGGGTTGGCAAACGTCAGTGAGCGTGGCAGAATCCTGTCTTGGAGAACTTAAGCTCGAGGTGGGAGAGAGAGGAGAAAGGGTGGGAGGGGAGAATGGTAAGAATGAGAAGGGATGCGTGGTGGAAGAAGGTAATAGGTGTTGAAAACAAATTCATCGGCTTGGAGATCTACAAATTCATGGTTTGAGCAATTTAAAAATAAAGTCAATATAAAGAAGAAAGAATATATTCCAAAAAAAATTAAGGTATTTATGTATGAAAGTCTCAAAGAAGAATAATAATAAAATAGCTTAACAGCTGAAAAATGTTTTCCTGTCCTGACTTTTTCTTTCAGTTCTCTTTAATCAGGGGTCTTGGGTAATCTGGAGTTGGTAGCAAGGGTGACAAATGCACAGGGCATCATGGTGGAGTATAGTCCTCCTGGGCTTGTGGAAGTTGCCATCCAGAGTCTGCCTTATGAAGAAAATTCTTGGATAAATAAAGTACAAGTTAGAGTAACTCATGAACTCCAGAACATAAGAATGAGCCACTAACCCTATTGCATGTATTTATTTTTTAAAAGGAATACCAAAGGGCGTTGTTGATAAGGATTGGCAAAATTAAAATTGACTTGTATACATTGGAATTTAGCTAACCTCACAATTAAGAACATTGAAGAAGAAAAGTGTGGTGTTTATTGTTCCTCTGTGGATTGCTTATACATATTATATCATTCGATAACATAGGCCCCATCTGTGAATGTGTCATATTGGTGGACTTGGCAAGATGTGATGGTTTCCAGAGTAGTCATGGAAATCCATCATTCCACTAGTTCCCCACCACGGTCATAAACCTTAGTGCTTGGGAGGTGATGGGAGACAGATTGGATGTTGCCCTTGGCAATATTTGAAAACAACACTAAACACTGCATTTGACTGATGTAATTTCCCTAAAATTCATTTCAAAGAAGTTTATAGAATTCAAAGCATATTGAACATTTAAATGTATGGGACAACATATGGTATACAAGGATAAATGATATATAAACTTTGCCCTGAACGAGTTTGTTAGTCTAAGAGACAAGTATGAAATGATAGCAGAATATGCAACATGGGTCATTCATTCTGTAACCATCCATTAAGAGTTTGTCAGGAGCCAGCCCTGTGCTCCAATAGAGTAAAAAAAAAAAATTACAAAGAAGTGAAGAAATTGATTCTGACTGGGAAGACTGGGAAAGGGCTCTTAGAGAAAATAGCATTTTCCCAAAGTTACACAATCATGACCAGTGAGTGATGGAGTTAGGATTTAGCTGCACGCAGTCAGTGCAGTGTCCATTATCATGAATACTGCACTCCACCATTTCTCATTACATGGAACATGCAAGGCAATGCCACCGAGGTGGTCAGTATGGTTATGTCGGGTGCCCTCCATCCCGGCTGCAGACCTTTGCCGAAGTTTCTTAAAATACTAATGTCCAGGTATCACACCCACGATATTACTTTCCAAGTACAGCCAAAGTGAAGAAAGACTCGGTTTATTAAGGGGAGGACTGTAAGTTTTGGTCTGAACTTAATCTGAGAGATAGACAGCCATGGTAAATCATGCACTTCAATTTTGTAAGTAAAGAAGTCACTAGGAAGAGGAATGAGAGGATCAGATGCACATAATGAATCAAGAGGGATATTGAAGTATTACACGTAGGCTGCAAATATATAAAACATATATATATAAACATACAAAACAAATATAAAAACATATACAGTTTAAAAAATACTGGATATTTTATAGATTTGTACCCTTGTGCAGTGGCTATGCTAATATTTGTATTATTCCAGTTTTAGTGTATGTGCTGCTAAAGCACTAAGTACAATTTTTATGATCTCTCTTTCTCTCTTTGAGTTGTTTGGGAATGGAACCCAGCTTCATTCTAAGTGCATTCTTTTGCATCTTAAACACACATTCTATTGCGAGGTTAAGTTCAGGTCCTGTTAATTATATCTTAACAAATCGGGGAAAGAATATAGATCACTAGTCTAGCAGCGGTAAGGATGGGGAACAGACACTGAAGGCAAGTGTAGCAGTGAGGATGGTAAGCCATTCCAGCAGAAACATAGCAGCAGAACAATAAAGGATGGCTCATACATGAGAAACATGGCAGAAGCAAGCTCAGCAAGACTCGAGGTCAGCTGGGAGAAGCCATGGCAAAGAGTGAGATCACAGTCAGAGCCCAGGGTCATCTGGAGGTACCGAACAGGTGGAAATGTGTGCAACTAAGAAGAGACTATAGCTCCCCAGACCATCAATAGGTGAAACCCAAAATTTCAGCATTTGGTAGAAGTCACTTAAGGAAGAGAACATCTGGAACAAAACAGGAAAAAGAACAGAGTTTAGGAGAATAGCTAGATTGAAGGGCAGGTGAAGAAAAGGCATACAATTCCTGGGACCTTGAAAAAAAAAAAGATGGAGCAAGAATGGGAAGGAACAAGAAGGCATAGGAGCCATTGAGAAGTGACCACCAAGGGAATCGGTGTCAAGTGAGTTGCCTGGAGATATATAAGCTTGCCTGCTTGTCTTTACATGAGCAGGTCATTAGCAGCTGTGCGGTTAACTAGATAGGAGGGGGGTAGAAGCCAAACCACAGTGGATTAAAAAATGAGGAGAGGGGTGTGTGTAAGTTTTACTATCAAAGAATTCGGGGGAAGGGTAGGAGGATCACAAGTTCAGGTGGGCTAAATAGAGAGACCCAGTCCAAAAGAAAAACAGACAAAAACGTGGAGAGAAATAAAGGAGACCATAACATAGAGGGATGAAGGGGCAGATTCTGGGAAATGAGTTTGCGGGGAAAGTCACTTATATTTGAAAACCAGAGAGGAGGCTGCAGAAAGAAACTAACAAGATGAAAGGTCAGGAAAGAAACTAGTTAAGGAGATTGACTGCACGGTGGAAGCCGAGGAAATTGAGGGAGGGTGTGTGTGTGGGGGGCTGAGATAACTAGGGTTCCAGTAGGTGGGAAATGTCTTGAATCTGCGTATGAGAAGGGGCTGGGAATGAAATCAAGGGCTCATGCTCAGTTCTGGAGGGCCCACCAAGGAATTTCTTCCTAACACGCAAAAGCAGGGGCTGCTGCAGTCCACAATATTTTCCATGTGCTCCACTCTTTTGAGGAAAAAGCTGTCGATTCCAAACAGCTTATCTAAACGCACTGAGGCACGAAGACACAAAAACGTTCTTGGGATGTCAAATTAATAATATTCTTTTTTTTTAATTTGTTTTTATTATTATTATTTATTCAACTGTGTGCATGTGCATGTGTATGTGTGCGCGTGCATGTGTGTCTGTGTGTGCGTGTGTCTGTGTATGTGTAGAACCACGGACGAATTCGCGAACCACCATGGACTCCTCCACCTCCTTCTGCCCCGGGATTCACAGGCTCCGCCCTACCAGGACCAGAAGCGCAGGCCGCCCCGCTTCCGCCTGGCGTCTATACGTGGAATCTGGGATCCGAACTCAGGACCTTCCGCCTGCAAGGCGGAGGCTTAACCCCTGAGCCATCTCTCCAGCCCGGGATGTCAAATTTAGGGAGTATCATTTAATGTTGAAACCAGGTTACATTGATTAGTGTCGATCTAGTCAATTTTCTCAACATTACGTTGGCTGAGTCATTCCCAGGCCCTGAATAGAAACGGCCAAATTCACCACGTGAGAGCAAACATTATAATATCAAAATGATTCAACTGACCACAGAAACTAGCCGGGGGGATAACGCGTAGCCAAGCAGCAGACGGCGAGCCCGGGGCTGGGCGAGGGGGGCGGCCGGGAGCGCGTAGCAGCCCTACCTGCGGCCAGCGCCGGGCAGCCGAGGCTCAGAAGGGCCATCAGCAGGCCCGCGCCCGCCAGCCCGCCGGACGCCCGCATCCAGCGACCCGAGGGTCCCCTACCGCACGTCCCGGGGCTCCGTCGGACCACGACGCACCCCAAAGTCTGGGAGCGCCGTTCTCAGAAAAAGAAATGCAAGGCTTCTTTGTCGGAGGCCCCCAGAAAAACCGCTCCCCCTCCTCCCCTTCTCCCCAAGGACAAGGCTGAGGGCAGCTGCACAGTTGGCTGCAAGCAGCGTTGGGTGGCCACGGGGCCCCTCCTCCCCAGTCTTCCTCCCCAACTCCCTCCTCCCCAACCTTCCTCCCCCCCAGCCTCCCTCCCCCCAACTTTCCTTCCCCCCCACCCCTCTGGCATCCCTCCTCCCCAGTCCTCCTCCCCAACTCCCTCCTCCCCAGTCCTCCTCCCCAGGTCCCCCCGGGCGTACCCCAGGGCTGCGGACTGCGCCCGCGCGGGGTTCGCAGGCTAAGGCGGGGCTCTGAGCGCGTTTCTCTGGTCTCCAGGCAACCAGAGAAACAGAGGCGGGCTGATAGCGCGCCTGCGCGGAGGTCGGTTAGGGGGTGTCCAGGTGTGGAAAACTAGGTCCTGGGGTTTCTGCTGAGTAAGATCGTCCCCCAAGAGCCTCAGGTACGCGGGACGGAGGGGAGACGGTAGTGTCAATGCCTCGAGCGCCTGAGGACCCGAGGGACAGGAAGTTTGTCCCCAGGGAGGGCGCTCGCTTGACCCCAGTGGAGCCGGGCAATCAGGTTCCCCACCCCCACCCCTACCTCCCCATCTTTCCTTCTCCCGCGCCCTATTCAGGTTATACAGGCCACCTGTGCCATAGGCCTCCTGGGTGCGACTTTGACAGGCAGGCACCTGCTTCAGCCTGGGGAGCCACTGTTGTTGTTCGGAGTCCTGGGCGGCTCAGCAACCCCAAGAACCCGACCACTGTTTTGTCATGCGTAGAACGGTGCGGCTGACTCAGAACTGGGGCCGGTTAGGGCAGGTGGCTCGCTTCGGGTCACAGATGCCTTTCGACTCAGGCTGCTTCACCTGCCGAGTAGTATGGTATGCCGGGTACCCAAATACAAAGGTGGTGGCCGGAATGCATGGATCACATTCGTTTCTCCATCCCGGGGCTTAACAGTGTCGCATTATCACCAACTGCCTCTGTACAGCCTTGGCGAGGTCCAGGATTCTTGCCCCCTAAAAACGTTTAAAGCAAACATGGGTAGGGCAAGTGTGGAAAATGTACAGTTAGCAGCCGGTAGAGAACCTCAGACAGATTCTTCACGTGTATTTGGCTTAAATCTCCCCTAGGCTTTGGTCCAGACTCTGAATGGCTGATCTCCAGTTGGCGCCACGTCTGCCTGTGGGCGTTATGTTCCCACATAACAAAACGGAAGCTCCAGGACTCCACTCGGCCAAGCAAGACCCTTACGAACAAGGCGACTCTCCCCAGCGGTCCTCCATGGGGCACTTGAGAAACACTTTCCCGCAGAAGCTTTTGAACAACCAAGAGCTGGAGCTGGAGAATGTCCACATTCACCCCAAAGGGAACCCCTGCACCAAAGTCCGGAGATCGTCGTATCCCTGCAGTTCTGGAGTCATCCACCGGCCAGACTCAGGAAGCAATCTCCAGGTCCAAGAAAAGGGCTCGTTTTATCCCTCCAGTCCCCAGCCGCAGTATCTCAAAGCAAGTGACCAGGACTTCATTCCTTTTCCAAAAAAGCGAGTTGGGGTGGATCGGGCATACCCACTGAAACCCATGTTCCACCGTAAGTCTCGAAATGCGGGTGAGGTGGGCACAGATGGGGAGCAGAATGTTTGCCTAAGGCTGCCTGGGCTGAGAAGTTGTGTAGACAGCGACTTCGATTTCAGGAGCTGGATGAATGCGTCTCTTGTGGCTACCGTGCAGGCAGAGAAGGCCATGGCCGACCTCCACAAGACTGAGCGCACACAGATCCAAAGGCTGGAAGCTGCGGGCGAGAGCTTGCAGAAGGAGATCCGAAGAAAGGAGCTGCTCTTGAGGGAAAAGCTGAAGAGGACAGAAGAGGGTCTTCGAAGGATCCAAAAGGAGAAGGAACAGGCCAAGGAAAAGAGCGATCGAGAGCTACAGAAAATGATTCTCCCCAAGAGGAGTGTTAAAAATAGTAACACCAAGTACAAACCTGTCTTCTCCCCAGAATTCATGTCTGAGGATGTGTTCCGTAGAGACAGAAGAGAGGGTGAAACTTGCGAACTGGAAAATCCTAGTCCATTCCAGCTCCCCCATTATGGAATCCAGAGGCTGAAAAGAGAGAGACTAGCAGCAAGCAATAACAAGGCCCGGGACCAGCGTGGAGAGCCGCCAGCAGACACGTTCTCACAGTCTTCAGAAGAGCTGGACAGTGCTCCGCAGGGGTCGCCCAGAAGTTTCAGCCTGCTCGGGACTCCAGGCTCTTCCGAGTCTGGTTGCTCCACAGAGGAGCCAGAGCTGGGCAAGTGCAACCACTGTGGTCGCTCGTTTCTCTTGCCCAGGCTGGAGAGACACTCCGCTGTCTGTGGCAGGATGCAGGGGTCCAAGAGGAAGGTGTTTGACTCATCCAGGGCCCGGGCTAAGGGCACGGAACTAGAGCAGTACTTGAACTGGAAGGGGCCGGCCACAGCGAAGGTAATGAGTCTTCCAGAAAGCACTTCGGGTGGGGATCCTTGCAAAGTCCTATTCTATCCTTGCCAGTTTTCAAGGGAAAATGGTGGATGGAGGATGGAAGGGAGCACTAACAGTTCCTGAATATTTCTGCTCACCAGTTTGTGATGGGAGCTTTCTATATGAGGGTCACAATTTCACAATTTTGTGAGGGTCTCATTGGCTCTCATTTTGTCCATTTTCAAAGGGATCAGGCCTCCCCTAAATAGATCACTCACACACACACACACACACACACACACACACACTCACACACACACGCTAAAACTTGGATAGGTTAAGTAACTTCATATTTTTATTTTGTTATCCCAGGGACCTGCAGGTGCTAAATAAAACTTCTGTTGCAGAGTAATATCCCAGCTCTTGGGTTAAAATAATTCTTGAAGTCACATCTTTAAAAGGTAGGGTCAACATACAAATTTTAGTTGAATAACTCTAAATTGTAAACTTTAAAAATATGTCCTTTGGGGTTGGAGAGATGGCTGAGGGGTTAAGACTCTGCCTTGCAAACAAAAGTCTTGAGTTGAGATCCCAAGTCCCACATAAAAATGTTAGTCGGGGGCTGGAGAGGTGGCTCAGGGTTAAGCCTCTGCCTTGCAGGCGGAAGGTCCCGAGTTCGGATCCCAGATCCCACGTATAGACGCCAGGCGGAAGTGGGGGGGGGCGGCCTGCGCTTCTGGTCCTGGTAGGGCAGAGCCTGTGAATCCCAGGGCAGAAGGAGGTGGAGGTGTCCATGGTGGTTCGCGAATTCGTCCGTGGTTCTACACATACACAGACACACACATACACACACACACAGACACACGCACGCGCGCACATACACACTGTTGAATAAATAATAATAATAAAAAAATTAAAAAAAAATGTTAGTCGGAAACGACTGCAGCCTGCACTTCTGGTCCTGGTGGGCGGAGCCTGGGAAATCCCAGAAGGAAGCAAAAAGGAGGTAGAAGCAATCCAGGATGATTCCCAAAGTCACCCTTGGTCCTCCACAGGGACACACAGTGCCCTCTTATACACACACATAAACACACACACACACACACACACACACACACACACTAAATAAATGAATAAAGTTTTAAAAATGTCCTTTTAAATTTTATAAAGATAATATGTATTTACAGAAGAAAAAAATTTTAAATATGAAAACTAAAGGAAAAACTATGCATCATTTTATGTTAAAAAAATTCTTATGTTAAGAGACTTCCTTGCTTTTAAAAGCAAGGTATGGGCTGGAGAGAAGGCTCAGGAGTTAAGACTGTCTCACAAACAGAAGGTCCTGAGTTCAGATCCTTAGGCCCCACATAAAAATGACAGGCGGAAATGGCGGTGACCTGCACTTCCAGCCCTGGTGGGTGGAGCTTGGGAAATCCCAGCGCAAAGGAAGAAGGTAGAAGCAATCCAGATTGATTCTGGAAGTCATCTGGAGACACATAGTGCCCTCTGATACACACACACACACACACACACACACACACAACCAGAAACACAACTATATTTAGCATTATTTTTTTTTTCCCATTTGGAGTATAAACACCTGAGGGATAAAGGTTTTTCTTTCTTGGCTATCTTTCAAAACATCCCACAGTTTAACAAGGCCAGGTTGTAAAATATGGACATGATAAGCTCAAGAGCACTTTACAGGTAGGTATGCTTGGACGCTCGGGAGAAGATGCCCAGCAAACACTGCCAAGTTATGCCGCTTGATTTATAAAATAAGCATTTCTTAGTGTGATGTGCATCTTTTAGTATGTATTAGAAAAACATCTTAAGCCGTACTTTCTGGGGATCATGGATTTAAAGAAAAGTATTAATGGAAGAGGAAGATGCTCAAGGTTGGTTAAAAACATGGACTAGATGATCTCAGAGCCCCGTGGCTCACTGGGTAAATCCAGTGCGTTCAGAACAGTCTAGGAAAAAATCAGCACTGGTTTTCAGTTCTTTCCAATGCTCTTTTGTCATCAGAACTTTACAGTTTTGAATGTCCATTTGGCACCTTTGAAAACTCTTGACGTGACAGATGTTAAGAAATGTAATTTATATTTAGTTTTTTCCTTTCAGTGCAATTTGGGAGATCATAAGATCATAAAAAAATTTTGAGATAGCTATTGCAATCAGTGCAATTTGGGAGATATCTCTCTCTCTCTGTTCAGAGATAATCTCCCTAAAATTCAGCTTCTGACTAGAAGTCAATGTTTAATTCTGTCAGATAATGAGAGGATGGACAGTTACTACTTTCCTGTTTTCTTTTTGGTCAACCAAATAATCCTCTAGGGATTCTCTCTGACTTGCCACAGATATTTATTTTTTGGCTCTAACCTAGAAGAGTCTTGTGTTTCTTGAATTCCTAAATATAGCGGCAGACAAGCAAAAGAATGGGGTCTGAGCTCAGATACCCCAGCTTTGTGGAAATTGGTTTGAGGAAAAGTGTCACATGGAGGGCACCAAGGCGGAAAGGATTTGCATTAAGGTAGACCGTCCTGGGAATGGTCCAAGTCTCAGCCCAGAGCTCTGTACTGTCGAAAGTTAATGGTTGTACCTTTCTGAAATTCTTAACATCCTCTCAAGCCAGGATTTTTTCCCTCCATCATTTGAGCTTCATATAACTTCCAGCAGACTCGTATCTCTAGACTGGGAAGCATTTGAGGACAGGGATTACACACTGTTTGTGTTTAATGTGTTAAGAAAAGTTTCAATATGATAATGAATTAAAATATAGCTGCTGCACACTTGAGGATTCTTCTCCTAGTTGAATTCTTTTTAAAAATATTTTTTAAGAGAGAGTGAGAGAGAGAGAGCGAGCGAGCACATGTACGCCATGGTGCACGGGTGGCAGTCAGAGGACAACTTTCAGAAGTCAGTTTTCTCTTTCCACCATGTGGGCTTCCAGGGATCAAACACAAGTTGCTGGATTTATGGCCAGGTGTTTTACCTGCTGAGCTAGCTTGCTTGGTTGAATTCTTTTAAAGGTTTCTAGGTACTATCTCTAACACCAACTCTCTTGCCTTGTTTTAGTAAGAGATTTTACTGACAACTTTCCTTTACTTTGATATCTTTTAAAAAGTTTATTTTAAATAGCATTTATATTCATTTTAAAAACTATGTAGCACTAAGTGAATTGTAATACAGTCCTGCTCCACCACTTTGGTCCCTAATTGTGTTAGCTGGTCCTTCTAGGATGTGTTCCCATATTTCTAAATATTCTCAGTTTCTTGATTTTCCAACCTTCCATGTTATTGTGATAGCTTCTTATGGAACCTTAGGGCGAATCTGTCTTTCTCCATCCTTTTTCTTTTCATTCATCCTCACAATTCTGACTTAATTACTTAAAAAATTTTTAAATGACTTTTTTTACTTTTGCGTGCACATGTGTGTGTGTGTGTGTGTGTGTGTGTGTGTGTGTGTGATCAGAAGGCACTATGTGTCTCTGTGGAAGACCAAGGGTGACTTTGGGAATCATTCTGGATTGCTTCTATCTCCTTTTGGCTTCATGCTGACATTTTTCTAGGCTCCGCCCACCAGGTCCGGAAGTGCAGGCCACAGCCTATTTCCCTGACATTTTTACATGGGTCTTGGGATCTGAACTCAGGACCTTCTGTTTGCAAGGCAGAGTTTTAACCCCTGAGCCATCTCTCTGGCCCAGAAAATGATTTTATCAGAACTTTCAAGGCATCATCTTTTACTAGGTTCAGCCCTAGGTTTAGAAACCTAATGTCATTTTGATTCCTCTTCATTATGTGAAGTCTGTATTGTTTCCAACAGATAACAGGATTTTTCTTTACTCTGAAATTCTAAGATTTTACAGTGATTACTTTGCATACTTGGTAAGTCATTTCAGTCTCAAAACTTATTGATCTTTAATTCTGGAAATGTTAACTGTAGCGTTTCTTTAATCCCCCCCCTCCGTGCTTTCTGGAATAAGTTTGGTCATATGCTGGCCTTTCCCCCCCTACTTTCCATCTCAATCTCTTTATCATTTTGAGACACTGTTTTACATCAATGTTTCTTTTTGATTTTTGGTTATCAAAGTTTGAACACAATTCCTGTGTATCTCTGTTTGCTCCTCTTTCATAGTATGCATCTCTTCTACTTTATTGATAATACATCTCTGTAAAAAACCATTCCTTTGTTGCTTTTGTTTGTGTACTTTTAGGAGTCTTTTTTGTTAGAGCTCTTTGGCTCTCCATTCATATTTAATGGAGTGAACTTACTGTCTAAAGATTTGCATATTGAGGGTATCAAGCAATGAGTCCTATTATTGGGATCCCCCAAGGTTAGTGTAGGAAGGTTTATTTCTGGGCCACTGGGTGAACCCAGTGAACTTTTGTCTTTGCCAACTGAATGCCACTGTGAGCTGAGCTGGGAAAGGGAGGGAGGGTGTCAGCTACATAGCTTGCAAGTATATGTGTCCCAACTTCCCATGACCAGTCCTGACATTACTGTTCTTTTCTCTGTCTAGATCTCTAGAGCCAGCCTCTGTTCTCCTGTGTGTGAGGGTACTGGGGTGTCAGATGTGCAGGGCAGGAGAGGAGCTCTTGGTCCAGCTTGTCTTTAGTCCTGTGCCTCCCGTTCTACTGCCTGACCTTATTACGGGTTCTGAGAAAATGGCTTGCCCCTTGCGTAGTATCCCTCCTCTGTAGCCTCTTGGTCTACGCTTCAGTTCCTTTCCTGTTCTCTTTGACCTTGAGGGTTAACACCTCTTCTATCTGTCATTCTCTGGAGCCTCAGGAAGAAGGCTGAGGTTCAAAGTTCCTTTCGCATTGCAGGCTGAACCTCGGAAGAGCACCTGGAGACAGAAGCACGAATCTTTCATCCGGACCCTCCGGCACGCTCGGGAAGTCCAGCAGATAATCGCCAAAGGTGGAAACCCCTCAGACTTGCCTCCCATCCTGCCTGCCGCAAACCCAGACTACGTTCAGTGTCCTCACTGCAGCCGCCACTTTGCTCCCAAGGTGGCCGAGCGACACATTCCCAAGTGCAAGACCATCAAGAACCGGCCTCCACCGCCACGGAAGCACGAGAGTTGAGCAGCTGCACTTCCCTTCGGCAGTAAACAAGAGTAGCATGATCTGATGTAAAGCAGAGAACGGAGCTTCTCAGGAGTCAGATCGGCCTGCAGACCTGAGAGAAATCCCAGCTGCCCACTGAGCCACAACCTCGCTGGTGTGCCTTCATGTTCTTGCCCTGAGAACTGGTGGCCCAGGGCCCTGGAACAGCAAGCCGACCAAATTAAAGCCCCCCTCACAGGAGCCTGACCGTGGCTTGTGATATCAGGTGCCTGCTTTTGATTGTGCTTTTTGCAAAACCGAAGCGTGTATCCAGGATTTCTGTCAGCCCTTTCTTGCTCTTGCAAAAATTGGGGGGATTAGGATGACTTGGGGTCAAAGGATCATTGTCATGCAGATGGTAACCCTTATAAAAGATAGTAAGATTGTGCTGCAAGGCATTATTAATGGAAGTCTATCCTTGTCCTCCCTGATGTGTGGTGCTGGCTAACGGCCAATGAAAGTATGTAATGTTAGAGCACCAGGGTATCCTAACCCTTCCCTGTGGTGTACTGCACAATAAAGGAAACATCTTTACGCACTTTATAGAACAGGGCTGGATTTTACTTCTCTCTACTTATTCTTTTCTAATGGGTTTCACATGTGGAAATAAAAAGGAAGGAAGGAAAAAAAGCTGCTAGCACTGTTTTCAAATCAGGTTCGCTGATGACTTTTTGAATGAGGCAGCTAATCTCCATCAAAGCAGCCTGGACGTGGCCCACTATCACATTTTCCCACTGACTAGACCTGTTACATTTCTCTTTCAGACAAAACTTCAGTAGGTACAGATCTTTTTCTGTGAAACTAGTGCCTAGTACAAAGTTAGGCTCTCAACTGGTCTGGGGTCTTTAAAGGAAGAGCATTAAAATTCCCTGAACCACAGCCTATTTAACCCAACACCCAACAGACACACCCTTAGCCAAGGAACACACTAAGTTCCACACAGTGTTAAAAGCAATAAAGAAAAAACTGGAGCCAAGATCACAAAGTGCTGTCCCCACAGGCTTTTCACTCGGTTACGAAGCATTACAAAAATTGGGCCATTACACTTAAGGCTTGAGACTGGAAACACTAGATCAGGGCCCGCTGGTGGGCTCAGCACAGGACAGGGCCTGCTGGTGGGCTCAGCACAGGTGAGCCTTAGTTGACAATGGCAGCAGGGAAAGCTGCCAGCTTGTTCCATCCGCATGTGGGTTTTGAATCCCAGTATGGATGTTATTAGGGTCCCTGGCCAGAGTGAGGTGGGAGTCTCAAGAAAGGACAAATGTGGACGGGAATGCTTTCTATAGCGGAGTTATTCATCCTGAAGTTGGCAAAGAAATAAAATGGCTAATGTCTCAGTGTTACCTTTGAACTCTACATATTTAGACCCTGAGTTTTTAATCTGTTGGTCTCCTGAATTCAGCCTGCCTTTTGGGAAGAGTAAGAGCTCTTTTTCTAAGTCTCTTCCTGGAAAAGACGATAAAGGAATAAATGCTGCTTGTAAATGTCCATTATTTTATATTACTTTAGCCGAGCACATGCAGTCAACATTATAAATTTTAAAGTTCAAAAAGTTAAGCTATGGGAAATTCTCACGGTGAGACCACATGGAACGTTCGTTTCATGAGCAGGGTGCGCAGGCGGCGAGGCTCCGCAGCACGGCACCTCCTTACGTTCTTCACGACCACAGGTGGCAGCAGGGCTGTGACACAGGCTTTCCTCCCTCAACTTTACAGCCTTGTGAGGTTTTACGGTGGGCATGTTTATTTCCATAGTTAATCAGTGAGGCAGTAAATGACTGGCTTCCCGCAGGAAGAAAGGGCTTTGTCACAGTGCTCCTGCGGCTCACTCTGCTGAGGACTTCGCTGCAGGCCTGGGATCTGCGATGAATGACTTCGCTAACATACACCTATGCCTCTGAGTTGCTCTATTACCAATGTCCGAATAGATAACTAAATTGGAATTTGAGTTTTAGGAGGCTTTTACCTTAAACTTTAATGAAATGCTCAGCTAAGAAAAGTTGTAACTTGGCTGTGTTATGCCAAGGAGACCAAATACAGCTCAGTCTTCTCAGGAAGTTTTATAAATAGAAACTACCACGAGCACTTGGAGAAACCACCCCACAGAGCCCACAGAGATAGAGAACGGAAGTACGAGAAGAAACCCTTTTTTTAATGGCTCATTTTTTTCTCCCTCTGTACTTGCAGCACTTTTAAAAACTTTTGGGGAAAGATAGAGTAGCGGAGATGGTTTTGTTGGCAAGAATAACTCACAGGAAAGCAGCAGAGGTTATTTCTGTGCAATGTCTCTTGCATTGTTTTACAGAAAGAACATTTATTTATATATGTAAAGACTCACAGAATCAAAGACATAAAGGTTGAGTATTTTATCTCTAGTGACTTGAGGACCATGTGGAGGTTTACTGAGACACAGAACTAGCTGAGAGTTTAAACATTTATTTAAACAGAAACACCAAACCACTTCATCTTCTTTTCCGGCATCTGGCTAACAGTAAGCCCAGTAAGCCGGTTTTTTAGCAAAAGTGTCAACAGAGAGAGTTAATGCAGGTTATATGGTAACTCGAAAGCTTAGAACACCTAGTACTGCATAAAGAAGGCAAGCAGGATGTAACTTAGGATAAGCTACGGGAAACTAGTCAAAGGCTTGGCTGCTGTATTGCTTTCCACTCTACACAACACACAGCTGTCACTGTTGAACTGGTTTCTGTCTGCATAGCTGTTTGATGGGCAAATTATATGGCTGTCCTAGGCACAATTTTGGAAAGTGCAAATTGTCTCTAAGGCACAGAACATAGATGCTCAGCCAGATTAATAGCAAACCTAGACTTCCCAAGGGAACACGTGAAGGAAAATGACCACGGCATTCTGCTTGGGAACACCTCTTCAAGGCTCTGTCACCCGTCTCAGCAGCATGCCCAAGTCTCTTGGCTCCCCAGCAAAAGCGATCCTCGTGATGAACACCCAGCCTAACACTGCCTCTCAGGCCTGCTGAGACGGTGGGCATGAGGACGCTGAAGAGGAAAGGCCAGTCGGTTCTAAGAACATCAAAGACATGTATATGGTGAACCAAAGCCACCATCAGGGCTTATAGCCTACATCCAGACCCCGAGAACTTATACCCTTAATTCAGGGTTGGGTCTTTCTCTTATTTTAGGAAAAGGCTTCAGTGATGACATTAGTACAATTGTACTTTGCTTCTCAGAATTGAGAAAACAGTGGGGTACCAACGACCCCATTGGACAGAGTTGCCCACCCTCACAGACCGGCTTTTCTCCCAGCACTGGTCTTTTACGTCACCAGTTTAGGGAGATGGCAAATTTTTCACTGAATAGGCTTGACCCTCTTATAATATTAAACAAGTTTTTTATTTTTTTTCGCTTGGTTAAATGAAACAATATAGCTGCTTATGGGGAGGAGGGATATAGTACTCACCAGAGCAGCTCCTGTGGCCCCAAACACTATAGGGGCAATTCATAGGCTTGGTGGAAGCACAAAACTCACATTTAAGGGGAACCAGCAAACACTTGCCTAGAAAATTGGTTCTTCTAGGCCACACATTCTCTTTGGAAAAGGAAGCTTGCTCTTCTCCAAGGACACAGCAGAAGCAAGCCTGCAGCCCGATTCCTCTCACTTGGCAGGTCCTGCTGTTAAGTTTCTTGGACCCCCAGGGTTTGGTGCTGGCCTCGGGCCACTCAAGAGGAAAGATGATACAGATTCATTATAACATGGCTTTGAGAGACACCAAGAGGGGGAAATACTGAGCAGACATGTAGAAAGGGGGTGGCTGGGCTGCTGACGTCATGATCAGCCTAAGAGCCTTGACACCAGAGGCACCACGGGGCAGAGGACACCAAGGCAAGGCACCCCAGGAGGTGCTGCTTCCCCATGTCTCCCCCCACAGCCCTCCTGTCGCATTCTGAGACACCTCCTCCCTTGGAGGCGTCTTTCAGAGTTGGGAAATCCCAACCTGCACCAGGCACAGCCTGAAACTTCCAGCTGTGTGATGGGAGGGACCTGCCCTTTTTCTGCTCCTCACTAAAGCTGTTAAATAACCTCCAGAAGAAAAGGAATCTAAATCTTTCCTCCTAAAGCACGGAGCTTCACGAAGTAACAAACCTACACTGACTCCATCAACTCAACTTGCTGAGAGGCCAAGACCCTTTACCGCTCCCTGCAGGCCCCCCCGGAAGCAGCACCTGGTCTCAGCGATGCTAGCTTTACACTTCCCTTCTGCACCCAGAGGTGCAATGCCTGGTACTGAACTTTCAAGGCAGCTTCCGATCGATGGTGAAATGAGGAACAATGTGAACTGCTACCAGCACAATCAAGGTGAGCACTGTTTCTCCTCCTCAAAGGGCATCCACAGAGGAGGCACGCAGCTGCTGTTGCTATGGCAGTCACTGGTGACAAAACCAGGGCCACGGAGCCCTTCCATTCTCCAAAACAATAAAATCACTCCTAAGTCCTATCTAACGGCACCATCTCCACGTGTCGAGGAGAGTGCTTCAGAGCCTCCGTCTCGCGCTCCTTGTCTGCAAGTGAACAAAGCCAGAAAAGCTGCTCTCTGCATTCGGTTAAGTGTGCTGTGAGGTTCTTTGGGTCCCAGTTTCCTGGGGGCTGTGTGGGCTCGGAGACTAGAGGCTGGGTCGACAAGAGTCTGTTCCTAGGAGGCACCAGGAATCTGAATCTAAGTCGGGCTTTGGATCCATGTCCATCTCTTCCTTTGCTGTCTGAGTTCCTCTGGAATGCTTCCCCGCCTGTCGGAAGAAGTGCTCCATGTTAGTGACAGTGCTACTGTATTTTCAAGTGGACTCTAGCCACTAAGGATTTGTGGTCGGTCTCGTGGGCCGCTCAGGCACTGCCCTGGGCGGGTAGTTCTGGTTTGCCCAATCGCAAGGTTTTCTGGGATAAAAGAACTCATAGTGAGAAAAGTGAAACGGGAACTGGCTAGATGGCTTGGCGGGCAAAGATGTCCGTGTGTGAATCTGGTGATCCATAGAGCCCACATGGTGGAAGGAGAGAACAATCTTCCAGAAGTTGTCCTCTAACTTCCACATGTCATTGTGACATATGTACACCCTTTCTCCTGGCTAATATGTACAAAGTGAAAACAGTTCTGGGCAAAACATCTTTTGTCTGCTACAGATGTAGTCTTAGTGAATACTACTTTCAAAGTACTTTCAAGGCATTATTTCCTTTATCATCAAAGCCGCCTGTGGGGTAGGTGGTAGTATTTTTCTCTTTTTAGATGAGAACCTGGGCTCAGAGAAACTCTAATGAGCCCAAACTCAAATTTAAGTTGTGAATGGCAAAGCCGAGGACTAACTACTTCCTACTCTCAGCTAAGTTTAAGTAAAGTGATATCACGACTCTTTAAGGACAGTGTCAGCAACACCTGAATCCAATCGAGTCTTTGTTCTAATTTCTAGTTTTCAGGAAAGAGCATGAACAAAGAACAAGTTAAACAATACCCCTGGCCAACAAGACAGACCCGGAGCACGGAGCACTCTGCTCAACAGCTGGCTAGCTTTCTTCAAGTCCACGTCATGGAAAAAGTAGTTACTTATTAAAAACAGCAATGTTGGTAAACCAAGAAAAAAAAAAAAAAAAAAAAAAACCCCAAAAAACCAACCAAACAACAACAACAAACAATTGTTCTATATTAAGATAAGATCCAACCAGGTAAGAAATGGTTGCTGATTAGACTCTGGTGTGACAAAGGCCATTTTCGTGGGAAACAGAAAATTCCAGTCATCTACATATTAGATGAACACTCCAAAAGTAAAGCTACTCATTCTTTTAGTAGCTTTACTTTTGGAGATGTGTAATAAAGTATTTGAGGAAGGACGTTATTTTTGCAATTTAATTTAAATGGTTTAGCAAGGGTTGGGTCTAGTCAATCCAGCTCAGTTGTACAGTGATTGCCTATCGTGTGTAAGGCCCTGAGCGGTCCCTGCACCACAAAAATAAACAAATTAATTAAAAATAAATAAGATGATTCAACAAAATAAGTATATTATACACACATGAAATAGAGTAACATGTTAACTATGAGTCAAATGGTAAGCATATGGTCTTCATTCTGTGTTTAAAATTTTTTATAGTAAAAGTAAAAGAAATCAAACAGTAAGAGAGAGAGAGAGTGGGAAAGGGAGAGGAAAAAGGAGAGGGAGAGGGAGAGGGGGACGGAGACCACTGGAAGTTAGGAGGTAAAAAATGATGAAATCCAGGTGCTTGAACTAGGTCCAAGGCTTCTGGGATCAATTATAAAAACAAAACCATGAAAAGGTAGTGACTTGCAAAGGAATACGTCTATTTACAGCTGGAGGTTTTATTTCTGTGAGCTTTCAAAGCAGACAAAGATTAAATTATTCTTTTAATGGTCTCACCTGCTGCCCTCCTTCTAATTTCTTGTTCAGCTTCTGTAGTTGAGTAAAAATCTGGAGGTTTTCTTGTTGTAGCTTCTGTTGTTCTGCCAGACACGTCAACACCAGCCCCTGCAGTCTCTCGACCTCTACCTGCAGAGCGCGGCACGCGCAGGCCGGGGAGGCCACGGCTGCTCCCTTCCCAGCACACGGCGCTGCAGGATTCAGCCGGGGGGGCTAGACAAGGAGGAGATGTTGCAGGAGGGTCTGCTAAAAGCCACAGTGCCCACCAGCTTTAACTTTTAAACTAACAAGATGAAACACAAACACAAGAATAGGCATGGAGGATTCCAGCAGCATCAGCCACTGCCAGGACACGGAAGAAAACAATCAACACTCATGTGGGAAGCTTTGAAGTCATGAAGTCATGATCTGTGACTGCACAATGATCAAGTCCTGATTACAGTGAAGACACTAAATGGTGGTCATGGTGGGGACATGTGATGAACCGGGCAAAACTGACAAAAGTGTGACAAAAAAATCTTTTGACACACTGTACAAAAGATCTGAGAGGGGCTTAATAAACAGAACTTCCCACATGACTCAGGAAGGCTAATTAATAGAAAATGAAATACCATGGCGTTTCAAAGGTCTTATATACTTCTTTTGAGAATGTTTTCAATTATCCCAGTATGGATTTGTATAACATCTACATTTTTTTTTCATAGCTAAAGTAAAAAAATAATAGCCCATAAGACAATATTAAACTTATATTTGTGGATCCCAACCTCAATATATATCCAAAATACAGCAAAATTTGGAATATAAAGCATTTCTAGGGCTCAAGCATCTGGGATAAGAGATACTCAGCTGTGACTGCTCTGGACTGCTGAAGAGAGAGCACAGTCCAAAGAGTCAAGTGATCCTGTGTGGCCTCACGAAGAAGTTTACTGCCCCTGGTTTGGAGTCATTGACATGTTTACCACAACTACATTTCTAAGGGTCAGCTGTACATGCATTGCTCTTCCATTAGACACAGGCGCCATGGCTTATACTTACACCCTCAACCTTCACCGGGTCATGAAAAAAAAAAAGGATTGGAATTTTAGATTTTAGAACTTCTAAGAAAGATACAAAAGAGAAACTTTAGGCGGGGCTGTCAGAAACGGGGCGGTGGGAAGAGCAGCGACTCGAGGCCCCGCCCCTTGCTGAGGATCTACTGGCAGCGGCTGCTGGGGGAGGGAGAGTCATTTTTCTTCACAAGTGCGGCTGCTGGTAAGTTGCCCATGTGCCAGTGGGTGGCCCCACACCCATGAGCATGTGGGCAGCACGAACTGGATTCAGGAAGTTATTAAAAAAGAGGACATGAAGGTGGAAGGTGATGGGGATTCAGAGGAAGTGGGTGGGGTGGATATGCTAAAGACATGTATACATGTATGAAACTGTCAAAGAATAAAAGAGGAAAGACAGCAGATTCTGCTCCAAATTGAGTCGGTTTAGCCTTGCAAAGGGAGTTGCAGGCAGCTAGAGGATCAAGGAGACTGAAGGACATGGTGAAGCCAGGGCGAACTCGTCGTCTCCCTAGCTGAAACCCAAAGGCAGAAGGCTCGGTTACCCAGATGCTTACTGGGGGCTGGCACTCGGAAGGCACTTCGGAGGCCACCTTGAGTCCTTGCAGCTCTTCATAGGGTAAGGTATCTTTCTCTGATTCTGCAAATGCTGCACTCAGGGGAGTCGGGCTGTCGGGCATGGGGATGAATTCAGCATTTTCCAGCTCCTAGTACATAAGAAAGAATCTCATGAGTTTCTAGCAATTTACTTTTTCCCACAATCCTCTCAAGCTTTTGCTCTAGCTTTCATTTTGATGCGACATCAGCACCCTCTAGTGGGGTAAGACTGTGGTGGTCAACGTTGCTGAACCAGGCAAGGAACTGCCATCTGCATGTGGTAAGAGTGATCCAAATTCAGACTTGAATTCCAGAACAGTCTGGAGTGTCTGGTGCGACTCCCCAACACAATTCTACACAGGCTATTTAGCCAGTGGGAAGGCTCAGTCCTTCAAAGGCAATGCAGTGAAGCCAACTGCCACATTGCTAAAGGTAAAGGGAAGACTGAAGGTTCTCAATGAACAAGTTCAGACTACTGAGTAAGAACTCTAAATCTGCAGATCTTCCCTCCCAAACACTTTTTTTATATAAATAAATAAATAAATAGGAATTCCACAAGCTGTGGAATTTGCTATAGAAAAACAAAAACGAATGGGTGTTGGCCATGGTGCATATACTAGTAATCAACAAGCTAGAGAGGATAAGGAAGGAAGGTTGAAGACTTGAGGGGAGCCTGGGTTGTATGATAAAACCTTGTCTAAAACCAAAAAAACGGATAAAGAAAACTAATAATAATAAAAAAAAAACCACCAGCTATTTCATCACAGAGATAATCATCACTAACAATCACCAGATGGTCTTGTCCACCATCTTGGGTGCATTTTGTACTTTCTGACAGGCCTTACTAAGAGCTCTACTTCCACGTCAAATGTACATTTGAGTGTCATTTCCTCTCTAAGCCTCACCGTTCATAAACTATGTACATTGTAAGGCATTTCAACTGCTCAATAGTCTACTTCTACAAACAGTACAAAAATGACAAGCTTAGTTTTTGAATGCATGCACTGCAAAAAACTGACTTTAAGAATTTACATTTGGGCTGAAGAGATGACTAAGGATTTAAAACTCTGCCTTGCAAGCAAAAGGTCCTGAGTTTAGATCCCAGGTCTCATGTTAAAAAAAAAAAAAAAAAAGAATTTATATTTGTTTCAGAAATCAGGTATAAGAATTTTTTTTTTTTTTTTTTTATTCAATTGTGCGTGCATGTGTGTGTGTAGAACCATGGGCGAATTCAGGAACCACCATGGACCACCTCTACCTCCTCCTTGTTTTTACTCTGCCCTGGGATTCACAGGCTCTGCCCTACCGGGACCAGAAATGCAGGCCGCCCTGCTTCCATTCAGCGTCTATACGTGGGGTCTAGAATCCGAACTCAGGACCTTCTGCCTGCAAGGCAGAGGCTTAACCATTGAGCCATCTCTCCAGCCCCAAGAATGCTTTTTTATCTCTACTTTTTGTAAAGAAAAATAGGATCAGCATCTTGGTGTCTTTTTCCTCAGTAGAAAACAAAACAAATTTAGATTTTTTTTTGGCTACTAAATAGTGGAATAGGACACAAGAAACTGAGAGTCTCAATAGGTCTTTAATTACCTTTCGAAGCCAGCCAGGACAGGAACTGCTGGCCCCACAACTGTTCCCCATGGCCTCTGTGGGGCTGATCAGACCTTCCATTCCACGGTCTGCTTCCATTGTTCCTCGGAAGCCTCCACTTGGATCAGGAGTTTCAGATTCCTGCTGACTGTCCTCTTCTTCAGCAGCACTGCCGCCACCTCCAGGACTACAGCTCTGAGCCACTGTTGGATACATGGCACAGTGCGACGGTTTTGCTGCGCAGCAGCACAAAAGATCTACCATCTGACAGCCCACTCTTCCCTAGACTTGCGTGAGGTACAGGGACAAATCACATGTGGGACTAAATTGCTGGTTTTACAGGGGGTTTTCTAATTTACTTGAGAAGGGACCCTCATGTAGCCTAGGGTGGCCCTTTCATGTGATTAAGGATGACCTTGAACTCCTGATCATCCTGCTTTCTGCCTTTCAAAAGTGACTGAAGTCACCATTGGGCCTCTAGAGGAACACACTCAAGTGCCCTCTGGTACACACACACACACACACACACACACACACACACACACCACAGAATTGGAACATTTGACATATACTCAAGGTCATTTTTAACATATGCAAATTTTGATATCTAGGAATGATAAATATGGGATTTTAACCATGTGATAACACACCAAAGCTTCGTCAAGGTATTTTATATTATGATCTTTGTAGTAACTTATTCTTCCTTTCCGAATCTGCTGATTCTGTGTTGATGACAGGCAATCACTACTCCAATGCACTATTCGGCAATCCTCTAACCACGGGTTACCAATCTCTCACTCTTTGACAGAAAAATTATACTCCAGTATCTGGCATATGTAAAAGGTTCATTTTCATTTGAACCAATATCTCTTTTAAAAGTACCAGAAAGAGCTGGAGAGATAGCTCAGGGTTTAAGACTCTGTCTTGCAAGCAGAAGGTCCTGGGTTCAGATCCCAAGTTCCACATAAAAACACCAGGTAGAAACGGTGGTAGCCTGCACTTCCAGCCCTGGTAGGCGGAGGCTGGGAAATCCTAGAGCAAAGCAAAAAGGAGGTAGAAGCAATCCAGGATGATTGCTAAAGTCAGGATGATTCCACAGACACATAGTGCCTTCTGATCACACACACACACACACACACACGCGCACGCGCGCACACACACACACACACACAGAAGGAATTGTAAAATTTGAAATATATACAAGCCCATCTTTAACATGTACAATAAAATAAATATAGTTGACACTGATATTAAAAGAACTAGAATTGTGTTATTCCACATGGAAGCCACTAGTGGCCATGTATACAGCCACTTAAACTGTAAATAAAATGAAAACTTTCATTTCTCAGTCACACTAGTGACTTTCAGAGTGTTCACTGGACACATTTGAAGCCGAGGGCTACTATCCTGGGGTGCATGCACACATGTGACATCACTATATAAAGGGCAATTGGACATGTCCGTCTCTATCACTGTATCTGTCTGGGGAATTCCTTACTCCTCTGGCCTACTACCAGATAGGAGGTACATGGTTTGCCACAAGTTGTATGCTGTATTCGTATTATGGAAACATTTAAGGATGCAGTGCATTTTCACTTCTGTATAAGGTAAGTCTAATGGATGAGTATAATAACAAATATTTATTAAGCATTTACATTTGCCAGACATTGCACTAAGCAATGTGGATAACATTAATAAATTAATAAAAATTGCCTTTGGGTTGATGAGTGGTGATACGCCCTTGTAATCCTGTAACTTGGAAGCAGAAGCAAAAGGATCAATTCATGGTCATTCTTAACTACATAGCAAGTTTGCAGCCAGCTACATGAGATCTCAAAAACAAACAAACCAAAACATACTCCCCTAAAACCCTGCTTTGAGCTTTCCTTTCTGGTCAATAGATGTTTGCTTTTAATCTTATCTTTTTTTTTTTTAAATACTATGCTAGAAAAACAAGCTATAAAGGAACAACCATAGTTAGCAAAAGATATTTAATCATTTTTCATAGGCATTTATATGTACAGAGTTGTCAAATAATAGGAAACCACATAAGGAAACCAATAAAAGGTATAGTGTGTCTATGTGTATGGATTACACACAATATAGTCTCCAAAATACCTGAATGAATTCTGAGACAACATATTATAGGGATTCTAGTAGGTAGAAAACAGGAACACAGATTCAATTTCCTGGCATAAAGCCAAGTAAAAGACAAAGCAGTCAAGGATGGGCTGGTGAGAGCTCGAGTAAGGAACCTGCATCCACACCTGGAGAGCTAAGCTTGACGGTACATGTGTGTGCCCCGCCAATCTCTCTCTCTCTCAAACAAACAAACGAATAAATAAAACATTAAAAAACAAGGAAACTACCAGAGAGCTTTGGGCTTTTTTTCCCCAACTACGTTGAAATCTTAACTTGCTTTTACTTCTAAGGGCCTATTTTGAAAGCCCATTTTTTATAGACTGGAATATCTAGAAGAACACCATGGAAATAAAAGGTCCCTGGGGTGGTAAAAAGAACATAAGTTCTATTATGATGGGGGACAAGCCATTTAATCATTTCCTTATGTGATGGAAGCAAAGAAGACGTGCTTTCCTTCTGAAAACAATGTTAAGTCACGACATTATGAAGCTCACCAAACATTCCTTACCTAGCCACTATCTATCAATTTCTTATTTGTTTTTCAGTTTTGGAGACTGCGTGAAATCTAAAAGAACTGGTACCTGGGGTAACAGTACTTACCAGTTCCGATGGATAGGCCGCTGCTATTAGAACGGATGGTCTTAGAATTCAGTACTTTCTCTGAGGAAAACATGCAGTAGATAAGCATTGCATACAGACACTGGCAGGCACAGTGAAGGGGGACAGAGCAAGAAGGTAGTGCAGGAGACAACTGCCATCCCTGACTCCAGAGACCTTATGACCACTTACCATTTGGAAAATAAGAATAAATTAGTGGTGCCAAATATCATTAGCTGCTATTGCTACATTCACTCTCTAAAGGGGAAATCTCTATTTTTGCTGTTCACCGGAACCAGTGAAGCTTCACAAAGTCACAATGCCTAGATCCCACCTCAGAAATCCTGATTTAACTCATCAGAGGAAGTGTTATGACCAGGGTTTGTAAAAGATCACCAGGGATTTTGCCAGGGCTAAATTTCTTTCATGGTAATCTTCCTTTGCATTGAGACACTTCTAACAGTGTCACTATTAGTACCTTAGGTGTGAGTTAATCTTTTTCATGCCATCCCAACCCCACATATATAGAACCCTTACCAACAATGAGAATGGTGTGCCAGCCGCGGCAAGAAAGGTCTGGGACATGATGCAGAGATCCAAAAATAGGCCGAGGCCATGAGGTACAGATATCAGAGCCATGTGGTCTCTCAGTGGGGGTCATTGCCAGACGACCATTGCCACCATTACCCCAGGCAAAAATGTGATTATCTAGAAAAGAATTAAGCAGAAAATTAACACAACCCTGTCTTCCCAATTCTTTGTTTCATGGCCTAGAGCCAGAAAGATGTTCTAGTATGTACTAAATGAGTTGGTTATTCCTCTATATAAAGCCTAATCTCTCTCCAGCCCCACCCATGTGAGGGAACTATTGCTTCTATGTGCTGCCTGTCATTCATTCATCCAAACATGTGTGGGAATCTACTTATGGCATGTGCTGCTCAAAGTGACTGGGCAGAGTACAAAATAAAGTCCTTGCTCTTGTGGAACCGCCATTCCATGGGGGAAAAGACAACATTTAAACAAACAGCTGGCTTATATTTCAGGTAGTGCAATGCGATGAAGGAAGATAAACGGTGGTGAAAAAGAAACATGATGTACAATGGGATGGACTTCATTACTTCAGGAAAGGTGGTCAGAGAAGTACTTACTGATACTTGAGCAGAGATCTAATGGAAGGGGGGGGTTCCAGGTAGAGAAAAGAAAAGACGTAAGGGGCAGAGATATGGCTCGACAGGTAAAGGCACTTGCTGTGCAAGACTGATGACCCGAATTTAACGCCCAGAGCCCATAAAGTGGCAGGAGAGAAACAACGTCCTCTGACCTCCACATGCACACTGCGGCACATGTATACCCACTCACTCATGAACACACACACACACACACACACACACACACACAAATACACATAAAGAAATAAGGAGCAAGTGTGGCGTCACTCAGGTCAGATGGGAAGTACAAACAGGGAACAAGGAAGTCCCTGCAGCTAGAGCAATGCAAGACCACACAAGGCATTATAAAGACTTGATTTTCCTGACAGATGTTGGAAACCAGCAAAGGTTCCAAGTAAGAGGAATTTACAAGGACCCCAAGGCTGTGAAGAGAAACCTTGCAGAGAGCAAGAGTGGAAGAGGACCTGCTGTAGTAGCAACAGGCATGAAGTTGCTACATGTATTCTAAAGACAGTCAATTGGATGCATTAACAGATAGGATGTAGGGTGTGGGATGATCTGACATCTGCTAGATGAGAAGGCCACAGTCTTAGCAGAGAATCAGAGCATGCTATTTGTCTGACATGCCAAAACAAGAATCCAGATTCTTTTTTTTATTATTTATTATTTATTCAATTGTGCATGTATGTGTGTGTATGTCTGTATGTGTGTGTGTAGAACCACGGACGAATTCAGGAACCACCATGGACCACCTCTACCTCCTCCTTGTTTACTCTGCTCCGGGATTCACAGGTTCCGCCCTACCTGGACCAGAAATGCAGGCCGCCCCCGCTTCCGCCTGGCATCTATACGTGGGGTCTAGGATCCGAACTCAGGACCTTCCGCCTGCAAGGCAGAGGCTTAACCCCTGAGCCACCTCTCCAGCCCCTAAGAACCCAGATTCTTATCCAAATCAGCTTTTTTTTTTTTAAAGTATTCATTTTGTGTGGGGGCACCATAGCATGGATGTGAAGATCAGAGGACAATGGTCACAGGTTGGTTCTCTTTCCACCATGTGAGCTCTAGGATTGAACGTAGGTTGTCAGGTTTGCACACAAGCAACCTTACCATGCTGAACCATCGCTGCCCTCCCCATCATTCTCTGCTATTGCAATGAAATGAAATACTCTTAGTAAATGATCAAACTAGGACAACAGCTGTGATAGTTAAGCCGGGATGTCAACTTGACACATCCGGTATTAACTAAGATGGGCTGAGACCACATCTGCAAGGATCAACTGAGACCACTTGAAAGGATTATACCCATCCTAGATCCTATTATAACCTCCAAAGATCTCATAGGATTCTCCCAGTACTGCATCATATAAAAAGGAGCCACCAAAGAGAACAGATGCCTTATTACAGCTGTGCTAGGAATCCCTCTTCCTTCTGTCCGCCCAGTTTCTTTGACCCTCTAGCCTTCCAACCCTCCAAGTCATAGTCGGCTAGACTAAAGATTCTAGGAATTCTCCAGCCTTCAGCCATCACCCACTTGACTACCGGACTGAGCAGCTACTGGCAGCCATTGTTGGACTATCTCGGCCATACTGTAAGCCAACTTAATACATACATACATACATACATACATACATACATACATATATATATATATATATATATATATATATGTATTTGTGTTGATTCTGCATCTCTAGAGAACCTGACTAATATAACAGCTATAAACCGGGACAGGCTATCTGGGTTATACAGTCATTCTAGCTTTAGAAATTTAAGTTGAGAAGTTACTGAATAAATGTCTAGAGGTTGGAGATGGTGACTATAGTTGCAAGATAAGTGGGGGGGATATGGGGACGGGAAGGTAGGAGCTGGGGGGATTCAAGGGGTGAGCTCGTTGTGGAGAGGACTGAGTGTGGGAGGAGGCAGATGCCTCTTTCTTAGCAACTGAAAGGCTGGTATGTGCTTCTCTTCAGTCACCCAGCTGATGTTTACTGGGACCAGCATAGTACTGAACAAGATAGAAGTTCTTAATGATTCCAGGAAGACCTTTATCAAAAATGTTAAAATGAAAATTTGAAAAGTGTGAACTTAAGACTATCAGTTTGCCAATATCTAGATATCTTTTCTAAAAAATTAGTATGTATAGGGGCTTGAGAGATAGCTCAGGGGTTAAGACTCTGTCTCACAAGCAGAAGATACTGGGTTCAGATCCCAGGTCCCACATAAAAAATGCCAGGCGGAATGGTGGCAGCCTGTACTTCTGGCCCTGATGGGTGGAGCCTGGGAAATCCCAAAGCGAAGCAAGAAGGAAGTAGAAGCAATCCAAGATGATTCCTGAAGTCACTCTTGGTCTTCCACAGGGGCACACAGTACCCTCTGATACACACACACACACACACACACACACACACACACACACAATCTACATACACACACAAACTAAAAAAAAAATTAGTATGTAAATGATATTAAAAAAAAAAATCAGTCAGAGAAAAACTAGTGTTTCCTAATCAAAAACTGAAACACAGCTAACCTTCCAAAAAGCTTAAAGGAACATACGCAGACTTACCATCAGTAGCAGCAATGGTGAACTCATCGCCACAGGAGACCCTAATCACTTGCTTCCCTCCAAGGGGTCCCCCCAAGAGATTGATTCCAAGGCGCTTCTTGTAATTCCCAACACCCAGTTGTCCACACTTATTACAGCCAAAAGTCAGCAGCCGGCCTCGTTCTAAGAGATAAAAATAAATAACCGAGCATAAATGGGTCTTAAGAAACAGGGAAGACATAACTACCTAATACAGACTCTTTTAACATGACTTTAAAACCTTATTTTATTCACTTACTGTGTGTGCTGTGTGTGTATGTGTGTGAGAGAGAGAGAGAGAAAGAGAGAGAGAGAGAGAGAGCAAGCACTATGTGTCCCTGTAGAGAATCAAGGGTGACTTTGGGAATCATCCTGGATTGCTTCTACCTCTCTTTTGCTTTTCTCTGAGATTTTCCAGGCTCCGCCCACCAGGGCTGGAAGTGCAGGCCTCATCGTTGATTCCACCTGGCACTTTTATGTGGGATCTGGGATCTGTGATCTGACCTCAGGGCCTTTTGCTTGCAAGACGGAGTCTTAACCTCTGAGCCATCTCTCCAGCCCACCAATACAGACATCTACACACTAACTTCTGGCTGTTCCAAGGTAAAAATATGAAAACCCACATGATCCTTGATCTGTGGCTGGTAGATTATCTAGATACTGTGACCAGTCACCTATTATTGCATTTTTAAGGCAGAAAATGGATACTATCTTAACTTAAAGAGTACTTACAATAGGAACCAATAGATACCAAAGCCAGGAGTTACACATATACTATTCTCTCATTAAAGGATGTTTATCTTGTGCTTATAATAGTTGTAAAAATCTGTGGATGAATGCTTAATTTGTTGAGATAACACCAGATGCTAGAGAATCAGAAGGATGCAAAAACGATTAAGAAATCAAACCTGAAATCAAGACAGGTAATACAGCTGAAAACCAACTTACCATCAATAGCAGCGGTGTGAGTCTTGCCTGGGGCAATGGTTCGGATTTTATAAAAGGATAACTGTTTGGCTAAGGTGAAGGAGGTTGTGTAGGGAACCTCGTGGTACGCCTGCAACAAGCAAAACATGAACAAGGACTCATGACATACATAATGGAGGGATAATCAGGCCGAGGGTAGAAAGGGTTGTGTGACCAAAAGATCTTTTGAACAAGTCTTGTTAACTAAGAGAGGTGCCAGGTAGATTCCATCTTCAAGAGGACACAAGAAGAAAAATTCAACATGTAATCAGAGGATTTGGCATAAGCACAGGAATTTCTGCTGACAAAAATTTCATTCTGAATTGAAGTGTGAAACACATGAACTCTTTACCTCAGAAGACATTGATACAAGGAGAGAATCACTGACACTGTGTTGGTCACGCAACTCACTCTGCCCATATAATAAGAGTAGTGTAAAAAATGAAAATCTGAATACTCTCCAGCTATGATGATCTAATTTCATCCATAGGGTAGCATTTTACAATTTTTCAATACTCAACAATTCTTCTAAATTAGTATTAAAAAATTACTCTCATGTAAGTATAAAGTTCACAACAAAATACATTTTCATTGAGTCAGGATATTTTCTCTTAATTTGATTCTTTTTAATTAAAAAATATGGTATGTGCATGTGTTGGTGTTAGCATGGGCATACATATCATGGTGTAAATGCGGAGGTCAGAATACAACTCTGAGGAGGTGATTCTCTCCTTCCATCATATGGGCTTCAGGGAATAAACTCATGTTGTCAGGTTTGTACAGCAAGCGACTTTATCCAAAGAACCATGTCAAATTCATCCTGTTCTGTGATTTGCATTTGTGGGTAAAGAAAAGGGGCAGAAGACAGAATTCTTTTTTATTTTTTTACATTCATGTGGAGGTCTGAGGTTGATATCAGGAATCATTCTCCATTGCTTTTTCATCTTACTCCTTAAGGCTGGGTCTCTCAATTAAACCCAGAGATCACTGATACGGCTAGTTTGGCTAGACGGCTTGCCACCTGCGGCAGGAAGTACAGCAAGCTGTTAAGACACACTTAGCATATTACATGGGTCTTGGATATCCACATTCCGGTCCTATTGTTTGCATGGCAAGCACTTTGCTATGTCTCCAGCCCTTAACTTGATCCTTCAGAAATGACCAAAACTTTTGATACTAACACAAAGAAGAAACTAAGACTTAGGAGTGGTGGACCTCATAAAGTCCCTGCAGGACTCTTTACTTTTACCAAACCTACAGAAGATCAATTGTTTTGGGGAAATCTCTACAGGGAAATAACACATACAAATATTTTCTTTTCAGTCATTTTCTTGTCCCTATTTCAATGACGGTATAAGAAGACATGAATTTCATCATTTCATCCTTTACAATAGATTTTATTGAGATGTAACTAAAACATACTGCTCAGCTCAGTAGTTTTCTGTAATTATCCTTGTGTGTGTGTGTGTGTATGTTTATATGTGTGTATCAGAGGGCACTGTGTGTGCCTGTGGAGGTCCAAGGGTGACATCAGGAATCATCGTGTACTACTCTACCTCCTTACTGTCTTTCTCTGGAGTCTGCCAGACTCTGCCCTCCAGGGTCAGAATTATAGGCCATATCGATTTGGCATTTTTACATGAGATCTGGTGATCTGAACTCAGGCCCTTTTGCTTGCAAGGCAAAAGCTTTAACCCCTGAGTCATCGCTCTAGCTCAGTCATGTTTTGTTTTGAGACGGTATTGCTATATAGCCAAGGCTGGCTCAAATTCATGATCTTCCTCTCTCAGTCTTCTGAATGCTAGGATTAGCCACATGTACCAAATCCAGTCTCTATATGTATACATTTGTTCAACCACCATTCTGAGTAAGACAGAAAACGATTCCCATCACCCAAGGATCCATAGGCGATTCTCCTATTTGTTTAGTTACAATCCCCACCTCCAAATACCAAAAAGAAAAAGAAAAAAAAATGCACAAAGACCTTCCAATCTACTTCCCAGAGGTAATCTTTATTTTGACTTCTGTTGTCATGTTAATTTTGACTTTTCTTTTTTTTTTATTTATTTATTCAATTGTGTATGTGTGAGTGTGTGTATGTGTGTGTGTGTGTGTGTGTGTGTGTGTGTGTGTAGAACCAGGGGCCAATTCAGGAACCACCATGGACGCCTCCACTTCTTCCTTGTTTACTCTGCCCTGGGCTTCACAGGCTCCGCCCTACCAGGACCAGAAACACAAGCCGCCCCCGCTTCCTGCCCGGTGTCTATACGTGGGGTCTAGGATCCGAACTCCGAACTTCCGCCTGCAAGGCAGAGGCTTAACCCCTGAGCCATCTCTCCAGCCCCCAATTTTGCCTTTTCTTAAGCTTCCTATAATTGTAATCATATCCTATGAACTATTGTGGCTGATTCTTTTGCTGAACAGTTATCTACGAGATCATTACTTTTTTTTCCAGTCAAATTCCATGGTCACTAACTAATAATAGCATCCCAAAGAAATTTCAGTCCAGAGATCTGCCAATGTGGCTAGGACATCAAGGGGCACTTACTTCATGATTGATGATTCCAGACATACATTGATTCAGACCCAGTTTGTTGAACTCGTTGAGTCCACAGGCTAGCACTTTGCCTGATTGGGTCAGCAGAAAGGTTCCGTCACAGCCACATTGAACCGCAACAATAATTAAGGCCTTGGGAACATCTACCTGCAAGGAAAAAATAAATTGGAGGGGAAAAAAAAAAAATCACAAGTACCTAATTCACATTAGAAAAAAAAATCCCTCAGGTTCTTTAAAAAGAGACATGCCTGCCTGTCAGTTTAGAGACTACTTTTCCTAACACAGAGCCCAAGTTTTCTTAGACAAAGAAAAGGTTGCAGTTCTGGGATGAAAAGAAAGTCCATGTGGCTTGTTTCTCTGGAGGTCCTACTTCTGGAGAAAGGGAGACAACTAAGACAAAGTTGGAAAAGGTATAACTTCAATCTAAGTTCTAGAAGAAATGAAGCAGCCTATAGGGTATCAATTTGGTCATTTTAGAGCACTGAGGCAGAAACAGCTTTCACATCCTTCTACAGCTCAATAGATAAGTGTGGAGATGAGGATGACGGATGGGCTGTCATGGACACAAGGAGAAAGAAGGACTGGGGATTTCGTTAAGGATGGTCTCCACAAACATCATTTTACTGTTTAGGATGTAAGATAAAATAAATAGAGACTAGGGCCACTAAGTGATATGGTCCTGTGGAGGAAGATGGGTAACCTCCCAGTATCAGGAAAATCTGAATCTTAAGGGTATGTAGAAGAGATGTGGCCATGCGTCTCTCTTCGCTGGCTATGGCTCTGTCGATAATGACAGTCATAAGGTAGAATGTCTCACACCAACGGCTCCTAAGCAAAAACATTTCAACAATAGATGGACTAATGCTTCCATGAGGTACCAGTAATTATGTGTCACTTTCCAATATCTTCACAGGGTTTTTGTAGTTACATATTTAGCTATATGTAACTTTTTCTGTTATAGGTGTTGATTTTAGCTTCATCTCTGAGTAAGATGTGACTGCAGCATTTACAATAACTGTATCCAATTTCTCAACTCTCTGGAATTTAGTCATAAGACAAGACCACATAGAGCTAAATCAGGAATCCTAGACTGTCAGTTTCTCAGACAGGAAATACTTCAGAAATAAACAGGCAGATATGAGGAGTCTTTGTGGAGTTTGTGAGATCTAGGCAGGCTTTAGGAGCAAGCAGCTTCTGACTGTACCCTCTGTGGTGTGTAGTAATCCTCTTCTGAATCCAAGCCCAGGCGTCCTGAAACACACATCAACAGACAGTCATTGTAATGGGTACTTTCTTCCCAGGAAGATGATCTATAGATTCCTGACTGGATTAACATTCCATGAACAAACACTGTGTGATGTGTTTGGACGCACACAAGTCTGAAGTCAGGCTGAACACAGAGGAAGTGGCTGAAAATAAGATAATTTCACTTACCATATTCCCCACAGCCCCAAGAATAGACTTCCTTGTTTCGTGTCAGAACTACCACATGATTATCCCCACAGGAGACCTGCTCCACTGGGTTGCTAAGGAAGAAATTCAGCTGCATGGGTTCTAGCACTTCAGGGCCAGAAACCTTGTCCACCCCCATGCAACCGTAATAATCTGATCCAAAGGCGTAGAGCTGACCCTCGTCTGTAAAAGAAATAAAAATTACCCATCACAGGATGGACTTATTTTGTCCAGTCAGACACCCGGATAGGGATAAAATGAGGACTGCTGTAGCCAATTACTTCACATGAGGTGTGAGCACTTCAGAAGATAAGTAGACTATAAAAGTTTCGAGCTATTTCAGTTAGGGGGCCACACAGGATAGTAGTATTTTAACCAACAGTTTGGAAAGTGGGAGGATTATCATCCTAAATAATCTTAACATCTTCTGGGGCCTTCCCTATTTTGTAGAAAGAAAAACCAAGGAATCATAAAGCAATAATCAGATCAAAACTAAATGTAACTCTTGATCCTGATTTTGTGCTAGACACAGCCTGAAGAAGTGATGAGGTTATTTCCTCCTCAAATAGGACACACATTTCTTCTAATCCCACCTCTTCTCTGTTATCCATCCACCTTATTACTCCTTGCTATTAACTCCTGAAATACTACAGCAAATTGGGAACTTTCTTTTTTCCTCAGTCCTGGAATCAAACTTAGGTCGTGCATATATATGCTGGGTGAGTGCTCCACCACCGAGTATCTCCAGCCTAGGAGTGTAGTTACTAATGAATGTATTTGCTTAATTCTTTTGGTTCTTTGGAGACAGCCAAAAATTTCGAGTTACAAAATCTCAAGTGTAATGTATTGCATTAGCACAATGCCCCACATTAACGTACTCGGATGCACTCTGCTAGCGGCTTACCTGTCACACAGACTGTGAAGTCATCACCACATGACACCTGACGGATAGCTTTGCCTTGCAACTTTTCCACATGCTTTGGCTGTCGATAAGAAGCTTTGTCTCCATGGCCTAGTTGACCGTGGAGTTTAGTACCCCCTTGCATGTTCTGTGAAATAAAGAAGTCTTGTGAAGTTTTTAGCTTTTTATATTAAAAGTTAGTCTTTAATATGAATTCTTCTAAAGAAAAATTGTAAAAAAAAAATAGCTGAAAATTTAAAGACACAGTAGGTGAGCGGATTAAACTTTTTTTGGGGGGAGGGATTAAGCTCATTAATGATTAATATAAATGATATAATACTTAAAATTCGTATGCACTAGGCAGCAGTGGGACACATTCCTCATTTTGTCTTTATTTTTCAAGAAATAATATGATTGCTTTTTAAAAGAGTATAGACGCTTAAAAATCTATTTGTACTAGAAGCTTTATAAAACATTGATCTGCTTCCCCAAAATACAGAACAGCTATAAGGAATCTAGCTATGTCAAAGAAGAAAAAAAGAAAAGAATCTGGCTGTATCAAAGAAGTTGCTCTGCAGCAACAAGAATCATCCCTGCCGCTTTCAACACTTTTATAGAGATAAGCAATTCCTTCCATTCAGTAACTCAACTATAAGCCCTTAAATAGTTTTAAGGCATTTTCATTCTCTAGTAGCTGCCCTGAGACTAATTCTTTAAGGGACAAGGTTCGAGAAACAACAGCAGGTCATTTATAAGGGCTGAAGCACTCATTCTTTTAATCAATGAGTAAGGAGGGTCTATTCTCTTACACACTGGAGATGAAACAGTGAACAGACAAAGCAGTCCATTTACCCATGGAAAAGACAGCTGAAACCACTGAACAAACAACAAAGCTTAGAGAGAGGAAGGTTGGGTAAGGAAAAGTTGCCTGAAATGCATCTACAGAAGGTACAAGAAGAAACAGGAAGAAGCCAAGAGAGCAGCTACCTCAGAGGTGACATGACAACAGAGTACAAAAGGAGGGCTAGGGCTGAGGAGGTGGCTCAGCAGCTAAAAAGCAAGAGGAGTGGACTTCAGATCCTTGGAACTCACTTAAAATGCTATGTGGGCATGATGGTCTGCCGGTAATTAATTCTAGCCTTACAAGGTGGAGACGAGATCCCCAGCTTCAGGAAATGAGGCGGAAGAGCAAACACAATTCCTGACATCAACCTCATCACCCACATGCACACATCCTTACACATGCATAAGTACCTGCACACAAGTGTATCCACACATGAGAACATGCAGACACACATGTATATCATGCAACATACACATGAAAAAATGGGGGAAAGAAGGGACTAGTCAAATATATCAAATTCTGCAGAGAGGTCAAGCTTGGTAAGGACTGAAAAGCATGCGCTTAATTTAGCAATTTATAGGTCATTTGGTCAAGATGCATTTCAACTAAGAGTCAGTGATGGAGACTGAGTGTGGAGAACAGGAGATGAGGACAACAGTAACAAACACATGGGGTAAGAATATGAGGTAGGTGTGTGGTGCACGCACATAATCCCAGAGTACGAGATCCAGTCAGGCTACACAGTGAGTTCCAGTCACCTTGGACTATAAAATGAGCTGCATCAAAACCAGAAAACACCACTAGCAACATCAAAAGCAAAACCAAACAAAACAATAACAACAAAAAGGTGAATAGGGAACAATCCAGAATCAGAAATTCTTAGTCATCTTCAATCATAGGTAAAGTGCTCAGTTTTCTAATACGTTATGTACTTCATTTGTTTACAAAACCATTTCACAGATCCTAGCAACACTAATCTCGTGGTAATAGAACACAGTAATGGACATATTAGAAAACATCCAGCTGTAAATGACAGTCCGATCTCCTCAGTCCAAACCTAAGGCTCTTTTAATTTTTTTCTCCCTCTCATTTATTCATAAAAAAAAAAAACCAGAGGTAACCTATAATGCCCCAGGCATGAGGCATCAATGAACAGCAGAGACAATCCTGCTCTCAGAAGGGCTTATGCCTGGGCAATGAGGCTTGTTGCACTGTTCCACTTACCACCCATGTGTACAGTTCCTTTTCCACTGTGACCACAGCAAAGTGAGTGTTCCCTGCGCACACCTGCCGGGCGCTACAGCCACTCTTGATGACATCCAATTTCTGGGGGGTGGATTTCCCACCACCCCAAACATAGACTTCACTGGTTCGCGATGTTACCACAGCAATGGGTGCCTCAGTCACGGTGCTTGACCTGCCATCAATCCCCACAAAAAGGCACGTTTAACATAAAAGTAATTATCAAGTAGGGAAGACTGCTTGGGACAGCAGATACAGCTTAGTATTGGTAAAATTGTTGCCTAGCATGCGCTAAGCCTGAGTTCAGATCCTGTGCTCTAGTAGTATATTAACAAGACCAGTGCGGGCTATATAAGAACCTGACTCTATCCCCTAACTCCTGCCAAAAAATACTGTTCAGTCCATTTCCAATTATGCAAATTATGGCACGAGAAATACATTCTTTCAACCTCCTCTCACAGTTGGTTTAGCAGAGTCATCAGGGCCAGATCAGATTCCAGTTGGTCCAAAACACCTCCATGTTTCAATAATCATCATGTTAATGATGACCACTTTATTGTGAGGGAGGAATTAAGTCTGTCTTTTTAGAAATAGCTATCTGACAATTAAGCAGAAGTTGGTTACTAAAAGGACACTACAAGTACTAGGATCAAATAATGTACAGGCCCATGTGGGAAACTGAGGAAATGCAATATTAATTTTCACATAGTCTTTGGAGCATTACCTTGGTCTCTTTGTAGGTGCATTAAGTAGAGTGACTTTTTCTTCCATTTCTCTATCGAAAGAAAAACAAAGGTACAAGAGTGAGAAAACAGGATCTTACATTGCACTATGACCTTTCAATGAATCTAGACTCCAACTGATAAACCCTATGCATGCTACAACATAGCAACACTTTTTGGAACATACCTTAATACAGCTGCGTTACATAGGCCTGACATTAGATGACTTGATTGATAAGTACAAGGCAGCCAGTAATTTGGGGCCATTTGCTTTGCATGTCTGAGAAAGCCTAAGCAAGAACAAGGAGCCCGGGGAGCCTCTGATGCACACAGAAGACATCTCATCAGTCCTGTCTACGGACTTCCAAGGGAAACATCTCTAAACCTGGGTTTATCATCTTTGTGAAAGTCAGCTTTTTAAATCCTGACTCTTCTGATTTTGCAAGTGGCGAGGTCCCTCTTTATTTCTTTGCATCAACTTCAGTCATTTCTCACTTTCTCTCTTGTGTGTGTGTGTGTGTGTGTGTGTGTGTGTGTCTGTGTGTGTGCATGTGCACACACGCATCTCTGGAGGCCCACAGGTGACTTTGGGAATTGTCCTGAATTGCTCTGTTTTCTTTTTGCTTTGCTCTGGGCTTTCCCAGGCTCTATCTTCCAGAGCCAGAAGTGCAGGTCACCACCATTTCTGCCTGACATTTTAAAGTGGGATCTGGGATCCAAACTCAGGTCCTTCTGCTTTCAAGGCAGAGGCTTAACTCCTGAATGATCTCTCCAGCCCATGTACTTTTTCTTTTCTTTCCTTACAACCCATGTTCTGGCCAGGGTTGTCATTTTACATGAATGAATCTCTCTAGTCCAATTTTTGATTTCTATAGATTCTAACTATATAGCACCTTTTGCTTATCTACCTATCTACCTATCTACCTATCTGTCTACCTGTCTATCTGTCTGTCTATCTATCTATCTATCTATCTATCTATCTATCTATCTATCTATCTATCTATCTATCTATCAATCAATCAATCAATCTATGAATGACAGGCAGCTGAGGCTGGCCTTGGCCTACTGAGCGTTGACATTTTAGATATGCATCACCACTCCCAGTCATAGTAACTTTTCTACAACTCTTCCTGGCTAGTCTTACCAGTTGGTTCTGGGCAGCTTTACTTCCCATCTGATTTGTGGTAGCCTCCTGGCCAGCTCCTAGAACTGCTAAGAGACTTTGGGGAATGATTCTCATCACATGAGCTGCACTCTAACAAACACGTGTTTATATTAAGTCTAGCATTCAGGATTCTCTACTTTGTTTTTTAAAAATTTTATATTTTTAAATTTTTTTTTGTGCGTACGCATGCATGTGTGTGTGTGTGTGTGTGTGTGTGTGTGTGTGTGTATCAGAGGGCACTAATGTCCCTGTGGAGGAACATGGGTAACTTCAGGAATCATCCTGGATTGCTTCTACCTCCTTTTTGCTTTGCTCTGGAATTTTCTGGGCTCCACCTTCCAAAGCTGGAAGCAATAGGCTGCCGCCATTTCTATCTGGCATTTTTTAAAAAAAATTTGGGACCTGGGATCCGAGCTCAAGCTCTTCGGCTTTAGAGGCAGAGTCTTAACTAACCCCTGAGTCATCTCTCCAACCCATCTACTTTCCTTCCCTTTACTTACAACCAATGTTTTGGCCATTTAAGTTGAACTACTGCAGCAATGCTTAGGCATTAGTAAGTTTTGAGAACTCTTGAGATATTACACTGAGAACTGCAAGTCTAGAACCACTAAATTAGCCAAGCAAGACTTCATATTTCCAGAACATTTCCAACAATTTCCTGCATTTATATTTTTAGATATAATATTTTTCTATTTAAAAGACTACATCTTATATTTTACCATCAAAGAACAAAATTCCAATAAAGTACTGCAAATCTATAATTATTTTAGTAAAATACTAGGAAATAAGTTAGATAAAAAAAAGTACTCTAACAGGAGCATAACATATAAACACTAGACACAGAGACCAGCAAAAACTGATTCTGGAACAAAGATTCAAATGTAAAACTAAAAACTATGAAACCAGTGCAAGAAAATATAGGGGAAATGCTTTTGGACACGAACCAAGCCAAGATATATGTATATATATTTTTGATATGAACCTAAAAGCACAGGCAATAAAAGAAAAAACTGAAAAATAGAAAATATCAAACAAAAAAGCTTCTGTATAGCAAAGCAAACAATCAACACAGTGAAGAAACAAATCTGGAGAAAAAGAGAAACTATTGCCAAATTTTATCTGACAAGGAATTAATTTTCAGAATATATGAGAAACTCAAGAATCTTGACAATAATAAAGAAAATCTGATTAAAAACAGGCAAATGCAATTATCTAAATAGACATTTCTCAAAACAAACATACAAAGGGCCAGCAAGTGTATTTGGAAACATTAACTCTCAGGGAAAGCAAATCAAAATCATACAATCAGTAAGATTGACCATCACAAAAAGCTAAAAAACTAATAAATCCTGGCACGAATATGGAAAACAGGAGCTACATATACACTGCTGACGGACATGTAAGTTATATAATGGGAATGGTGTGAAGGTTTCTCAAAAAACTAAACATAGGCTGGATGTGGCAGTGTAAACTTGCAATTTCAGCACTGGAGAGCTGAGGCAGGAATATTGTGAGTTTGAGGTCAACAGAGTAGAACTCTAAAAAGTCAACAAAAAACAAATACCCCCCCCAAAAAAAACCCCACAATCTTCTCTTAAAGATGGAACTACCCTATAACCCAGCCAATCCATCCCTCTACTGGGCATACATACAAAGGAATTGAGATCAGTGCTGAAAGAGATACCAGCATTTGTGTATTTATTGTAGCTGTGGCCAGACATACCTCAACCTTAGTATTCACTGATAGGCGAGTGGATTAAAAAACTATAGAATATAGTGGAAGTTGATACTATTTAACAGTCAAAACAGGAGGAATCCATTATCTGCAGCATCATCACAGAAGGGCAGGATGGTGGCAGTGAAGCAGCGTCACGAAGACAAACACTACACGTCCTCAATTATATAGCAGAAGCCAAAAGTTGATCTCAAAGTAGAAAACAGATTAGTGGGTACCAGAACCTGAGAAGAGTGTGAAGAAAGGGATAGAGAATGGGTAATTAAGAGTACAGGAGTACAGCTGGATATGAGGAATAGGAATAACTTCTAATGTTATATGGCAAAGTAAAATTGCTGTTGTACCAACAATTTTGAGTACTTTGAATTAATTATGAGAGGAGTGTGAAGGTTTCCAACACAAAGAAACAATAAATGCCTGAAGTAACAAATAACACTAATTAGCCTGATGTCACCACTATGTATTAAACACATGTATTGAAATGCCACGCTGTAGTGTGTAAATGTGTACAATTATTCTGGCAATTAAAAACAAAAAATATCACAATATCAAGAAAATGGAATCAGCCAACATGCCCATCAACAGAGGAATGGATAATGAAAATGTACATATACACAATGGAGTATTAGTCATCAGAAAGGATAAGATTATGGAACTTGCTAGTAAATGAATGGAACTGGAAAATTTAATATTAAGTGAGGTATCTCAGACACAGAAAGATAAGCACTGCATGTTCTGTCTTATATGTGGATGCTAGTACTGATATCCTTGTTAATGTATTTGGCTTTGTACCAACAATTTTGAGAACTTTGAATTAATTATGAGAGGAGTGTGAATTGCTATAAGAGCCAGAAAATTCAAAAGGGACCAATGAGTGGGAAGGTGGGAAGGGATGCTTAGAATGAAACCTTTTAAAGGGGAGATTTAGAATGTTACAGCAAGTAGAATGAAGGAGAGAACAATAGGGAAAAATACATTGGGGGGCCTAAGAGGATGGGGGATAGGAGGGACAGAGGGACTTAAAGAAAAACTTTAAGCCTGTCGGAAGTAACCCCCATAGGAACCTCCTATGCTAGTAATATATCAAACAACAACAAACAAACAAAAACCCTACACATGTCTTTTAAAGAAAGGAACAAGAATGGGTGGTCTCTATGCAGAGGAGCACAAAGTGAGAAAAACAGGGCAAAACAAACAAACCGAAAAGCCCTGAGCTGATCCACTTAGAACCCAGTGACAATTAAAACTATACTAGAAGTAACTGGAATATGACACTTCCTGGTAAAATGTTGTTCAGAGAGGTCTTAAAGAACCCAAACATTATAGGCTTTTGCTATTGCTCTTGGTTGCTCTCCAAAAAACTGTCAGTAAGAAAGACCCTATTACTGAAGACACAACACATATGGATCACTGAACATGGGAAAAATATATCAAATCGAACTGGTCTGAGAACTTCCTACTTGCTGGATAGCTTACATAGTACCAAGGGAATACTGTAAAAATACTTCCTCCACTGGGGAAGAGAAATAATCACAGGCCTCATCAACCCATGAGATGTGCAAGTTGTAATAAAAGTCACCAGGGCAACAGGTGACCACCAGTGTAATAGTAACGAGTATTAAGGAGACAACCAACAGCTTTCTGATTGAACTCAAGACTTGCTTGTCAGAATGGAACACATTCCTGTTACTCTTAACTAGAACAAGAACCTAAAAAATGGAAATAGATCAATAGGGAAAAACAGCCAATGAACCTATAGGTAGGAAGATAGTAGTACATCAAACTGCTCTGTAAATAGCTGCTATTATACCCATAGATTTGAAGAGCACTTAACACTCAGCCTAGAAGTCTTTTTCTACAACAGAGATAGAGGATCTCAACACCCAAACAGGATGTAGCCTAGGGCAGCAGAACAGCAACAGCCAACCATAATGCAGAGTACTGTCGACCCAGTAAGGCTCACCCAGAATCAGGCCAACCTAATCTCTCCCCATCCTAAGGCTTAGGAAACCTTATGGAAGAGGGGATGGCAAGACTGTAAGAACCTAAAGATGGGAAGGTCCACTGCTGGACAAGACATTCCCACTCAAGGCAGGACTGCAGCATCATGGAACTCACTGCAGTGAGACTTGCATAATGACTGACATACCAACACGCCCCCATAGACTATCAAGGACCACATGAGAGATAAGAACATAAAGTGGAAAACTTAGGGATTAGAGCTAGATGAATGAAGGAAAATGCCTTATCAATGGGGTGGCTCAAAGAAAGCCAACTTTATATGCCCCAAGAGGCTGAACCCCACAAGAGTAGGCAAGCCAGAGGGAACCCTGGGGTCCATAGAAGGGGACAGGCAGGAGGGTGGGAGGGAGTGCAATGTAATGATGAGAGGGATGGAAGAGAGAGGATGGGAGGGAGGAGTGCTGGAGGGAAGCAGGGATAAATGCTCAACATGCTTGTAAAACTAGAAAAAAAAAAGTTGTTTTTTTCCAGGTCTGCCTAGGCTATCCTGGACACCTTTGCTCTTCATGGTGTGCACCACGTCTGGAATCCCTGAGTTTTTTTCCAGCAACGGCCTGGAGTCCATGAGTTTTCCAGGGCTCTCTTGCTTCTCACGGATTAACGTCCATGAGTTCTGTTCTTTCTCTCCTCCAATAAACTCTGCTTTAATCCTCAAAAAATATATATTAAGAATTATAATAAGCTGGGCATGATGATGCATGCCTGCAATTCTAGCACACTTAAGAGCTTAAGGAGTATCACAAATTCAAGGGTCATCTTCAGCTTCACAAATATAACTTCACATAATTCATAGTTTGAAGACATTCATGCTACATAAGACCCTGCTTCAAAATCAGTGATGATGATGATGATGGTAGACTGCTCAACAGGTAAAGGCATTTGCCGCCAAGTCTAACAACTTGAACTTAATTCCCAAAATGTATATAGTGGCGAGAACCAACTCCTGCAAATTGTCCTTTGACCTTTACATATATGCTGTGGTACTTCTCCATAAATAAATAAATGTAAAAAGATTTACAAGAAAGTAAATGAAATAAAAACTGATGAGATGGCTCCCATCTGTAATACCAACATTGAAAGTCTGAGGCAAGAGGATTTTGAGATCAAGGCCAGTCTGGGCTCATAGTAAGACCCTGTCTCAACAAATAAAAAATAGTAACAAAAGATAAATAACACAACAGAACAAAAGTATACTGACCAAACCATAGATTATGGAATTAGGTATGCATGTATCAACTTGATAGTTGAGGTTTTGAGCTCTGGGCACATTTGCAGAGAATTAGTAGTTGACTTAAGCCCAGACTTGCAGGAGATTGTCTAGTTGATGGGGAAGGTCCAATCCATGGTGGGTGGGACTAGGCCCTGGACAGATGAATAAAATATAGAAATCTGGTTAAAGAAGTTGGTATTCTTGTATATACTTGGCCAAACATGCTGGTCTGGCACGTAAGGATTGTCCCTCTCTCAGCTGTTACATTGATTTGGTGTGGCCAGTTCCTTCGGCCCTGGTGTTGGTGTGAGCTCTCCTGCAAAGCTAGATCAAGAACTGTAACTGGACTTTGGTAAGAAAATAAACCTCTTGTCCCCTTAAGCCATTTGATGGTGATTTTACCAACAACCATGCAGGTGAACCGCAACAGCATGTAATATATTTAAGTATAAGACTTGAATAGAACATAATGCCTTCATATTTGGAGGATACAAAGTTAAAGAACTTACAAGGAGGAAGAGTAAAGCAAAAATAATGTAACAGGATGAAATACAGACTAGACATTTAAGAAAGATAAGGAATACCTATCCTTTGAGGATTGAAGCTTCCTACAGGAAGGACAGATGTCTCAGATGTCTCTTGGGAGTCAATAAAGTTTGACCTCAAAATATGGACAAAAGTTACATGAAAAAGACTCCTCCAACTCCAGCCTACCAGTTTAACGAACATGCTAAAAGATGCCAATGCCAATCCAGATTCACACTATCATTTGAAAATTGTTGAGCATCCTCTGTCAGGTCCTAGACTGGACACTATGTGTAATTTTTAAAATTTTCTTTTTTTAATAAAATTTTAAAACTTTATTATTATTATTATTAGTGTGTGAGCATGTGTGTCTATGTATGTGTGCAGAGTGCACATGTAGAGTTCAAAGGACAATGCTGTGGAATCCATTTTCTTCTTACACATTCATGTGCGTTTTAGGACTTGAATTCAGGTCATCAGGCCTGGGCATCAAGTGCCTTTACCTGCTGAGCCATCTCACTGAACCTGTTTCTTTCATTAATCTTTATTTTATCTTACTTTATAAATCAGAAAAAAAAGAAATAGAAATGCTTAGTAACTTTGTAAAGGTAGTAACAGATCGTGATGCAGGTTAACTATAATGATGTATGCTTGTAAATTCAGTTATGGGGAAGTTGAGGCAGGATGAGCTTGAGGTTAGCCTGGGTCAGCCCAGTCTCAAAAACAAACAAACAAACAAACAAACAAACAAAAAAACAAACAAACAAACAAACAAAGCCAAACAAAATAAAAAGAATCCTTGACAAAAACCTAAGAATATGAATGCCTCAACTTTAGAATAAAAATCTCAAAGATCTAGAGTAATACAGGGCTCTTGAATCTCAGCAATATGAACTTGAAAAATAAGGAGATGAAAGGTAGGAATCCTTGAAACAATGAAAACAGGGGCCCTAGAGAGGAAAAGGCCCTAGAGTAGCTAAATTTGGGAACACTATCCTTTCTTGTAGGTCTTTCAACCATCTCTGGAAAGACAATGAAGTAATTTCTTTGTACTACCTTCTGCGTTTCCTGAGAAGCGGGCGATCCAGAAGTTCATCTGCAGTGGGCCTCTGCTCAGGATCCTACACAGTAAAAAAGATTAGTATTCTCCTAAAGTCAACAGACAATATGGGATCTAATAAGAAATTTTATTTTCTCTTGATAAGCTGTAGGTAAACTAGCAAAAGACAACGGTATAGTGTATTTTTACACACCTCAATTTCTTAAATCATATTCTATAATTCCAATATTCTTGCTTTTATAGATATTGTACACAAATGAGGATTTTTACAATGTACCTTCCTCACTCCTTCAGTTTAGGCAGCAGCTCTCAAACTTCAATACACACAGATACTTGTTGCACATCAAGATTTCTAGGCTTTCCAGAGACTGATAGTCTGGCACGGGCCCAGAAAATCTTGGTTTTTTTCCTTTATAAAACTCCCTAACTTGGTAATTCTGGTACAAGTGGTTTTCTGACCGTATTTATAGTAATACTAGAACTCTATGTACAGTAAAGGCATTAGAACTATATAGAACTATGCATATTCTACATATTAGGAATTCTAAATTATTCTTTTTTTTTTAAAAATTTTTATTATTATTTATTCAACTGTGTGTATGTGCGCACGTGCGTGTCTGTGTGTGTGTGTGTGTGTGTGTGTGTGTGTGTGTGTGTGTATAGAACCAAGGACGAATTCGAGAACCACCATGGACGCCTCCACCTCCTTCTGCCCTGGGATTCACAGGCTCCGCCCTACCAGGACCAGAAGCGCAAGCCGCCCCGCCTCCGCCTGGCGTCTATACGTGGGATCTGGGATTCGAACTCGGGACCTTCCGCCTGCAAGGCGGAGGCTTAACCCCTGAGCCACCTTTCCAGCCCCCTAAATTATTCTTGACTATAGTTTTATGAAAATCAATTTATAAAAAGGATTGTTGCCTGTGTGTAGTCTCAGGGCTCAGGAAGCTGAGGCAGGAGGATAATAATGAAGCCAGCTTGGACTAGTACTAAAACTGTCTTAAATAAATAAATAATAAATTAATAAATAATAAATGAAAAGCCAGAAAGAAATTAATCTTGACCATAAAAAGGTATACCATTTAAGTGGCTAAACCATTTTAAAAATAAATATTAATGAAACAGAATAAAACCAGAATTTGTTTGCTTCAGCAATCATGCTTGACATAACTATCATGAATTGCCAATGCTTATTCTGGGAACAGCCACAAATATATTCTTCCTTGGGGAGGTGGAGGTGATTTTGTGTGCTTCATGTCTATACCACATCCCAAACACTGAGTTTCAAGGAAAAAGCATGGAACTAATCAATGTTTATCAGGCTTACCTGGTCAAGGCACGCATGGACCATCTGGATCAATTCCAGAGAGTACTGACTAGAATCAACTTCCATGGCCCGGATTCCTTGCACGATCTTCACACACAAGTTGAGTGGATTCTATGAGAAAATGATGACTGCATTGTTCCTGGTTATATAAAGATGACAATATAATCTACCAAGCAGGGTCTCAGAGGTGTGATCACTATTAAAGAACTGGCGGCAATTCCATATTAGCTGTGATTTCATTTTAACCACTGGTATGCATCAGCAAGACTGGGGAAGCACTGCCACTATCAGATGGAATGAGGCTAACTGGCCAACAGACAATAAAATTATACTTCATAGCTAATAGAATGGTGCTCAAAATATATCAGAATTTAATCTTTCAAGTGACTCTCAAGAAAAAGGAAAGCTGGAGTTGGACAGATGGCTCAGGGGTTAAGCCTCTGCCTTCAAAGCAGAAGGACCTGAGTTTGGATCACAGATCCCATACAAACACTAGGTGGAAATGGAAGTGGTCTGTACTTTCAGCTCTGAAAGGTGAAGCCTGGGAAACCTTAAGGTAAAGCAAAAAGAAGGTAGAGCAGTCCAAGATGATTCCTGAAGCCACCCTTGGGCCTCCACAGGCACACACTGCTGATACATACACACATCCCCTGTGTGGGTGAGTGCAAAGAAAAATAAAGTACATGACCACTTTAAGAAACTGCTAGAGAGTAGATCGACACATTATATATATGATTCTTTTTTATCTTTATGAATATTATATAAGGAAGTTATTATCAATATCAATTTATACACAAGAAAAATGGGGTTGAAGATACAGAGTAACTGATCCTAAATCATGGATAGCTTGGAAGTCTGTCTGAATCCGTCATTTTTCTTCCACTGTACTGCTAAGAGAATTAGATAACACACAAAACCAACTTCAGCATTTAGAAAAACAAACAGGACTCATGAAAGGTCAATGAATCTGCACTACTTTACATTTGCTTTTTCATATAGGTATCAAAAACCCTTCACTGTTTCCATGCTATAAACACAGATAATAAAACAAATCATGTAGTCTAAATTCTCATAACCAACTGAAGGAGTAAATGTGAATCCACTTTAGCTACTCAAGAGTGTGGTTTCATCCCTCTCCCTCACCTGCTGAAACAGAATCTGCATTTTAACATGCCCAGGTGGTTTGGTATGCATAACAAATTGGAGAAACAGTCCTTTCACATCAGCCTTTGCTTTAAAGAGAAAATAAAGATGCAAGATTTGCTGTCCAAAAGACAGTAATATTCACTAGGAATTACAGCGTGTGATATTTCATATAAAAAGATCTATTACTTTAATAGATCCTACATAATATCTCTCAATTTTTTAAAAAACTGATGCAGCCAAATAGTATGGCCTTTTCAAACTACAGCACATCACAGCTGACCCCACAGCCTGTTTTAAAATATAGACAACAAATCAGTGCTCAAACTGCTTCGTCATTTCAATGTGGAATACAAGTTGGAGATAAATCTGGCCTATACCATTTTACATGATACTGACCCAGTGCCTAATGATAGGTTATTTTACTAGAGGTGATTTCTGTTCAGGAAAGAAAAGCTCAGGGATATAGTAAGCTGATTGTTTTCACCAACATGAACCATTTTCAAAGAAAAAAACTTACTGTAGCATCAAATGTTCTCTTTAGCGTAAGCAGCTCAAAAATGACACAGCCCACCGCCCAGATATCAGACTTGAAATTGTACTTGACTCCTTGACACAGCTCTGGAGACATGTAGTATGGAGTTCCCACAAGCTAAACAACAAGAAAACCATTAGAGAATAACGTCTCTTTTGATGTAACTATGTTAACATTTCGACAGCTAAATTAAATGTACAGGGATTAGTGATAACCACAAAACATTCATCAGCAGATCGCAAAATGGTTTTTATGAGATGATGCCAATATGAAGAGAAACAGTATTCATATCAAATCTCTTGGGCTAATTATAAAAGGAAAATGTACAGTGAAGACACTGTGATTGACTTGGGACACAAAAAGTCCTGTGACTCGACGTTACAAACTCTTTATGCATCTACAGACTTCAAACAGATAAGAAATAAACTTAAAAGCTAAACACTGGCAATGGGAGACAGCAAATGAATAAGCAGTCAAAAATCCTAACTGAAATGCAACATTTAATAAAACATTTCGAATGGCTCAAGTTGATAAGTATGACACTAATATAGTGAATTTCTTTTGTAAAAACCATTTCCCAATTTGAGAATGAACTTAGAGTCAGGCCTGGCACTGTATGCCTGAAATCCCAGAAGTTGGGAGTTAGAGGTAGAGAGGATCTGGAGTAGAAGAACAGCCTCGGCTATGTAGAGAGCTTGGGGTTAGCCTCAGCTACATAAGACCTTGTATCAAAAAAAACCAAAACCAAACAAACCTAAAAGAATGGTCTAAGAGTTGGGCACAGTGGTACACACCTATAATCCCATTCCTTAGGAGGCAGAGGTAGGAAGAGCCCTATTTAAAGACTTGTCTGAGCTACATAGAAGTCACTGTTAAAAAGAAAAAAAAGAAAAAAAAACCTCAAAGTATATGGAAATAAATATGTTCTATATATAAAGCATGTGACTTCCGAAAACATAGACATCTTTAATAAGCAAAGCAAAGCAAAGACATTTTCAAATGGCTTACATGACATTTATACATTTTGCTCCATTTCTTCATTACACTTAACTAAAATTTCTTTGAAGAGTCAAGTCTTGATTTTATTGATCTTGATGAGAAAAAGCCCACACAAAGACACAACTGCTTCCTCGGATGCTCAATTTGGCCACTGCCATACAAACAACAGTCCCTAAAACAGAGACTCCCAAACCTGGATGTCTAAATTGTTTGCTGTGTATCTTGATATTATCAAAAAAAAAAAAAAAATCAGAGCAAAGTTAATTTTATTAACTTACATTTTCAAGTTCTTTTAAGAGCAGAGCACTGCAAAACCAGAAGCTGATAATTGGGTTTATAATGCTAAAAGGATAAGATCACCTTTTTAAAGATCGGCTTAGGTCTACTTTCTAACCACCGATCTTTCTAAAATTAGGTAAGAAGGGAATATCCAGTACAGACTACATATGATATTAAAAACAGGCTGTTCTTTGGCATTGGCCTTTGCTCATAATATGGAACTTTTCTCTGAACTAGAAGCACCATTCAAAGGAAATACAAAGAGAGATGTTCTACACTGTGGCTGTCAACATTAAATAAGAGAAGAAAGAAATCTACTGAAGTTCTTAAGCTGGAAAAAAGTAAAGTATAAAAGCATTGCTGGGTGTCAGACAGCACTAGAAAAGCTGAGGTAGGAGGGTCATTGTGAGTTCAAGATCAGCTTGGGCTACCTAGAGAATTCCAGACAAGTATGGACTATAAAGTAAGACATTGTTTCAACAAGACAAAATAAAATAAGAGGATAACAGGGGAGAATATGATCAAAGTATGTTATATATATTTAAAAAATGAAGCAAAAAAATCATCCTGTTGCTTTTAGAAAAGTCTCTAGGGCTGGAGAGATGCTCAGGGGTTAAGACTCTGCCTCACAAGTAGAAGGTCCTAAGTTCCGATCCCAGGTCCCATGTAAAAATGCCAGTCAGAAACAGCAGGGGCCTGTACTTCTAGTCCTGGTGGACGGAACCTGGAAATCCCAGGGTGAAGTTAAAAGGAGGTAGAAGCAATCCAGGATAATTCATCCTTAGCCCTCCACAGGGACACACAGTGTCCTCTGATACACACACACACACACACACTAAAGTTTTAAAAAACAGTCTCTAATCAGTGTTGGGAAGAAGTATGAGGTCAAAGTTCAATATAACTGAGTCAAAAGAATATCAGGTCATGTACATGCCTATTAGTAAGTTCAGGGAAAAAACTTCTGAAGGCTTGCACTATTATTATGAAGAACTTGCAAGAATATTGAGATTCCTGGGCACATTTAGTGGGTAAAGTTACAGTCCATAGTGCTGGAAAGGAAAAGAAAAATATGTAAGGACAAGGCAAACTATACTCACCGTCTCAGCCATGGAATACTCAGAGTTAAGTTTCTTTGCAAGACCATAATCTCCAAGCTTTATCAGATTTGCCTTGGTCAGAAAAATATTTAATGTTTTTATATCTCTGAAAAAGAAGATACAACATATTGAGTTCCTGTAACAATTACATTACCTGCTATCCTGCTGCGATTAGAATAAAAAAATGAATGTTACCACTGTTTGGTTTCTCTTACAGGGTCTTAAATGTTCCACACAGTGGTCACCACTTTCATGAAGTTTAACACTGCAAGGGGACTTAGGGAGGAAAGGCTGAGGATTATCTCAACTTCTAGGGACTCACAAGAAAAGGAATGCCTCTCATACCAATGATACCATTGGGAATAGTTCAAAGAAAACAATAATTTTCCCAGGTAATCACAATTCCTATTACCTTTTCAACTACATTTATACTTTGAATTATGTTATCAAGGTAATTTAATACTTGGTGTCAAAATTCCCAATAATCTGTTAAAGAGAAAAGGTGCAGCAATAACATAACTAGACAGTTTCAGATCATCTAAAGAAAGTCACTGGCTGCTTTTCTAAAGATGGATTGACAACATGTAAAATAATCTGTGTCCGGCACACTCTGACTTTTTAAATTACAAGATATGAATAAATTAGAAAAATATACTTCTTTACTAAAAAGAAAAAAAAGAAGGGTTGGGGAGATGACTCAGTGGTTAAAGCCTTTGCCTCACAAGCAAAAGGACCCAAGTTTGTAGAGTGTGACGTGTCCTTACCAGACCTGCATAATGACTGACATGCCAACATGCCCCCTAGAGTTTCAAGGAACTCAAGAGAGATAAGAACATAGGGTGAAAACCTTGGGAACTGAAGCTGAATGAGTGAAGGAAAATGCCCCTATCAGAGGGGTGGCCCAAAGAGGGGCAACTTTATATGCCACAGAGGCCTGAACCCCCCTAAGAGTAGACAAGCCAGAGGGAACCCTGGGGTCCATAGAAGTAGCCAGGTAGGAGAGTGGGAGGGAGTAGGATGGATTGATGAGGGAAAGGAAGGGGAATAGGACAGGAGCATGGAGGGAAACAGGGATAAATACTCAATATGCTTATAAAACTGGGAAAATAAAAATAAATAAAAAAGAGAGGATGTGTGTGTGGTAAAAAAAAAAATGACCTGAGTTTGGATCCTCAGATCTCACACAAAAATGCCAGGTGAATATGGTACCAATCTATAATGCTGTCCCTGGAAAGTGAACCCTGGGAATCCCTAGAGCAAAGCAACAAGGTGAAGCAACAATCCAGGATGATTCCTGAGTGTCATCATTAGGTCTCCACAGGCACACATACTCAAGGACACACTTGGATACATGCCTGCACATACATGTATACCACCCACATGCAAAACACACACATATAAAAGAAAAGAACATACAACAAAGGCATTCAAGAGCTTTTTTTAAAAAAAAATTTTTTAACTCTTTTATTCAATTGTGTGTGTGTGTGTGTGTGTGTGTGTGTGTGTGTGTGTGTGTGCAGAACCACAAATGAATTTGGGAACCACCATGGACCGCCTCCACCTCCTCCTTGTTTACTCTGCCCTAGGGATTAGGCTCTGCCCTACCAGGACCAGAAATGCAGGCCTCCTCCGCTTCCGCCCAGCATCTATGCCCCTCAAGAGCTTTTAAGAACCGTTGCTTAGTGGGTAAAGGCACGTGTGGCACAGAACTGATGATCTGAGTTCAATTCTTGGGTCTTACAAAGTGGAAGAGAGAATCAACTCCCCAAATAAGTTATCCTCTGAGTTTTACACACACACACCCACACACCATGTACATACAAAAAATAAAATTACAAAGGGAAATATATGCTAATGAAATAGATAAACTGAGACAAAAAGAAACGGCATATTATGATTGGTTGCTGACAATAGCAGCTCGATTAGAGAGCCATGGAAATGGCCTTATGTTTCAATTTTTTTCTTTTACTTTTTATCAAATAAATTGTATAAAATGAATAGGCTTTTATTTAAATTTAAAGAAAAGGATAGCATTAATAGAAATTGTCAATTACTCTTCCTCAGGGAAAACATTTAAAGTGAATTCCAACAAAATTAACATACCTTTTACAGTGAATTTAGCACCTAAAAGAGATGATTAATGGTACTTTGTACTGAGGAGGTTTTTCCTAAATCACATCCCTCATTACTCACTCTTTCTATCCTAATGATATCAATGGAAAAATCTTGACTCCTTAGTTAAAAGAATAAAAGTGCACGTGCAAGGCATATTTGATTGGCAAAGAATTCCCTCCCATAACTTTCGATCATTACCTATGGAGGATTCCAGCTTTATGGATACAGCTCACTGCTGAAACAATCTGAAAAAGGTACCACACGACCATCTGTAGATACAAAATAAATTACAGTTGGATTAGACAAAAAGCCCACTTAAATTAACACAAGCACACACACAAACACAGACAAAACAAAGGAAGCTGCAACCAGAGGTTATAATTGAACGTGACTTGATATCTCTCGCTTGAAGGTTGAGCAGACAAAGAAAAGTGTAGGGTAAAAAGAAAAAGCAGGTCATCATAAAATAGTTCCCAATGCTGCTACAAAATGTAGTACAGTGAAACAGGCGTGTGGAAAGAAACCCAGGAAGGATGCAAAGGCACAGAGACTGGGCATACCAGTTTGCAGTAATAGAACCAGGAAACAAAGCCCACAGTGAATCATGATGTGGAGGTAAAACGGTTAGGAAGCAGCAATGGGCAGCTTCCTTGTTAGAGGTTTCCTTCTCATGACTATCACTCAGAGCCTGAAGGAGTCTGAACAAAAGGAAGAAAACACTCCTCATTGTTGGAAGAGTAAATACAGAACTAGAATGCAAGAATTAAGCATAATTCTAGCTTCCTTCCATGGTCATATGAATTACCTCTTCCTCAAACAACTTGTCCTTCTGACGAAGGATTTTGTCATACAGGTTCCCTCCTGCAATTAAACAAGAAACAGATTTGAATTGCTTAGTAGAGATCAAAGCTTGGATTCTGTACTAACAGGGTTTTAATAGGCAACATGAGGAAATAAAGGGTTCTGCTTCCTTTCCAAAGGAAATGATTTCTTCCCGCTTGGTTTTTCACACTTGTACAAAGTTCTTTCCATCTCTGTCAGAAATGTTCTTCAAAAGTCCTCTCCCCTAACTCAAGAGGCTAATACAAAAATGGTATTATTAGAAAAGATGAGGGTAAATACCATTTGTACAGCACATCAACTAGAGAAATAGTTTCAAAATCAGATCCTTTTCCTTCCTAGAACTTCTTTTTAAGGAAACTGTAGTATTTCGGTAATAATTCTGTCAGTGTGAGCCCCTGGATTACACTTAAGATACAAAATTTCAAATATACAATGTGCATATAAGCAACTTTTCTTCCCATTGAAAAGGTTTCCTAAAATTTAGGGTTCATTCCTAGATTGAAGTCATTATTCCCTTTACTGATTTCTTCCTCTGGAATAAGTTGCTCCTTTCTTTTATCAAATACTACAGATTGCCAACAATCAATGGTTCATCTTACATCCTATCCACGGCTATAATTTATGGCTAAATTTTTACAACTTCTTTTCCCCTACAATTTAGTAATGCAAAGTTCCAATAAATGTAATGTTTGTTTTACTTCCTCTTAACCATAGAGGAAGTGAACTTAACTTACGGCTTACGCTATTTAAAAAATCACTTGTATATTTTGGGTTGATCAGAACCAGAAACAATCATGAAACACAGAGACTAGACAAGAAAGGTGTGCATGAATATGCTGGTACTTCTTTAGTATTTAGATCAGAAAAGGGTTTGGGGATTCTCATATAATAGTAAGACTGAGATAATAAAGTAGATATCAAACACTTATTATATACTAAGAACTATGCTGTGGACTTTACAAATTCACTTCATACCCTCCTGCTACCTTACAAGTAAAACTGTTGAAAGAAACCAGAGACCAGAAATACAAAATATCATTCATTCAGTTATCATCTTTGGACCATTTTTCCGTAGGGAAGTTTTAGCTGAAATTAATATGAATAAATATCTATAACATTTCATAAATAAGACATTGTATAGTACTAAGCCACCATATGCCTGTAATAAAGAAATAATGTCATTAATGAGAAATTCCAGGCTCATACCTGCAATTAGTACTGGGGAAGCTGAGGCAAGGGAACCATCATTACTTCAAGGTCAGCTTGGGTTATATAGTGAGTTCTTGACCAGCCTAGCTACAGTGAAACCCTTGCCTCCCAAAACAAAAACAACAGAAACAACAGTAATAATTTGAAGAACGGACCTTAAAACCACAAGAATCTCAAAAGAAAATAATTTGAAGGTGGAACCATAACCACATGGAAGAAAATGAATATTCTGGGGAAATCCTTCCCAATAGTCTGTACATCATCTTAAAACTCTCCAAGACCTGAACTATTTCTCCTAAACTCCAGAAACCATTTAAAGTTTTAACACTGTTTTTCCTTGGACTCGTCTCCTTGAGGGTAAGTATGGGCCTAAGAAGTCTCTGGGAGGAAGGTCCACTGAATTCTATCTTACCATTACAGTATTCCAGCTCAATCAGCAGGGTGGTATTGTCCATGAAGTGATTGTAATAGGCAATAATGTTGTCATGCTGCAGCAGTGCCAGGATAACAATCTCATTCAAGGCATCACGCCGTTCCTTCTCAGACAGCCTGGTCAAATCAACTTCCTTCCACACCACCAGTGAGTCATCCTACAACACAGTCAACAGGGGTATTGCACTTTCCTTTTGCCTGGAAGTGAACGAATCCATACCTAACCTATAAGCATAGAAAGAAAACTTCCAAGAGGGGTAAAGACTATCTTTTCTTTTCATTAGATTTTAAAGTCCGAATAACACAGTATTGTAATTTATAGCAGAACTAAAGGAAAGAAAACATTAAGATGGTAATTTGTTGCTACACTTAATTTGAGGATGTCAGGCTGCTGTGAGGGGCTCGTGGTAGGGCCAGAACACTGTCCAAACAGGTAACTGTGCAGCAGCATCTATAGCTCACCACAGGGTTTTGTAAAATAGATATACTAAGCCTCTGATTTCATAAAAACGGAAGACTTTCCTAATGGTTTCTGGATAAGAACACAACCTTGGGTCATACCTCCATGTACCACATTTTCCTCTACTCATGAGAACTGACCTTAATTGTACTCTATGACACTTCTAATTCTTTACTAACACTGCTTCCTAGCCCACTAGCATCTCCATGTACGTAACATGCCTTCTGAATGTCTCTGCCAGACCTTCAAAGCTTTCTTTTGGAAAATTTGGATGAACCTTTTACTATATATTTAGTCAGCACTCATACACTGAAATGATGGTCTTCCATTTTTTCCCCACTTATATAGATTCACAACTGAAATGCTATTTGTTTCTAACATGGGTAACTTGTCTTCTCACTGAAATATAACTTAGAAGGGAAAAGGCTGCTTCTAACAAAACCTTATAAAATCACAGATCTTATAAACATATCACCATTGGGTGATATGGATAATGCTACTCAGTTCTAAGGAAATGAGATAAAATTTTAATCCAAAACTAGCCATCAAATTCAACATAATGATAAAAGGAATAAATAGGCAAAGAGATGTGAAACTCTATTCCTAGGCTACAATTTGTCCTAAATTCAAGGGAGTAAATCACTTAAATACACTGTCTTAATTTTTCTAGAAAATAGCAGTAGTGATGCTCATCTTTCTTGAGTGCAAATGAGAATGCAGACCGTTCAGGACAACATTAACTTCATTGTACAACAATGAAGTATTGGAATAAAAAAGGTAATCTTCGAGATACTCTTACCACATTGCCTCCATCTTCCAGCCTTATACATACATTGGTTGTGGGGTTGGAAGGGGGCGTGGCTCAGCGGAGCCCTGGTGCAAGGTCCCAGGGTTCATTCCCAGCACAGTAAAACAAAACAGCACATGCTGGCTTGGAGCAGACAGCAGAACTGCAGATGGATGAATCGCCTTCAGCAACCCCAGCCATTAAGCGTTTACCCTAGAGCTAACGTTTTAAGGCTTTAGTGATTAAATCCAATTTCTGGTTAATAGTGGGAAGTAGAATCACCACTACAAGGTTTTCATCAGCGTACAATCTTATTCTGGGAGTCAACGAAGCATGGATCTCTTCCAAATAATGTGTACGTGTGAATGGGGGTGGGAAAGATTACTTGACTTATACTAAGTTTTCAAAGCGGTCCTTGTTCCCCCAACGGTTAAGAACTGAAGTATTTTGTCACGAATGAGCACTGAGGGATAAACGACTGGAAACCAAGACCCAGAGCTCTACCCAGTGATCTTCAAGAAAACTCTCTTGAGTGATCACTTCTGAACTTAAAAACCCGGCCAGGTGGGTGTCGTGAAGCATCCCCTTTCTCCCCACCCGGCCTTGAACGAGAGAGGAAGTTAAGTTCTGGTGATACCTGACACTTTTGCTTTCAATGGGCACAGCACCTTCGTTTGGCACTCGGCATGGCCTTAAAGTATAAAGGTGACTTTAAAGGTAGTCACCACCAAGTCCATTTTACAAATGGACTGAAACTCAAAGACCATTCGGTGATGAGCTCGCAGCGCCCCCTCCCCGGGGGGAGGGACAACAAGGACTGGGCAGAGCGATCGGACCAGCCTCGAGTGTAAAGGGAACTACTGAGACGTTACACCCTGCGGGGGAACCGAACCGAGGACGCAGAGACGCCGCGCAAGCCCAGGCCGCTACCTCGGTGCGGCGGTACAGCGTGGCCTCGCCGAAGGCGCCGCGGCCCAGGACGCGGATGGGGATGTAGTGCAGCTCCTCCTGCTCCGCCGCGCCGCCGCCCGCTCGCGGCCCCGGGCCCGCGCTGGGCCCCGGGCCCGCGTCCCCGCCACCCCCGGACTCGCTCCCGAAGTCCGAGTTGATGGAGTCGCAGTGTCGCTCGTATTCGCCCAGCACCGACATGGCGGCGGCAGCCGCGGCTGCTTCGAGAGCGACCGGCGCAGCGGCTACTCGCACCCGATGCCCGCCAGCGGCTCCGCCGGCCCCGCGGCCCCGCGAGGCTCCATGGTGGCTCCTGCCCCCTGACCCGGAAGCAGTGCGCGCGACTTCCGGCCCGTCCAGGTTTCCCTCCGCCGCAGCCGGGCACAGGGTCAGTTCGGCGGCGGCGGCTTCCCGCTGCGCCGAGGCTGCCAGCTGCGCCGAGGCTTCCCGCTGCGCCCAGGCTGCCAGCTGCGCCGAGGCTTCCCGCTGCGCCCAGGCTGCCAGCTGCGCCGAGGCTTCCCGCTGCGCCCAGGCTGCCAGCTGCGCCGAGGCTTCCCGCTGCGCCCAGGCTGCCAGCTGCGCCGAGGCTTCCAGCTGCGCCCAGGCACTCATGGAGGATCCAGAGTGAAACCCCAGGGCTGCCGCCGCGTCTAGGGCGTCACAGGATGCCCTCGGGGTTGGCCGCTTCCCTGCATTCCTTACCAGGTCCCCAAAATACTTGAGTTCCGGGTGGGCCCAGTCTCATCTTTTGCCGGTGACTGGAGAAGCCGCTTGCCACTTTGGACAGTGCTCTAGTTTAAAGAGATGCCACAGCAGAGTAGCAAGTGGAAACTCCTGCCCTCTGACCTGTCAGTCAGCTGGTCCAGTTCTTTCTCCTAGGGCCATCATAGGTCCTTCCCTCTCTACAAGAATCCTGAGTCGACCATCCCGACAGGTTTTCCAAATTCTCTGTCTTTGCAGCTTTGACCGCCTGATCTCATTAAGCATTTTTGGAGTTGTAGGGGGCAGATACTCGTGTCTGAAAATGGAGAATAGATGCTCTATGTCTTCAAGCAGGGGAGCAGCCATACAGAAAGGACAGTTACATCTATTGTGTGGCCTTAAGCAAATTCACAAGTACAACAAACTTTAAAAAAATATTTTAGCTTTATTTAATTTCTGTATCAGAGGGCACCGTGTGTCCCTGTGGAGGCCCAAGGGTGACTTTGGAATCATCTTGGACTGCTTCTACCTCCTCCTTGCTTTGCTCTGGGATAGGAACTCAGGACTTCTGCTTGTGAGGGGCAGTCTTAATCCCTGAGCCACCTCTCCAGCCCCACAATAACTTTTTTTAACTTTTAAAATCTATAGGCCCCAGGGAATATGACCAGCATCGCAGGGATTGCATCTTACATTTGTGGAGCACTGTGCTAAAGGTTTTATGTATATTATGACCCTAATTTTCAGATTCTCATTTTTTAATATTTTATTTTGGCGAGAGACATTTTCTTGAATGCCATGGAACATGAGAGGTGGTCAGAAGTCTGTTCTCTCCTTCCACACCTGGGTTTACAGGGATGGGACTCAGGTTGCCAGGTTCAGGTGCAGGCGCTTTACCTCTGAACTATCCCGCCAGCTCCTCACATTCTCATTTCACATCAACAGATACAGGCTCAGTAGCCTGCTTAGTGTGACCCAGCTTGTTAAGAGGAGCTTGCAAGGCAAACCCAGCCATCTGACTCCAGAGCCAGGAAAGAGCCGGATGTGATGGCGCTCAGAGTCTTCGTGGCTGGAGCTCACTGTACACGTGAGGTAGAAGATACAGCCTCCTTGGATGTCCAGTGATTGGTGTTTCCTGTGGACAACGGAAATTTAAGCAGGGAAGTCGATGATTAGGATTCTATGTCCCTATTTTCTGAGAGAAGTCCCAGTGTATACCTTCTTCTCTGGCAGTTATCAACCTTTTGTTTAAGTGCCCAGCTCTGAAATTACTTTGATCATTTCAGAGTTAAGACCAAATTTCCATTTAACAAAGAACTCTAAACACACTGTGGGAGAGTAGATATTGGAAGATCAGTGAGGAGGCAATTTATATTCTAAGAGGTTGAGATTTAAGAAATTCACCCAAGGTGGGGTCTGTGAATCAGCCTAGATGCCATGAGTTCAATTCCCACAACCCAGGTGGACAATGAGAATCTCTGTAACAACCTACATGAAAATGGAGAACCAGCTTCACAAAGTTGACCTCTGATTTCCACACATGCACCATGCCGCACACACAACCATGCTCACAAAAAATACACAATAATCTTTTTTTTTTTTTTTTAAACAAGTCCATCTGAAGGACACTTAAAACTATGCAGTCAGAATATGGTTGGTTAGGTAGATGTGGAAGTTTTATAGCTTCTTTCTAGGGCTTTAACTAAATAGATGAGACTAGCAAATACAGGAGACAGAATGGGGCAGTGGTGTGAGAAACTAGTTCTCTTTGCTCTCTACAGTCCACAGATGTTCCCTCCAATATATGATGTCTTGTATTCTGTATAACATTCTATTCTGGGTCTAGGTAGTAGACTACAGGGCTATTCTGTCATTGAAATTTATCTGAATAGAGTTTAATTTTACCCATTTCTTTTTTAATTAAAACAAGTACCTGAAAATTTAAAATTGTGTGGCTCATATATGGGACACCTCTGAGCAAGTAAGGTAATTTATAAGATGATTTTTTTTTAAACTTATATACATTTGTGGATGGTGGTTAGAGGTGGGGTCATTTTTCTCCTTCCACTACTTGGGTTTCAGAGATGGGATCAGGCTTGGCAGTAAATGCCTTTATACACTGAGTCATCTCACTGGCTCTTAATAAAATACATATTACATCTAACAAGTATATTGCAATTCTATTGAGATTATTAAGTTCATTTATAAGTTTTGCTGAAATCATGTTCTCTAAAACATCAGTGAGAAATAAAGCACTTTTGTGTGTGTGAGGTAGTGCATGTATGTGTATTTGCATGTGGGGGTATGCGTGTGTAGACTGGAAGCAGACATTGGGCGTCTTTCTCAATCACATTCTACTTTATTTGTTGGGGAAAGGTCTCTCGATTAAACCCAGAGCTTACAAATCAGCTAGGATAGCTAGGCAGCTTGTCCTGGGGATCCTGACCCTGTCCCATAAGTGATAGAATTAAGGTGGGTGCAGCACAGGTTATGGGGATCCAAACTCTAGTTTTCACACTTAACTCAGGAAGTGCCTTATCACTGAGCCATCTTCCCAAGCTTTTTTTTTTTTTTTTTTAATTTTCTGTGTTTTGTGTGAAGGGGCACACATCCGATGGTGTGCATGTGGAGGGAAGTCAGAGAGTAACTTCAGGGAATTCTTACTTTCTACTGTTGTGCAGAATCTCTTGTTTCTACAATACCAATCTGCAGCCTGTGCTGGCCCATACACCAGCTCTGCCTCCCACCTTCATGTAGGAGGTCTAGTTATCAAAGGTGCAATTCCCTATATCAGGTTTTTAGGTGGGTCCCACAGATCTAACTCAAGACTGGCAGGCTTGTGTGACAAGAGTTTTACCTGCTGAGTTGTCTCCCCAGTCCTAAAACAGTCTGTGTGTGTGTGTGTGTGTTCATGTGCACTCGTTTGGTTTTTTTTTAATTTAAAAAAAAATTTTTTTTATTATTTATTCAATTATGCGTATATGCGCGCGTGCGCGCGCATGTGTGTGTGTGTGTGTGTGTGTGTAGAACCATGGACGAATTCGGGAACCACCATGGACGCCTCCACCTCCTCCTTGTTTACTCTGCCCGGGGATTCACAGGCTCCGCCCTACCAGGACCAGAAACGCAGGCTGCCCCCGCTTCCGCCTGGCGTCTATACGTGGGATCTAGGATCCGAACTCAGGACCTTCCGCCTGCAAGGCAGAGGCTTAACCCCTGAGCCACCTCTCCAGCCCTCATGTGCACTTGTATGGAGATGAGAGGTCAACTTTGGGTATTGTTCCTCAGGAACCTTATGTCTTCATCTTTTTTTGAAACAGGGCCTCTCGATGGGATCTGGGCTTGCTAACTAGGCTAAGCTGGCTGGCCTGGAAGCCCCTGGGATCTGGGAATCTTGAGCACACACCAATGCATTAGACTTTTCATGTGGGCATGTAGAGCTCAAATTTAAGTCCTCCCTCATGCTTGCATGGTAAGCACTTATTTTACTGACTGAGCTATCTTTTTAGCCCCCCCCAAAAAAACCCCACTTTTATATTAAAATAAAATTAGCTAGGCATGGTAATCATTGCTTGGAGTCACAGCACTTGGGAGTTTGAAGCACATGGACTGCAGCCTGGGTTAAATAGAGACTCTGTCTCAAAACATACATACACCCAAATATTGGGATCCATTATTAAACTGGACTTGTATGAATTCACTAATGAATTTCGCTTGCTTTTTTGAGTAAGCAAAATATTTTGTTTTGGCTTTTGGAACGAAACTTTGTGAAAAAAACATTAAGCTGTTTTGAAGTGAAAGGAAAGGAGAAAATGGCCTTAACTTCCTGGTGTAGGGTTTTACCCAGATGTGATAGGTCAACAATGTATGTCCTAAAGAATTCTAAAATTGAGAGGGGTATTTGGAAGCAAGGGAAAAGGTTCTCTGGATTTTAAAGAGAAGCCACAGAGAATGCCTACTTACAGAAAGAACTCTGTTTGATCTTTCTAAGAACATATCATTAGGAATTATCCACACACACATATATAATTTTCACATTCATACTAAATTTTTACTAGTTCATATAAACTTTACCTGTTGGAATAAGTCATACACAACATATTTTTCTCTAACTCATTGGATATCATTTGCTATAGTTTAAAAAACTAAGGAATATAGACAAATTATTGTTAACTCAGACAAAGGGGTACTCAGGCAATAGAAAAATGCACCTAAAATGGTTTCTGCTAGCCTTTATTTGAGAAAATTTACACGAAAATCTTTAACACTTACAAGTGAATCTGTGTAAATCTCACATGCCTCTTTCCATTAAACAGAAAAAGTGGCTTTGACAGGGTTTCATGACAACGGATATATAACAAAGCTTAGGAGAACTGTATTGTCCTCATTTATATTATACAGACCATTTTGAATAAAGCAGGTAATATCCTTGTTTTAAAAGCCGATTTTCTCTTGTTCTAGCCTGTTGTCAAAGACCAATAATTTTTAAATAAAAGTACAAATGCCCAAGCTAATATGTTTGGCATGAATAAGAGGAAGAGATTTGGAAGAATTTAAGCTCTACAAAGCTTTTGTATTTTGGAACACAAATAGCAAGAAAATAAAATATTCACTTTGCTCCCTACTTTGACAATTTTTAGAACAAAAGACCATAACTGAGTAGCTTTCATTGTTCCTTAAAGGAGGGAAGGCACAAGTTAGAAATATGAGTCTCTGATAACTAATGGTACAAACTAATGGTTTTGTATTTAAAAAACTAATGGTTTTGTATTTAAAAGTCTAAAGCTGGATCTTAACTCCCAAATTTTTTCTTTTCTCTACTTGAATTGCTTTTTTATCATTAAGACATATTATGCTATAGACTTTCTAAACATATGCTGCCCCATGATGGCACGGGCTCTCAGTTCTCAGAAGCAATACCTATTCTCAACACCAAGAGGCGATGTTGTACAAGTTAACCAGAACTATTACACCATTCAAGAGGAATTTTAAGGAGTCAAAAGAAAAAGGGTTTACAGTAACTGGAACATTAACAGAAAGATAGCCTGAGATTTTTAACAACATAAACCACTCCCTTGTTTACTTTCATACTTTATCATAAGTGTTCTCTGATAATTTTAATATTCTACCTCTTTACTGTAAGTGACATGGGTCTAAATCCTGCCATTCTCAAAAACACAAGACAAGCCGTTAACAAGCAGGGTTGAAAAGAGATTACAGAAAGAATAAACTCCTACCTACTTTCCTGGGACAAGTGGGAAATTTTTCAAATAGCATTTTTTCTGTTTATGAATATGGTCACTTACATCTTAAACGCCCCCTCTCCCCCAATGCTGGGGATCAAACCCAAGGCCTTGCACATGTTTGGCGAGTGCTAGACCACCAGGTTGTACTCCAAACCCCATGCTTGCTTTCTTGTGTATCAGTACTGCCTTTAGGCTCCTCATACTCCCTATGTGAGCTTTGGCTTCGCTTTCACAATGCGTATTTTTTAGTATTTACTCTTTTTGTGACCTTTCCAGAAGTCTATTTGAAACCTCACAGGGTGTAATTCTCTAGAGATAACATGTAAAGATAGGAATTAGGTCAGTAACTGACCATCATAAAGATTTGGTAAATTTTACTTGTTTTTTTCTTGGTAGATAGAGATCATGTCAAAAATGCAAGCAATCACACATTTGATAGAGGACCTACATCTAGGATAAATGAGCAGCTCATAAAACTGAACACTGACGAGAACAATTGATCCAAGAAGAAAATGAGTGAAGACGAACATTCCTTGAGAAGATCTTCAACACCATCAGGAAAATGCAAATTAAAACCACAATGAGAGACTATGCTTTACTCTTCAAGTGGCTAACTTAAAATAGCAGTAAGAAGACAATGAGGAGAATGTGGATGCTGGGTTAGTGGGAAATGCTGGTGAAATGTAACATGTTTGCCACTCTGGAAGTTTCATCAAAAGTAAACATGCTTACCACACAGCACGATAATTGCCCTCTTAACATTTATCCCACAGAAGCTTTGCTAGAAAGGACCCCAAACCAAAACGAATGTATTATGTTCCTTGTGAGTGAATGGCTAAACAAAAAGCAGTATATCTATAACCATGAGGTTAATACTTAGCAATAAAAAGGAAGAAACTATTGATACATGAACAACTTGGGGATTTCATGGGAGTTACATTGATTGAACAAACTCCCGCTCTGTATTACAGATTCTACTTTTTGAAATAACAAAATTACAGAAATGGTGAACAGATAAACTGGTGGCCAGTAGTTGAAGTCAAGAGGTAAGGAAGGGAGTGGCTGTGGCTGTGGCTGTAAATGGACAGCAAGGAACATTCTTGGGACAGAGTTATACTGCATCTTGTGGTGATCACATGAATCTACATGTGATGAAACTGTATAGAACTAAATACACATACACAAAGAGTTTTGAGCAGTTGAACACATATACTTTAATTGTCTAAAATGATATTCTCTTTTAAGAGTTTATCTACAGTTCAAAGCTCACTTTTTTTAAAATGAGGTGTCCAATCATGACCCTTCGAGGAGACATAAAATTATGAAAGGATATCACCCGAAGCTATGTAAACATTTTAGCTAAAGGCCAAGAGAAAAGTTCAGGGTGTTTTCACAAGGAAACCCAAGAGGACAACTGGTAGGAAAGAAGGTTTACATGGTCATATAAATCTAGAGTGAAAGACCAAGGTGATAGGTGAGTGGGAGGAAAAAAAGTAAATATAGTTCAAATGGATCACACGAGGAAACCCAGGGCGAATGCTTACTTTGGCATTATCTAAGGTAACCCCTATTTTTTCCCCCATAGGTGACTTTAAAGAGTCGTCTTCTTGCAGAACTAGTCCAAATCCTACCAAGTTTAACTTGTTCTCCCACACCAAGAAGAATCAGTTCTAGCAAGAAAAGCTCCACTGTGCCTTGATGGTATTGTTGGTAGAATGGCTTCCGACAGCCGGTACATTCCAGCGATGTTTGGCTGGGTGAGAAACAGGAGGCAGGAGACTGAGCCTCCTTACTCAATCAGCTTCTTGGCCTTGAAGAAGCGCCGCAGGTAGAAGACCTGCCAGGTGGCCAGTCCAATGAGGCAGAACATTGAAAAGATGCTGAAGTACAGGACCCGGGTGTTTGTTGACTCTAAAAAAGAAAAGTATTGAAAATGTAAAGGAGTGAGCGCCTCCTAGCTGGCAAAACAACAACTGCCACGGGGAAAGGGCATGAATTACTTCCACTCTGTCTATGTCCAAGAATTGGATTTCAGATAATGTAAGAGAAAAACTCAGGGTGTGGTGACATACAACCCGTGTTCCTAGCCTTGGGAGGCCAGACAGCCTGGGACATATAGCATGAGTCTGTTAAATAGCTGGAGATGTGCCTCAGTCGTGCACCACTAAGCATGCACAGGCCCATTCCATCCCCAGCAATGGATTAAAAACAAAACAAAATGAAACAAAATAAAATAAAACAAAACAAACAGGGTTGGTGAGCTGACTCATTGGGAAAGGCAAGTCTGTCTGGGGTCAAACCTAGCAACCTGAGTTTAATCCCCAGAGCCCACGTGGTAGGAGAGAACTGATTTCTGAACATTGTCCTTGGACCTCGACACGACATGCTATAGCCTTCTCTCTTTCTCTCTCTCAAAATAAATGAAAAAAAAAAGACCTCAAATATTGTGGTATTTAAAATGTTAAAGTTATAAAGATTAATGCTATTAACTTTCTGCACTACAAGTCAATTGAGATTAAAGTCAATTACATATCATACAATAAATTCCATTTACCTTTCAGTAGCAACAGTACTGAAGCATGCAAGTTTCCTTCACTAAGCCACACCTTACTTCCCCAAGCCGAGGAAGGTCACGCTCCTGCTCCGTGTGTGGGATCTGTCTCCTTACCGTTGGTGTCCCGCATCTCCTCTTCTCGCTTCTTCATGTACGCGAAATCATTAACGATGGATTCTGAAAGGTCTTCTAAGCGCCTTAGCTCCACTTCTAATGGTTTGAGTTTCTCGACTTTTGCAATCTGCAAAAAAAAAGGAATCAGGAACCTGCTCCCTGAAAAAACTGTTCTAGGGGCTGGAGAGGTGGCTCAGGGGTTAAGCCTCTGCCTTGCAGGCGGAAGGTCCTGAGTTCGAATCCTAGACCCCACGTACAGACAGACGCTGGGCGGAAGTGGGGGCGGCCTGCGTTTCTGGTCCTAGAAGGGCGGAGCCTGTGAATCCCAGGGCAGAGTAAACAAGGTGGAGGCGGTCCATGGTGGTTCCCGAATTCGCCCGTGGTTCTACACACACACACACACACACACACACATGCATGCACGCACGCACGCACGCACAATTGAATAAATAATAAAATTTAAAAAAAAAAAAAAGAAAAAACTGTTCTAACCAAGAATACCAAGCAACAGAAGTCTCTTTTTAGAAGTTTATACTCAAATTCTCTTCTGCAAATTGTCCTGACATTCAAAATTTGGCCTTCTACCTTTCTTACATTCTCTATAAACTGTATTTTCTCATCCCAGACCTTTATTTATATTTATTATTATTTTTTTAGAGGTACAAACAGGGATTTTACTGAAAACTGAAGAGAAGAAACTCAGACGCTCGGTCCAAGAGAGGCGAGGAGAAACACGGGAGAGAATCGGAGCAGAGAAGATGGCTTAAGATCAGAGAGAACAGGGCGTGTCACCTGGAGCACGTGGCTAGGCGGGCACAGAGCTGCTGTGACGGGAGAGAGGATCCCAGACTTTTAAAAACATTTTGATTTTGATTAAAATCTCATCAGGACAGGTATGGTGCACATGCTTACGATCCCAGCACGTGGGAGGCAGAGGCAGAAAGATCTCCAGGATAAGGGGAGCCTGGGGAACACAGTGAGACCACTTTAGAAGTACTGTGCTATGGTAGTCTACATAGCAAGATATCGGCTCTTCAGTAAAAACACTTTGCCTTCCAGCCATGTGTAGGAAACAGACATTACTATAAGTATAGTAAGCTGTGAGGGTCATAATAGGTCCAAATGTACAAGAACGAGAAAGCATGTACCTAGAATTATAGTAATAATTCAAAATAGTTCTCTAAGAATTGTAGTTTGCTCATATAAATCTTAAAATCTTAGGCTTACATAAGAACTCAGAGCCAAGATGAATCTTATATTTGCTCCTAAAGCCTTCTTAAGATTTTCTCCCTTCCCTCCTGTCTTCTCTCAAAAAAAAAAAAAAAAAAAAAAAAAAGTCTCCAAGAGCCTGGGAAACCTCAGAGGGAAGCAAAAAGGAGGTAGAAGCAAATCCAGCATGATCCCAACGTCACCCTTGGGCTTCCACAGGCACACAGTGCCCACTGATACACACACACACACACACACACACACACACACAAAAATAGAAAATAAATAAACTGGAAAAAAAAAGTCTCAAAGGACTTTCCTGCTATTGAGGGATGAAGGATGTGAGAAAGACCAGCAAGCAGAGGCATGTATCCTGTGAGCAAGGATTTAATTATTCTACTTCTTATCAGTCTTAGCTTGTGATTTCCTTTTTTCCCTCTATTATATCAATAGTCTTTTTTTCTTCTTTCAAAGTTGGGAGTGGTGGCATCCTCTTGTTATCTCTACAAGTAGAGGCAGGAAGATTAGGAGCTCAAATTGTCCTTGGTCACACAGTAAGTTTGAGGTCAGTCTGGTATTTGAGAACCTGTCTCAAGAAACTACAAAATATAACAGCAGCAACCTCCTCTCCCCCAAACAGTGTCTTACTATATTGCTTGGATGATCCCAAACTTCTGGGCTACAGAGTAAGATATCATCTCAAAAACAAATGAACGAGCTGTACTATAGCTTCCTAGATCTTAAGAATAACTCGTAAGTATTAGTTGTTGTTCAATTTTTCCAAATAGGGATCTGGGGAGACAGTTCAGCAGTTTATGCAGATTTGGTGACTTGAGTTTAAAACCTGGTGAGCAGCTTCCCAAAGTGCTTTCTAGAACTGTTAACATGGAACAAATGGAAAGAGTTTAAGGGTAGCGTCATGTTCTCTTTGGTCATCCATATTCACTCTCTTTCTTTCTCTCTCAACAGGAGTCCAGACTGTCTCATTATGTAGTCTAGGTTGGTCTTAAACTTCAAAGTGCTAGGATTCTATGCATGTACCTCCACACCCAGCCTGCTTATCACACACTGTTCACTGAATGTGCGAACAAGACAAACATTATTTAATATAAAACTAAAACAACGTCAAATAAAAAAGTAACAGCTGCTAAGGTAGAGGTATTAAAGTTGAATTTATATTTAAAGCACATAAAAATGGGATGGATTTGCAATGGTGAACATTTAAATTTTCCTTTATTGGATGCCTGTCTTGTCATACTTGTAAAATGCTGGCCTTAGTTAATAATGTGCCTGGCAGTTGGCAGTTGCACAACTGCTTATTTTAGTCTAAGATTTAACCAGAGTTAATGCACTGAGCTGGTATTTTCAGTTGTGCCCAGACTCCCCATTAACTAGAGGATTTATCTGCTGTTTGATTTCATACAGTGCTACAGAACACAACATTGATACAAGAAAGCTATAACACGCTGAACCTCAGTCTGCTAAAAATCTTCCTTCCCGTTCTGTACTTCCCCCATCCGATGCTTCCTGAATGAGATGGTAGAAAGACATAAAACTTCTTAGACATCAATTATTTAAGGCTCCCTAAATAGAAACTTGCAAAAAGGAACTGGAAGTGAAACTGGCTATGTTTCTGCCAGCTGAAAATCATATATTTTCTACTGGATGATAATAACCAAAGGCCTAAAACATCAGGGATTAAACTTAGTGTTTCAAATAACCTAAGTAGATTGTAGTGCCCCCACCACCCACAAAGAAAAATTCCCAGCCTTTCCAGTATTTTTAGTTGTGTAAGCAACATTACGAATATTTTCTGCTAAAATTTTAACTCTTCAGAAGCAAAGAGAATAAAAATCCAGTCTTCCTTAATAATTTTACAGTTCCCAATGTCCCACACTCCTTCTCAGAGATAACTATGGCTATGAACTCAGTATTTAGACTTTCTTAGAGAAACACACTGATTATGTTTTTGCTTGTAAGCATATACAAAAATATAAATGAATACATATTTATTAACAGATCATACTATATATTGCTCTATGGCCTACTTCCAATTTAGGAAGATCTTTCCAAAAATATCATCTCATTCTTCTCAAATAGTTCTTGGAACCCCAGACTACTATTATATACATAATTTATATAATTATTCAACTTTTCTAGCAGAAATGTTATTACCCTAAACTCTGAAGACTACCTTCATAACCAAACAATCCAATTCTTCCAGTTCAATTTTACTTCCTCAGTGAAAGCTACACTGAACTCACCTTTTCTTCAGAAAATCACTTTCAGACTACTAGTGGGATGAAGGCTTCATTCTCCCATCTAAAAAACAAACAAGCCCTCTAAATCCAACACACACTCACCTCCTTTTTACTTGATAATGATTTTGTTCTTGATATTAGTTTAAAACCCAGAAAATGTAAACCCAGAAGTTGTCTATCATTAAAAAAGAAAGACAGGGGCTGGGAAAGGTGGCTCAGGGGTTAAGCCTCTGCCTTGTAGGTGGAAGGTTCTGAGTTCGGATCCTAGACCCTACGTATAGATGCCAGGTGGAAGGGGCGGCCAGTGTTTCTGGTCCTGGTAGGGCGGAGCCTGTGAATCCCCCCGGGCAGAGTAAACAAGGAGGTGGAGGTGGTCCATGGTGGTTCCCAAATTCTCCCGTGGTTACACACACACACACACACACACACACACACACACACACACACACACACACGTGCACACATGCACAATTGAATAAATAATAATAAAAAAATTAAAAAAAGAAAGACAGTTCCCTCAATTCTCATGGACTCCATATCTGGAATCCATGAGTTCCTTTGACTCTCTCTTACTGGCCCCTCACAAACTCCAAGTCTGTGGGTTCTCCTGGGCTCCCTTTCCCCTCATAGGACTCCATGAGTTCCTTTCTGATTTCCTTGTCCACCATGGGACTCCATGTCTGGAGTCTGAGTTATTTTGTTTCTCTCCTCTACTCCTTTTATGCTGCTCTCCAGCTACAATCCCCGATACAAGAACGCGACATGTTGGAGGCGCCATCACATGACTCTCTTGCCCCTTGTGGAGTCCTTGTCCACGAGTTCCATTCTTTCTCTCTTCTAAATAAACTGTTTTAATCCTCTACATATGTTCTGGTCCCATTATTCCACTCCTGAACACAAGAACCCAGACATTAAAAAAACCCAAATCTGCACCACTCTGGCTCCCAAACAGCCAGAGACTACTTTTTGCTCCCTCTGATTCTCCCAAGCAATCAGGTGTCCCTTTCCCTGCTTTTCAACAAACTTTACTTAAACCATTCAGAAACGAAAACAAAAACAGAGAGAAAGGGAGGGAAGGAGGGAGACAGGGAAGGAGGAGCCAGTCAGCCCAGTGTTTGGTATTTATGGGGGAGGAGCCAAGCAGAAATGGGGAGAAGCAGAAGGAAGGGAATGTGGCAAAGTGCAAGAGATATATGTATGAAAATGCATAACAAAACCTATTACTGTGTATGAAATTAAAACAAAACCAAGCAAACACTCAGGAGATGAAAACGACATTGAAAACTAACTTGCCACTGCAACCAATAGCACACGTAGGATATGTGCCATGGCAAGTAACAACGATCATGCTTCTGTGTTTAATCTAAACCTAGAAATAAAAATAGTATATAGAAACAATCAAGGAACAAAAAAAAAGTTTAAACAACTAAACTCTAAATGGTGTGGAAATTAAGTGGTGCTATAAAAGAATTCTGCCTTCTGCCACTTGAGAGCATGGGTGGGATATGTCAGTTTGCTGCCCAGAAAAGGGCCCACACCAGAATTTGCCATGCTGGTGCACTGATCTTGTACTTCCAGCCTCTAAAACTATGAGAAATCAATTTCTAAAGTTTTATTTCTTAAAAAAAAAAATCACAAGGGGTTGAGCATAAAAGAAAAGATCATTTGCATCATTTACATCAAGTAAATAGAAATAACTTAAAAGCAATTCTGTCTAAGGGGGGGTGGGGAATTCACAGTTCTAAAAATAATTTGGTTACAAAAAGAAACCATTAGACTGAACTGAAAATTGATAAATCAAGAAGACCTAAGAGTACTAATTAATAGGGAAGTTGAGTATGTTGAAAATCAAGAAGTGGGTGGCAACAATTCTTAACAATTTTTTTCAGACCTTTATGACCAGTCTATAAGAAAAGAGAAAAGCCAAAAAAATTTTTTTCTTTTGTGCTGGTAGGGATCAAATCAAGGGTTTTATATATGTTAGACAAGTGCTTTACTGTCAAGCCAGATCCAACTCCTTTTTATTTATTTTTTAAATTTAAGACCATCACAACAATTTTGAGTGCTATTATGTACAAGATACAAAGCGAAGTTACCATGCTATATTCAGTCTGGTAAGAATCACATGTAAAAGCTATAACGATCCTGTATTATATATTAACATTATGTATTAACTTATACAAAAAAGATGCTCAATAACAAGGTCAACAGTTATCTGAGTTCCCCAAATTAAGACTCCAGAAGAGATGACAAAGAAAGACATTCAAGATAGAAGAGAACCCATAAGCTAGAATATAGAGAGGAAAAATACAGTATAGAGAGGATTGTGTTTAGAAGATGTGTTCTACACATAAAAAAGGTGATACACTAGAAGCTAGACAAGAAGGTATAGACTAACACACATGTATCAATATATTCTGTTTGTGGAAATCTCCCATATACAAAATGTATTTTTTTTTAAAAAAGGTATATGAAGGGTGAAGTCTGAAGCCAATTTTGGCATGAAAAAAAGCAAAGTCGGGCTGGATAAATAATAAATGGCTCAAAAGTAATGCTCAGAACTAGGCTTGGACCATCTTGGGAGGCTGAGGCAAGAGGTTCTCGTTTCAAGACCTATGTGGGACTGGACGCCTTAGTGGGACCCTATCTCAACATAAAACAACACACACATACAGGCATATAGCTCAGAGGTACAGTGCTTGCCAAATGTTTGAGACTTTACCCCAGTACTGTCAAAATATTTTTTAAAATATTTAGAATTTGAAAAAAGGTGTGTGGGGCTGGAGAGATGGCTCAGGGGTTAAGACTCTGTCTCACAAGCTAAAGATTCTGAGTTTGGATCCCAGGTCCCACATAAAAAAAGCCTCCAGGCCTGTACCTCTGGCCCTGGTGGGCAGGAGCCTGAGAAATCCCAAAGCAAAGTAAAAAGGTGGCAAAAGCAATATGAGATGATTCTCAAAGTCACTCTTGATCCTCCACAGGGACACATAATACCCTTTAATACACTCACTAATTTTTTTTTTTTAAAGTATATGGAAGGAGTAGCCTGAAGCTAATTTTGGCATGAAAAAAAGCAAAGTAGGGCTGGAGAGATGGCTCATAAGTTAAACCTCTGCCTTACAAACAGAAGGACCTGAGTTTGAATCCTAGATCCCACGTTAAAAAAAAACAAAAAACAAAAAACACTGGTTGGAAATGGTGGTGCCTACATTTCCCACCCTGGAAGGCAAAGCCTGGGAAATACCAGAGGGAAGCAAAAAAAGGAGGTAGAGCAATTGAAGACAAGTCTGGGAGTCAGCCTTGGGCCTAGACAGGCACACCTAGTATCTTCTCATATACACAGATACTCACGCACAAAAAAAAAGAAGAAAAAGTAGTGTAATTAATTAGATCTATTAACACAAGCTCAAAATTGGACATTTTATGTCTTATAATTTCTTTTAATTACATAATAAAGCAGTATTATCTTTAAATTTTCAGCAAGGGAACCTAATGGCTTGAGAAAAGCAGACTGTGACAAGTTGTGTCACAGGTATTCCACTAGGGGGTGCCACTCCCCTGAGATGCTTCGTGTAGCTATTAATAGTCAAAGGGTGTTAGAGCTCTCAGAAACTCATTTTATGGTGGCTGTCTCTTCTGAAAAGGAGTAAACTAAGAACTCCAGTCACTTGGCCCCTTGAATGGAGGACTAAGATTAACAGCATCATCTACCCAGCGTTTATTCGGTCGGCCGTAATAGAACCCTTGCTTTCTAGAAGCATCCAGAGCATTCTACCCAAATTTATCTTTCAGGCTTTAACCATGAAAACACCTTCAACTGCTCCTGACTGCAATGACTCCCTTTTCCTAAAGTATACAGCACCTGGAATGGAGTGGTTAACATTATCATATACTGTCGTATTTACAACTCTGCAAGGGCAGTAGAACTATTTACAATTCACACATGCTCTGAAATATTCAATCTGTAATAAATGTAACTGCCCTGCTGGCATCTCGCAGAAGCCATTCAAGGGCTGCTGCACCCTGGAGCAGGTGCTGTCTGCCAAGACCACCTGCATCTGGCTTCACTAGCACTGCTTCCCATGAAGCTCATAGTCTAGAGAAAACACTGTTCCACAGAATCTGCCTCTCTAACATGTACTGGTCCACAGCGTTTGGAAAAAGGAAAGTTACAAAGTCTTTCCCTACCTGTCTATTATACCTTCACAGTCTCATTAAATCAAACTCTTCTTAAACTGCATCCAAATGGATCTAAAGAGTTCACAGATCCATCTGGAACTCTCCAGAGAGAAAAAAGTTCGCGAAACAAAACAAAATTAAACAAATCAACAAATAAAGACAAAAACACAGTTATGAATCCAGCTTCTACAGACCCTAGATTCTTTCCTTGATGAAGCAGTAAGACCTATGATAGAAGCTTCTTATTACATGTCAAACTCAAATTATTTTGCTACTGACATGTTCCCCAACAGAACTCATGAATTCCAAAGGCAAGAAGAAATAAGAACATTTAGTCTACTGTGAATCACAGTCCATCAAAGATGTTCAAAAGGCCAAAAGACCGCCAAAGTTAAGTTCACACGATATCGCCAATCTCAGATATATGGCATTTTGAAAGAACCTATTCTGCCGTGGGCATTTGGTAGTGTCCAGGATGACTAGAAGGTAGACTCTATTGAGCTGTCCAAATATGTTGGGTGCCATACTCAGGTCTTTCATATACCTTACGTTGAGCAAGGGATTTAGTATGTGGAAGCTGAGCTCCTCTTCCTTGGTTGCAGTCACAGAAATAGTATGTAAAAACTTCGCCCAGATTCCAACATGAATGTGTTTTTGGAACACCTATTGATGCAAATGTCAGACTAATAAAACTTGCAGGCTGAAGACACTAACAATCATTGCAGGAGGGATGTCCACAGTTCAGAAGTCGAGGATGTGTCAGGCAGCTCCTCTTCATTTCCCCAACTGCACAGACAGTCTGCTTCTACAAGGAGCTTACGTCAGTTCACAGATCCCAAGTGATTGAGAGAAGGCAGGGCCAGTGAGACAGTTCAGACAGTAAGGTGTTGTTCCTAAACCTGGTAACCAGAGTTTGATCCTCCAAACCCACATTGATGGAAAAGACTTCGTTTCTTTACATTCTGGCTAAGTATTCTGCCTTGCAAATATTTCACACTTGCACTATGTCTTCATAGCAATTTCACATGCTATTTCACTAATTAAACGCCTGAAACATTTTAGATAGGCTAGCGTGCAGCTCTGTCCTACTGTTAAGACACTGATCCTGTGGTGGCACATGACTGTAATGCTAGCATCTGAGAGGCTGAGGCAGGGGAGGTACTAATTTGAGTCCAGCTTAGGCTACACAGTTCAGAGCTGAATCTATGTACTACCTTCCCGAATCATCGAACTCAAACCAAAGGGTCCAAATCCTTTGGCAATAAAGAACCACCATTATTTCAAGGCTTTAAAATTAAATGTCTCAAAATGTTACACACGCTCAGTTTCTCTGGCAATTAACCAGGGAGCAAAGTGCTTCTATCACTCTTGTTCTTGTCATAGGCATTACTAGTTCGGGGACAAGCTATTCCTAAGCAAGTCCGCGGAGTCCATCCAGTAGCCTAGCCACAGACTCAGGAAGGGACTGGTCTTTGGCCTTGATTTGGTCAGCTCTTAGAAGGAGAAGTTCAATAAAGTGGAAGGGTGGAGTTCTTGGTAGGAAGCAGAAACTTACAGCTGTGTTGTAACTATGTGCATAAAAAACTCAGGACGTGCCAGACAGCCAAAGCACGAAGCAGGCAAAGGAAGCGATGCAGTTCCTTCTGCCAGGGATTCCCCTCTCGGGTTAAGCACAAGGTCAACATGATAAAGTCCCCTAGCCAGCGTAATAACACACAAGGATGATGGGAAACAGCAGGAAATACAGGACAACTATGGTATGAAAAGGGGATGAAGGCAGTGGTGCTGAGATGTCTCAGCAGACAAAGGTGCCTGCGGGAGAACCTGGAGACTGAATGTGGTCCCCAGAGACTACATGGCGTAACAACAGAATGATTTCCGAACATTGTCCTCTGACCTCCACAGGTGTGGTTGGCATGTGCCACACCTGTGTGTGCTTTCTCAAATAAAAGTTTTTACAATGTGACATGATAGTGGTGTCCACATCATTCTTTATATAAAGCCACAATAATGCCAACTGTTTTGTTTTTCAGGGGAACAAGTCAGGTCTCGAGTTTAATAAGGCATCAGGTGCCCTAACAACAGGTACCATGTTGGAGAACAAAGTCACCACAGGTACATTTCACACAGCAGCAAGCAGTGAATGTTGCCCAAGGCAATGGTGCACAGCTGGAACTGCAGCAGTAACCACACCCCGAAAACACTACCTATTCTTATCATTCAAAATTGCTACATTTTTCTTAGTGTGTAAGTCTCACGATAGCACTCAATATACAGTATTTTATTTATCTTATTTAGATAAAACTAAGACTCCTGAAGGCCAGCTTTCTTTCAGTGCAATTAACCTGGAGATAAAACCTTTCAAAGTCTCTGGGGAACCGGCTCCTACTAGCTGCTCATCACTTGCTCCTTCCTATCTGTTGCTTCCTTCAAGGAAAAAGGGGAAGATCTGAAGGTTAAAATCCTTACAGTATTACTTCCTCTTGCAGAAATGACCAATCGCTTCCAATCTTCTTCCATTTTAGGACACTTTCCTCCCAAAGTCCTGACCAAAGACAGCAACTGCTGTACAGTGTTAAAAATGCTTCTAAATCACTTTGAACAACTTTCTTCCATTTTCCTTGTTTCCTCAGGCACTGCTTGGCTTTAAAAACAAAGATGAAAACACTCTTACATTTCTTTGGTCTTTTTGGGGGGGGTCGTGCATGTATGCTACCACACACAAGTGGAGGTCAGAGGGCAACTTTCAGGAGTCACTTCTCCCCCTCTACCTTCAGAATTAAACAAACTTAGGTCATCAGTTTGCATTACGCGTGTTTTTACTAGCTGAATCATCTCACGGGCCCTTCCTTGTGGATTTGCGTGTTTTTTCTTTAAAGATTTCTTCCTTCCATCCTTCTTTGTTCATGTTTCTCTGGGTATGGGCTGCGTATGTGAACGCTGGCGTCTATTTGTGTAGGTGCAGCCCAGAGGTGGTTGCCTTCCTTGATTACTCTCTACCCCATGATAGCTTTTCTTTCTGTGTGTGTACACATGTGTGTGTATGCATGTGCACATGGAAATCAGATGTCCTCAGATGTGAAGTTCTTGCCTTTCACCCTGTTTGAGACACAGTTGTTTTTCTGCTGCATATGTCAGACCATCTGGCCAACAAGTTTCTGGGATCGGATTGTCCTGTCTCTATCTCCCATTTTCCACGGGAATGATGGCATGGCAACCACTCTTACTATGCTGTGGCTTTTTTAAAAAATATATATTTTATTTATTGATAGTGTGTGTGTATATCAGAAGGCACTGTGTGTCCCTGTGACCTCGGGAATCACCCTGGATTGCTTCTACCTTCTTGCTTTGCTCTGGGATTTTCGAAGCTCTGTCACTGTTTCTGCCTGATGCCTTCATGTGGGTCTTGAGATCCGAATTCAGGACCTTCTGCTCGTGAGACATAGTCTCAACCCCTGAGCCATCTCCCCAGCCCCATTTTGTTTTTGAGACAGTCTCTCATTGAGCCTGGAGCGCACTAATGCAGCTGGTTCTACAGAAAGGCCCAGTGACTCCTCTGCCCCTGCTGCCTCAACACGGGGGCATATGCCACTTGTGCCCACCTTTTTACATGATTTCTGGGGATCTGAACTCAGGTCCTCATACATGGCAAGTATTTTATTAAGTGAACCATCTCTCCAACCCAAGGTGTTCTTTATTTGAAGAGCTATTGTTGTGCCGCCCCTAAATCTCTCAGATGAGAAGGCCCATACCATCTTCTTTTCTCATGAATTCTGCCACTCCCTCTCAGCACTCAAAAATGTCCACTTTCATTACACTGTAAAACTTCTACTAATCCAACTCATGTATCCTCCCCCCAAGGACTTGCCAAACATCCTAAGTTGACCTGAAACTCACCATGCTGCCAAAGCTGGCCTTGAATTTGCAGCAATCCTCCCATCTCTCCTTCCAAGTGCTGGCATTATAAGTGCGCCACAATGCCCAGATTCAAGTTTTTCTTTATTATTACTACCCTATTTTCCTTCGCCGTTTCTCTCCATCCTATCCTTTTCTTCAAGTCTAGAATTATTCTAACTACAAGCTATTTTTGACCACTGTAGTTCTCATGGATAGCACAGTTGTTTAAGACTACAGTACTGAATTCATACCATAAAATAAATACCTATCTGTTGATTCTGGGGGGAAAAATTCTTAGAAATTAAGAACAGGTCTCTGAACTAAATTTTAGCTTTTAATAATTCTTATCTACCTACTGACCTAGCTACCTACGTATTATCTATTTGATTTCTGTCTTAAGAAGACTAAAGGCATATATGCCTGAGTGCTTTATCATGGCAACAGCTATTTGTCTGGACAACAGGTTTGGGTCACTGGCACAGCCAAAATTACTGTTTGATCCTGTTAATACAACTTTTTGTTCACTAGAGCATAGCTGACTGTCACATGACTGCTGAGAAACCAGCCTTCAGGAAGGAGCAGGGGCTGTTGGTTTGACTAGGTCGCACACGCCTCGCAGCCCAGCCTGCACTTCCTCCTCGCTGTTAGAGCAGCACATACCTCTTCGTAATTTTTCGCCTCCACTCCATGCTTCATGTCTAGAATCACGAGTTGGTCAGGTATCCGCCCTGTTCCTGAGAAAGAAATGAAAAGATTCATTGTGAAGAATACTTCAGATTCCGGGAAATCACTCACCCACCCTCCTCTCCCTAACCCTTGTCCTCTCAATAGAAGGAAACAGTCACAACTCCTCCCCCTGTTCAGTAGCAGAAATTCCTGGCTGAAGCTAAAATCACAAACATTCCAGACAAAGCTTCCATCTGTGTGGGGTGCCGGAAAGCAAGAGAACACGCTGTTGGCAAACATCTCTGCAGACAGGACACAAGAAAAGCAAGCGATACCACAGTGGATCAGAAGAGGGAGCAAACAGGCTGGCTGCAGCAGACTATAAAAATAGAGTGGCATATAGACCAGGGAGAGGGGACCATTTAGACTGAAACACACATGTCCACATCTGAAAAGAATGTGCTGCTGACAAACTTTGAGAAGGTTATGCTCACACAGGACACTAGGTATTCCAATTTACTTAAAATAAATAGCATTGAAAACAGGTTTTATCTATTATTCCACTTTTATTTGAACATTTGACTAATGTAGGACCTAGTTTAATAGAAGACTAAAACTGTTTAAGGATATGACTATCATGCCCTTAAAAGTTAGAAAAGCTCAAGAAATAGGGGCTGGAGAGGTGGCTCAGGGGTTAAGCCTCTGCCTTGCAGGTGGAATGTCCTGAGTTCGGATCCCAGACCCCACGTATAGACACCAGGCGGAAGCGGGGCGACCTGCGCTTCTGGTCCTGGTAGGGCGGAGCCTGTGAATCCCGGGGCAGAAGGAGGTGGAGGCGTCCATGGTGGTTCCCGATTCGTCCGTGGTTCTACACACGCACATACACACATGCGCACGCACATACATACATACATACACACACACGCACAATTGAATAAAAAAAATTAAAAAAAAAAAAAAAGCTCAAGAAATAAAAAACAACTTTATAGTAAGTGTATGATGATTCCCAGGCATGTTTCTTAGAGAGAAAAATGTCTATTTGGGAAAACTGGTTAAGAATGCAGCATCCATACTAGGAAAAATGAACTAGACTAGCTGATCAAAAGGAATTCTAATCTTAAATTATCAAGCAAAAAACAGGAGTGACAGAACTTGCGGCCAGGTTCAATGAGACCCAATCACAAGGGAGTAAGACGAATGTTCTCTTTTGGCATCCATATATGCATGGATGTGGACATGTGCACTGAACACGTGCTCGCACACGCTCGTACACACACACACACACACACACACACACACACACACACACACACTAAAAAAAGAACAGTACCAAGTATTTGAGCATTAAGCCAAATGCCCGAACAAGAGACTCAGAGCAATCTCTTTTCTCAATCCTATGTATAGTTCTAATGGTGACATTATTCATGAGACATAGTAAAAATCTTTTCCCCCCTCATTTAAAAAGATAGAAGAGGGATAGAGAGATGACTCAGTAGTTAAGAGCACTTGCTGTACAAAGAGTTGAGTTCAGATCCCAAAATCCATGTAAGAAAAAGCTGAGCATGGCTGTAACCAGTAACCCCAGCATTTAAAGAGAGCAGTGTGGAGACAAGAGGATTGCTGGGGTTTGTAGGTTGTGACCTAACTGAAAAAAAAAAAAAAAAAAAAAAAAAAACAACCCACAAGCTTTAGGTTCAATCAGAGACCCTATCTCAAGGGAATAAGGTAGAGCGTGAGAGAAGATACTATGCCCACCCGCTCCCTCCTACAACCTAAACCATACACATATGAGCAAAAGATAGAAAGGTGGAATGTAGCCTAATGATAGAGCATTTGCCTAACATGTCAAGGTCTGGAATACAATATCTAGCACTGAGGTAGGGAGAGCCAAGCACAGTGACACATGTCTATAATGTCAACATTCAGGAAAAGGTGGAGGCAGGAGGAACAATGGGACTTCGACACTAGCCTGGGCTATGTACACAGTAAACTTAAGGGTGATCTGTGCTCCGACCACACTAGTCTGTGAGGTAAAGCCCAAGTGGCTCCTAGCCCACTCTAAGTGATCCAATACTTTTCTGGGGATGGAGGACAAAGCTCAGTGATAAGCACTTGCCTTGCAAATCCAAGACCCTGAGTTCAATCCTTACTACTGCCAAAGAGGGGGGGGGAGTGAAAAAGATATCCTCCCCATCCTACTTCCTGTCTTTGAGTCACTTTCACACTGTAGCCCAGCCTGGCTTGGAGTTCACAGTGATTCCCGTGCCTCAGACTCCTGAGTGCTGGGATTATAGGCATGAGCTACACTCAAGAATTGTCTTTCTTCAAGAATTTTCTCTGTTTGCCCCAACACACTATTAGCATTTTTTGAGCCCAAGTAAAACCATTGACCTCTAGCGGTCTGAGTGTAAACTATACAATAGTGTCTGAACACATTTGTAGTCTACCAACTGAGCCATCTCCTAAGCCGCCCAAACTATACAATTTCCTGTGAAAGTGATTCTGTTCCTTTGGCTGACATCAAGGCCCTAAAGGGTTTCTCTCCTTTGTAAAAAACCCTTTCAGTAATACCCAAGCTCTACATTTACCTGGTAAGTAGACAATTTGCCTTTCTTTTTTCTTAATACATTTTGCTAGAGCAGTTTTAGAGTCACAGGATAACTGAGAGAAGGCCATGCAGAAAGTATCCATTCTGCTTTCTCCTTACACAGGCTCAGCCTCCCCAGCACCAACATCTGCTATAGGAAGGGCACATCAATCGAGGAGCCTACACGGACACATCATAGAACCCAAAGCCTGTGGTTTATGCTATGTTACCTCTCGGTACGTATAACAAATGTGAGGCTGGAATAAATGCAGTGTAATGTGCACATATTATGCCTTCACTATCCTAATAATCCTCTGTGCTACATTTCATCATTTTTTTTGGTATTCAGGACTGATCATTTGTTCCTTTTTTATATATATATACATAATTTTAATTATTTATGTTTATTTACTGCATGTGTGTGTGTGTGTGTGTGTGTGTGTGTGTGTGTGTGTGTGTATTGCACAGCACTGTGTGTCCCTGTGGAGGACCAAGGATGGGACTTTGGGAATCATTGTGGATTGCTTCTACCTCCTTCTTGCTTTGCCCACCAGAGTCAGAAGTGCAGGCAGCCATCATTTCTGCCTGGCATTTTTACATGGGATCTGGGATCCGAACTCAGAACCTTCTACTTGCAGAGTCTTAACCCCTGAGCCATCTTTCCAGCCCTCATAAGTTACTTTTAAAGATTCTTATTTTTGACTGGACTCAGTCTTCGTCTCTTGGCAACCTGTTCTTGCATTTTCTTTGGCTTCTTTCATTCTCTTAGCAAAAAGTTTAGCATATTCTGCAGCCTCTTCCTTCTCTCTCTCTCAGTGCACTGCATCTTCAGAGCGATATTCTGGAGCTTGTGTTGTAGGAGCACTGGGAGGAACAAGATGCCTAGTCTCAGCTGCTTTGGTCCTGGGCGTCTTAATTTCTTATTTTAAGGGCTTTTGACAACAACCTGATGGGCATCCTGAAAAGCTTGGATTGTGTTGGCTCTTTTGGGCCCCAGCCGACGAGGCACAGTAGTTATCTATCTGCCAGTCCAGGAAGATCCTTCTCTTTTTATAAATAACCAATTGAGAACACTCAGATTGACATCCCTAATGCAGCTGGAGGCAGGCAGGCCTGCACTTTGTCTCTCCAGTTCTCCTGAGTCATGACACCTTATTTCATTGCAAACCTTGTTTGTCATTCCTGCCACACAACCCTGCCACTCTTCCCCCAGAATATCAGCAGCAACGTCTGCAGCTAATGCTTCTCAAAGAAAGTGCAAAGTTTGTGCTCATTGTCCATTTCAGTGAGCTTCTGACACCCAGTGGCTGCAACATGTTCAGCTTCATCTTGACGCAGCTGACCACCAACAGGCACATGAAAAGAGTAAACTTTTTACTCTATTTAGGCAATCTTTTGAAAGATGTTTCAAAGACTACAGTACATCAGGTCTCCATATAGAAAAAACAGAAAACAAAAGGAAACAGAAATCAAGGACTAACTACAGCAGGTGGCACTATAGGGTTGGAGATGCTTCATCTAGGGAAAACATTCTAATCACTTACCCTTGCTCTCAAAACACACTTCAAACATGTCATAATCTTCAGTAGTAAAAGCAAACTTCCCCTTAGATGCATCCTCCTTTGCATATAGAATGTGGCCAGCAGAATCTGTGATCTAAACAAAAAGAATAGTCAACAATGAACACTCAAGAAGAATACTGGTAGAAAATGGGGGCGATAGAGACGTTATAATACAAAAGCCAGTCAAGGGATGGGGATATAGCACAGTTGGTTGTGTTTGCCTTGGCTTCAATTCCCCACACTGGTAGCAGTAAAAGCCAAGCTTGGTAACACAGGCCTCCAGCACACAGCAGGCAGAGTAGGAAGATAGAAGTTCAGTCCTCCTCAGCTGTATATCAAGTTCAAGGATACTTGAGACCTTGTTTTCCTCCAAAATGAAAACAGCCACTAGTTATAAGTAAAGTGACTGTGTTCTCCAACCACTCCCAAAGATATGAATTGGATTAGAAGATAACACTCATATAACAATAAATTTCATTCATTCAAATAGCCCAAATGCTAAAATCCACGGCTACCATAAAATATCTTTTCTTACCAAAAATGGATTCAGCCAATGTTCCAATTGCATAACTGGATCTATTGGCAAAAACAAAACAAAACAAAACGAAAAACAAAACAACAACAACAACAACAACAAAACACCTGCTTGTAAACCTGAATTCAATCCCTAAAGCCCACAAGGTGAAATTAAAGAACCAACTTGAAAGTTGTCTTCAGATCTTCAGACATTGCCCTTGGAACAGGTATGTCTATTCTGCTTTTCTTGCTTCCAAAACAAAACAAAACAAAATCCCAACTAATTTTATAGAATGGTTGACTTGCATCATTCCCTAGAATGGGAAAAGTCACAAAAATGGGAGTGGATAAATACTAAAAGAATCTACAAGAGGAGGAAAGATATATAAAAATGTTTCTTCTACAAAATCGATTTTTAAAAAATTTTTTTATTATTATTTATTCAACTGTGCGCATGTATGTGTGCGTGTGTGTGTGTGTGTGTGTGTGTGTGTGTGTGTGTGTGTGTCTGTGTGTGTGTAGAACCACGGACGAATCCGCGAACCACCATGGACGCCTCCACCTCCTTCTGCCCCGGGATTCACAGGCTCCGCCCTACCAGGACCAGAAGCGCAGGCCGCCCCGGCTTCCACCTGGCGTCTATACGTGGGATCTGGGATCCGAACTCAGGACCTTCCGCCTGCAAGGCGGAGGCTTAACCCCTGAGCCACCTCTCCAGCCCCAAAATCGATTTTGATAGGGCTATAGTGGGGTTGGAAAATGGATTTAGGAACCTGATTATAAGGAAGAAGGAAAAGTTATGTACACAGACATTTTATTCCTGCAAACTTCATGTTAATTATGTCTACACAGAAGCAAGACATGGGGGAAAAAACAACTTTCTCTTCAAAAAACATCTTTGTCTTTCACAAATGATTACTGTTTTCTTGTGGGTTCACAGAAGCTCCCCAAATTTAAATGGCTTTGTTATTAAAGAATGACTGACAAGCACAGATGAGTGACTACAGATTAACCAGGACAAAATGGCAATTTTAGTGATCTCATCTCAGGCTAAAAGTACAAGACTACATGAGCAAAAGAGATATTTCATCATGGAAGACAGATGTGAAAACTAATCAAATACCAAATGAACATGTAGAGAGCAATTTTTTGACATTTTTCCTTTTCTCAACATCAGCTCACTCACCCCAACCATACAAAAGCACAATAACCTTTTTTATATAAATCAGCAAGTTTTTTCACATTTATTTTATTTAAACCCAAATTTGAGTTTTTCTCTCAGCTTAGACTGTGAGAACTTATTTCTGTCGTCTACCTTTTTAGGCTTTCCTTAGGAGTTGTCCCTGTGAGGGCAAGTGAGACGCTCAGTGGGTAAAAGCTCCAGGAAGCCTCATGATCTGAGTTCCACCCCTGGCGCCTAAATGGTGGGAGGACAGAAGCTGCTCAAAGCTATCCTCTGGATGCCACCTATGTGCCTCTCCCTACACACAATTACATGTTGCTAGAATATTTAAACATAAGAGAAACCAACTGCAGAGAGCTAGGACTAAGCATAAGTTATAGTAATGACCATCTGAGATTCCATCATCTTCACTCTCAGGTAAGGAAAGATACCAGTTTGTTGGCCTATGACAAACAACTCCATTGAACAGAATTTACAAGATTTGGCACACATTTGCCAAGCCACCTTATTTCCTGGAAGAATGGATTATGACCTCTTTATTTTCTCCTAAGATATTAAAAGTGTCCTCCAAAAAATGTTTAATTAAAGGAAAGAAGTCTTTCTAGACCGTAAAAGGCTTAAATGCTGGTCATAAAACTCTTATCCAGGCACCGGCAATGATGCTTCATGGAGTGCTTTGCAGAATGAATTAGGGCAGCGCCATGTTTTTCTGAGGACTCCAGAACCATCCACCCCTGTCAAGGGCTGCTCACTGCCCCCTTCTGTGTGGTGGGAACTTCCATCCTGGTCCACCCTTTGCTCTGCTCTATGACATAAGAAATAGCGAGGTTGCTCTAAGGCACAGACAAAACACATCACTAGAGGTTCAGTGCACAGGGCTGCAGCTGTGAATTTACCTTCCCAAAGCAGTGGGTGATAGTGCTTAGTGCTCCCTTAGGACCTTCACTGTTCCCTCATCCTCCACCTCTCAGCTAACATAACTGTGAGGTGCTTATCTGGATACTGAGAAATCCAGCAGGTCACTTGAAAAATGAACTTTGAGATGAACTGTCTCACACAGACTGCTGAGCATTTAGATTTTCTATCCAGTTCATTTCACTTTGCAGTTATTTAGTAGCCAAGTTATTATTAGTTTTATGGGGAAAAATCAATATAAAACAGCAGGTAACAAAGTTAAGGAAATAGTAAAAACTAGTGACTAACCAAAGTCTAGAAAGTCTAATAAGCTGCAATAGTGGCTTTCATTTTCTAATTAACTAATAAATTAATTTTTGAGATAGAGTTTTGCTCTGTTGAACTGGCTGGCTTGGAATTCGAGGCAACTGTCTGGAATGCTGAGATTATGCGAGTATAGCACCATGTCAAGTAAATGGTGTTTTTAATTTTCCTTTCATTAAGAATCTCTATTAATAAAGGATGCTCCGGGGATGGGGGGGAGGCACTGGGGGATAGGAAGGAAGGGGAGAGGGGAGGGGAGAGCAGGGGGGTGGAGGGAGGTGGAGGGAGGGGACCGGTGTACCTGTAAAGTTTGTATGAGCGGAAATAATAATAATAAAAAATTTACTAATACTAAATCTAGTGATGACAATGCAATGTTTAATTAAAAAAACTTTGTCTTGATTAAAAAAAAAGAGGGCTGGAGAGGTGGCTCAGGGGTTAAGCCTCTGCCTTGCAGGCGGAAAGTCCTGAGTTCGGATCCTAGATCCCACGTATAGACAAGGGGCAGAAGCGGGGGTGGCCTGCGTTTCTGGTCCTGGTGGGCGGAGCCTGTGAATCCCGGGGCAGAGTAAACAGGAGATGGAGGCGGTCCATGGTGATTCCCAAATTCACCCGTGGTTCTACACACACACACAGACATACACACACGCACACATACATACATGCACAATTGAATACATAATAAATAATAATAAAAAATTTTAAAAAAAGAATCTCTATTATAGACTGGGCAGAGACCTAGTCTGTGCAAGGTCCCAGATAATCTCTACCACCAAGAGAGAAATGTTCTGATTACAGATCACTTTGAAAAATCACCCTCTTTCCTAATAATTAGGAGTTTTTTTTTTTTCTGTTTAAATTCTGCAAATTACCTTGGCAGCATGCTGCATAACTGTTGGATTTCATATCCCTGAGAGCAAGCCCTTAGATTTGGAGGCAGTGTCTTACTTTGTAGTCCTGGCTGCCCTGAAACTTGCTATGCAGCCCAGACTGGCCTCAAATGTAGCAGATCTTGCCCCTGTCTCTCAGTGTGCTGGGGTCATTACAGGCACCCGTCACTGTGCGCCACTGTGTACTACTATTGTTTTAACAATAAAAAGCCTTATAGTAATTAGTGTAGAATTCTTTACTCAATCAAAGGTGACATTAAGCTATAAAATTTACTCATATATGACATCAAAGAATGGGAAGTAATAAAACTTTGTTTCTAGATAACACTTTCTGATGAAAAGCAAACCAAAGTTCACAATTTCCAAAGAACGGAAAAGGAAGTTGGGGAGATGGCTGAGGGTTAAAGTTTTGCTTCAGGACCAAGTTCAGATCCCTAGATCCCACATAAAAAAATGCTGGATGGAAATGGCCATGGCTTACAATTCTGGCCCTGAAGGTGGGATCTGGGAAATCCAAAGAAAAGCAGTAGAGCGACCTTAGATGATTCCTAAAGTCACTCACTCACACACACACACACACACACACACACACACACACACACACAAAGAAAAGAGCAGAAAAGGTGTTAATTGTATATGCAAAGTACTGATAAAAAGAGTAAGTGAATACTCACACTGAAAATGTCAACCAAGTGAAAAGAGAGGGCGCTAGGAAAATAAGACGACCAAGAATTATATTTTCTAGAAGTAGTGGCTGCAAAAAGGTTCGGGAATTGGTCGTGTTCCTAAGGGAGTCTGTTTGCTTAACCAATTCCTTTACCAAATGTAAGAAATGCAGAGAGGGATCTCTAAATAGTTTAGGTTAAAAAGTAATTAGAGATAAACAGAATAGTGTCCACCTGGAGGAAGAAACAGATGCTTTAAGAATATGTATGGCCCTTTCCCCACTCCACCACCCGGACGCACGCGCGGTCCAGCCAGGACGCACCATGACCTAGGGGATGACATACAATGCCCATCAGGATGGAGTGAAGGGCATTGCAGGAGCAGCAAAACTGCAAAAGAAAATCAACAAACCACAATCCAGAACTTCAGAGACTCTATATCAACCACTTAGAACTAGGCCAGACTAATCTCTCCCCATCCTGAAGCTCAGGGAAATTTGCGGAAGAGGGGGCGGTAAGAGTGTAAGAGCAAAAGGATGGGAGGAGCAATGATATGCAAGATACTACACACAAGTTAGGGCCGAAGCAATCATATTTGGATTTTACATGCCCTGAGCAATGTCCATCACACTATTGACCTCACAAAGTCTAGCATCTGCTAAAGGCACCAAGATCCTTGGAGGCAAGGGATTGACAGCCACAGTAGTGTTCCTATGCTTAAGGGGAACACGGGAAAGGGTTCAGGGAAATGCCACTGGGTCCTTGTACGTCATCGGAGAGGAGGGCCCAGAGGAGAGTTAGGCATACAGAATAAAGGACTCTCTGGGAATTGGGGGGGAGGCACTGGGGGATGGGGCAGGAGGGGTGAGGGGAGGGGGAGCAGGGGGTTGGGGGGAGGGGAAGGGAGGGGTGTACCTATTAAGTTTGTATGAGCAGAAATAATAATAAAAATGTTAAAAAAAAGAATATGTATGTAAGTCTGTACAATAAATTTGGCTTTAACTTTTCTAGAACTTAAGATTAAAAGGCTAGAAGAGAAACAAGCTGGCTTATACATGATTTGTTTTGTGATAAAAGCTCACAAATTTATCTCAGGGATGCTTTTCCTGGAACTAAACATGAACAACAAATGTCAGGAAGGTCTTTGTCATTCTTGACCACGGTGCTGCTGAAGACACAATACAGTTCAAACGAGTACTTCTATGCTGAATGGCCTTGGCCTCAGAGTGAGCTGGGGTGGGTTTCATCCCAGGGCCTGGTTTTCTCTGCCCTGTCCCTACCTAGGCCACTCTGCTGCTCACAGAATTTCCAGCCTTACTCTAAAAGTGCAAAGACGGGTTATCTTTTGGCTACTTGGACCTTACAAGTGTGTGTATGGGGGAGGCAGAACTGCAAGAAAAATAGTTTATTTACGACATTATCCACCCAGCTCTTGGCTTCTAATACTATTCTGAAATAAATGAAACTAGGATGCCTTGGAGAAATAGCAGCCCTAAGACTACAGGGACCAAAGCAGGAAATATATAAGAAGAGCACTGCATCTTGCAGTGGCAGGAAAGAATCCCTCCAAACGAAACTGCTGGAATGGTGATATATTAGGGGGTCACAGGAGCTAATCGAAACAATCTGAACAGCCAGAGCTGAAAACAAGCTGGTCAACAAAATAAAATGGAAATGGATTATTATCCAAACCACACAACCCACCATGAATCTACATGAAAATAAATAAACCACAAGGGGCAGATGTTCCATTCAGAAGACTCCTGATCTGTATAAATACCACAATCCAGGTAGTGAAATGTAACTCCTCAGTCCTAAGTATGGGCGCACAAAGTGACTTCATCCCAAAGAACACAGCATTAAAAAAAAAACAACTATAGTAGAGAAAATGGACAAACACTAACTTAGCTAGATGACCAAAGTAAAAAAATCAGTGCTAAGGCATATATGATGTGATAAAAATATTTGACCTCCAAATCTATATCCCCAATAGTTACGAGAAAAGCCTTAGACAACCTCAGCCTGAAAAATACTCTACTAGCAGTTCTGCAGACCTGAAAGATTATAAAGGAAGTCACTAGCAACAACGAGTCCCCAGAAGGAGAGTCCAAGACACTGTCACAGCCAGAGGAACTCAAGAGACCTGAGTAAAAGTAACGCATCCCGAGTGGGACCCTGAACAGAAAAACGAGCTGGAAATCTAAATGAAGTTCGGACTTTAAATAGGCACAGCTTTTGCTTTTTCGAGACCAGGGTCTCGTGTATCTTACTTAGTTGGTCAGCTTTGAGCGCTACTAAATTTCTGATCCTTCTGCCTCCGCCACCCAAGCCTATGAATGCAGGTGTTCACACGACACCCAGTTTATGAAACGGTGTATGAAGCACTGGGATGGAGCCCAAGGTCTTCATGAATACTAGGCAAGCACCCTAGGCACTTAGTGACATTCTTCGCCATTAAGATACTTTCTTTTTTTTTTTTTTTTTATAAGACACAAGCACATAGTTCACTGACAGCGTACCTACTCATGTAAAATAACACGAGCAACGAGGAAGCAAAGTCGGCCTCTCTATTGGTACAGCTTACACATAACTTTCATGTCCTGAGTAAGCTCATACCCATCAATCCAAGGATATGCTCGCCCTGATTCACTTAAAAAGAATTCTTTGCAAGGCACAGAAGGGGTCAACCAGCTTGTAGATCTGGTTTGGGTTGTAGAATGTGAAGATGCACTTTCCTTCAAATTGGTTCCTACCTGCACTGTCTTCTTCAGGTCCTGGTCAGCCTGGGGCGTGTCACTGACATGCACTATTTGACAGACAACCACCAACCTTGTAGTCCGACCAAAAGCTCTAATACAGAACAAATGTGATCTAAACAGCAACACTTACTTTCTGTCTTTGAGAAACAGTTCACATGGAGGGTTCTCAGCTGCGGGAAGCAGAAGCAAGAGGATCAGGAGTTCAGGACTATCTTCAGATACCGAGTTACAGACCAGCCTGATCTACATGAGATTCTGTCTCATAAAACAACAAAAATGACGGAAGTTTCTAGGGTCTGGCTTTCTGTTCTGCTGTGTTCAAATCGCAATTGGGAGACTTACTGGTTGTAAGTCTTGGGCATGTTTCTTATCTTCTCTGTGCTTTATTCACACACACAAAAGACAATGAATGCTCTACACACTTTACAAAGGTTTTGCAAGGATTAAATGAAATAGAAGTCAAGTGTCTTGAAGAATGTCTGTCACATAACAAATTCTCAATGAAAGATTATAGCAACCTTTAGCAGTATTGCTCTTAAAACTGTTAGTCCTAATTCAGAACCCCATAAACATTTAGGTTATTAATCACACTTCCAATCTAACTGTATTAACAGATGATAGGCTAGTGTACTGTGTTGATTAAACCCAAGAATATTCAGGGATCATACAGTCATTGCACATGACCAGATAAACAGCTAGGTAAATCTTCAAGGAAGTAGATTAGAGCAGCTTTTTGAAACTGAAGAGATATCTAGCAAAGTATAGTAGTTTTAGCTTGAAAAAATATCAAAAATACTTTTTTTTCCCAAGCACTTTTATTATTATTTCGGCTCATACAAACTTAACAGATACACCGGTCCCCTCCCTCCTTCCACCTTCCCCCAACCCCCCCAAAATACTTCTTAAAAAATGTTTGCATGTGTGCATGTATCAGAAGGCACCAAGTATCCCTATGGAGGTCCAAAGATGACTTCAGGAATTATTGTGGACTGCTTCTGTCTCCTTTTTGCTTCACTGTGGAATTTTCTAGGCTCTGCCCAATAGGGCCGGAAGTGCAGGCTGCCACAGTTTCCGCCTGACATTTTTATGTGGGATCTGGGACCGAAACTCAGGACCTTCTGCTTGAGGGGGCAAAGGCTTAACTCCTAAGCTATTTCTTCAGTCCTCAAAATACTTTTAAAAGGCTACCATGAAGCAGGTGTGGTAGCACATACCTATAATACCAGTACTTGGAAGACGGGGGCAGGAGGATCAACAGTCCAAGGTTGTCTCAAAAAACTACACTACAGGGAGCAGGGGGTTCGGGGGGAAGAGGAGGGGGGGAGGAAACTGGTCTACCTATTAAGTTTGTATGAGCGGAAATAATAATAAAAAATGTTAAAAAAAACAACTACACTACAGGATGAGGGCAGGTAGAGTATGCATAATATTCCAGGGGCATTGGCTCAACCTCCAGCACAAATGAGCCACAAGCTGCCATCATGTCTCAAAATGATGAACACGGACAACTCTGATGACCTTAGCAGCTCTGTCTATGGACATAAATAAAATGAACTGCTCTAATCTTTCTTTTAAAATATTTATTCATTTGAGATGGGAGGAGAGGGAGGGAAGGAGAAAGAGGGAGAGAAAAAGAGACAGAATGGTAAAAGGATCAAAAGACAACTTTCAGAAGTCAGTTCTTTCCTTCCACCATGTGGGCTTCTTGGGATCAAACTAAGATTGCCAGGTTCCTGAGCAGGATACTTTAGCCACTGAGTTGTCTCATGGCCCAGCCCTGATCCTTTCATCAAGAGAAATAAGTTTATCAATTACATTCCTGAAATCAAAGGATCCCATCTAGATTCTACCTAGAACAAAGTCAGATTTAGAAAAGCCACCAATAAAAAAAAATATAAAAATAAAAATAAAAAATAAAAAAAGAAAAGCCACCAATAGCATTAAGCAACACTAAGTTCTCTCAAGTGCCCACACAAGTCTGTGATAATACAGCACAGTAAAAGTGTGATAAAGAAGGCTGTTTGTACAAGTGTCAAGAACCAGAAATGGAAACTTTCCAGGCACTGGGAAGAGAATGGATAGATGTTCTCTTCCTGCTTCCATCAGCACTCCCTACATTAACTTAACACAGGCCATACGTCATGCTTGCCCGGAGGGGGTGGGTAGTTGGAGGGGGTGGATAGCGGGGAAGAAAGCAAGGGAGGAAGGGAGGGAATGAGAACCAAAGACCAGTCGCTACCCTAACAATACTACTGCGGGGGTGAAGCCAGATCAAATGTTTTTTTCCAAACACTTCCAAAGTTATTTACGGTAAAACCTCCAGCATGACCCTTTTAGGCACAAACAAAGCCTTGTTCTTTTTAACAAGTAGTCTCTTGATTTCCCACATGTTATGTTGAACAATGAGCTTGGGGGCACAGGGTAAGGCTGATGACATCAACCTCCCTCAAGTCCCAGGCTTGTTTGGGAGCTCCAACAGTGGCCTGTGGCCAGCTGACTGATTTCACAGAGGGCCCAGCTGTCCAGGCTGCCAGACCGCATATGAATAAGGGGCAGTGGCTTAGCATCAGCTGCCAGTCAGCAATTCACACATGAAAATCACAGCACCTCCCAGGTTATCTTTTAAGTGTGCTCCACTTCCTAGAATCTGGACTCACCTCAAGATGTAAGCGGTACTCCTTTCTAAATCAGTCCAACATAGGAAAACTGAGGACGACTGTTTATTGATCGGGTAGAGGAATATGCCTTTAACCCTATCGAAGAACATGGGTCTGGGTTCAATTAAAAGGTAGAAATTTCGTATATAACCCAAAAGAAAGTAGGTTAACGCATCAATCAGCCTTCTGTGAAAAATTGTCTAGCTTCTGATCCACTCTCAACAATTACATTAAATATCAAATTGAAACTGCCATTCTTTCCCTAAAAGAACAAGATCAGTCCAAGTAAGGATCCACAAGATCCTTGCTGATAAAAGGATGGCTACTTTTGAGGAACAAGCAACAAGTATTTTTTTCTCCTTTCTAACACAGAAAAGCCCTCAGCACAGACTCCAGAAATACAAGTATTTTTTCTAAGAATCTGGAAACTATAGTATATATAACATCCTTCATATTACCAGGCATGGATGCTCATGCCCATAACCAACACTTGAGGATTATAACAAGCTGTTTTTAGAACCAGAATTAATGGGGAGATGTCTACATGAACGATGAATGATGAGGTGAAAGTTCCTGCTTTAATTTTTGTGTAGCAAAGTCTCTGTAAGTGACATCACCAAACCTGATTTAGCCTCATGGTGGAAAAGAGGTGGACTCAACTGGAATTTTAAAAAAAAAAAAAAACTTTATTAATTCATTTAGTGTGTGTGTTTGTGTGTGTGTGTGTGTGTGTGTGTGTATCAAAGGGCCCGTGTGTCCCTGTGGAGGGCCAAGGGTGACTTCGGGAATCATCCTGGATTGCTTCTACCTCCGTGTTTTGCTCTGGGATTTCCCAGGCTCTGTCCACCAGGCTGCTGCCATTTCTGCCTGGCGTTTTTACGTGGGACCTGGGATCTGAACTCAGGACCTTCTACTTCCCAGGCAGAGTCTTAAACACTGAGTCATCTCTCCAGCCCTCAAATGGAAATTTTAACACAAGAGGCATCTCCACGTAAGCCCGAAGCGGCAAGCAGTCTTTGCGCGGTACACCCAAACATTCCTCACCCCATCGATCACTGCCTAGTCACTGTGTGGCTTCATAACACCTTTCACTATCTGAAGTTCACCTTGGCATCTGTCTTTGTTCTCACTGAAGCACAAAAGTTCATGTCTCCTATACATTCCAAATCACAAGTCAGGTATGACATATACTAAATATTAAACAACATTTTAGGGAAGGAGGGGGGATGGAGAGACGAGGATAAGTACTCAATATGCTTGTCACACTAGGAAAAAAATTAAAAAGGAAAAAAATAAAAAATAAACAACATTTTCAGGGCTGGTGAAATGGCTCGACAAGTAAAGGTGCTGGATGCCTGAGCCAGGCAGCCTGAATCTGACCCCAGAACCAACATGGTAAAAGGAAAGAGCATTTAGAAGTTGTCCTTTGACTTGTACGTAAGCACACACACACACACACACACACACACACACACTAAAAGTTTAAATAAAATTTTTGAACAAATAAAGACTCACAAAGGCTCAGAACTCCTTTCATCACTACAATCGTACCTAGAGCCAAGTCAGATGAACAATTTAATTTTCATACCTGTGGGGCGATATAATGGGTTTTGTCTAATAAAGGACCTACTTGCTTCAGGCCTTCTGACAATGCTGTGAGTTCTCTCACCACCTTACACAAGAGAAGGTTGGAGTGCCACAACCCTTGCAGATACCTTGCTTTGTGTACTGTGACCTCCATTAGTGTCCGCTGGCTACTGTTCGTGGCAACATTACTGCAGCAGCAGGAACCCGCAGCACTAAGGGACAGAGAGTGCCACGCTCCTGGTGCCACAGAGAAGTCCAAGCATCACCCATGAAGTAGACTCCCCCCAGCACTACCACAGAGCTAACCCCATGCTGCTTGCAGCACAGGCTGTGAAGTACTTGCACCAGAAATATAAAATTGAATCTGATTATTAAATTTTTATAGCTTATTCCTTTTATAAGAAATATGGGGGAAGGCTGGATTGATTAAATGACACATACCAAGAAAAAAAACAAGAGCTGGTCTGGTGGCAGAGGCCTGCAATCCTGGCCATTCAGAAGGCTGAGGCCAGCTTGGGTTACAGGAGTTCAAGGCCTGTCAGAGCAACATAGTGACAATCTGTCCCAATAAAAAATAAAAGGAAAAGAGAAGAAGAAGAAGAGGAAAAAAAACGAACAGAAGAAAGGCTGGGGATATACAGCTTAACGACAGAGCATTAGCTCTGAATGCAAAAGACAAAATCCTAGATTCAAACTCAGGCACACCATTCACAGAGAGAAAAAAAGAAATCAAGAAATCCAAAATGTAGAACATTCTTCAAGACCACCAACTTCAGCAGCACAACTATAAGCACAAAAAAGGAGGTGGAGGAAGAGCAGCCTGCTGTAGATTACAGACTTGATGCTAGACACAGCAAATAAATTTTAAATGGGTATTTCTGAAACAAGTAGGGAACTGTTAGCATGTGCTAGGCATTACACAACATTAAGGAAGGGGTTTTGTTCTGAGAAGGGGTCTTGATGTGTTACCTAGGTTGGTCCCAGATTTGTGGGCCCAAGCTCAGCCTACTACATTTTTTTTCCCTTTAAGAGACATGATCTCCAGGGAAGATGGGAAGGAAGGGGGGGAAGAGAAGAGGCAGGAATAAGTGCTCAATATGTTTGTAAAACTAGGGGAAAATTTTTTTAATTATTTTTTTTTCAAAAAAGGGAGATGGTTTCAATGTGCTGCCTAATCTGGCTCTGAATTGCTGGGATTATCCTCTGCCCGAGTAGTGAGGACTATAAATGCACACCACTGCACCTAGCTCACTGCTGACTTTCCAAGGTATGGTGCAGTCATGTAACACTGTGGTAATGTCCTATTTTTTTAGAAGATGAAATGCCAAAGAACACAGGGCTGATATAACCAAGACACCTGGGATCTACTCTGAAACAATTGACCAAGAACAGTAAATGAAAACAGAGATAAAACAGGTATGTACTCACTACTCTCTAGTGCAACGAAAGGAACAAGATGTCAAAGGAAGTTGGTTGGTAGAAAAATCAGTTTTCACATCAAAATCTGTATTTCTGACTTCATTTGAAAAACCACATGGATCAAAGTGTGCACATGTGTACAAGGCAAGAGTCATCAAGAGTTGAGTACTTCTGGGTAGATTGGCGCACAGCTGTAATCTGAGACTTTCTAGCTGAGGCAGGAGGCTGGAGGGTTCTAGGCCAGCCTGCACTCCATAGTAAGATCCAATCTCAAAGAAACAGCCATCACTCCAAATGAAGTTTCCACTCTCGAAGAGCCTCAATTTACCACTGCTGCTGCTATATTTCCTTTTTGCTTAATCTCTGGCTGGACTCACTGCTGCATTCCACCTACTTACTAGGCATTTAGGCTTAAGACCCCAGTAGCTCAATCAAACTATTAGCAAGAGCACTGCAGACAGAGGAGTAAGGGTAATGGTGAAAATGCTGGTATGTGAGCACACTAATTCCAGCTCAAGAATTACCTTCTACAGAGTTAGGTCCAGATGTGAGTTACATAAGGTCACACCAGGGTTCATCTTTGCAATGAATTCTTAGGAGAAATAAGATAGCAGACTTAGCTCTCCAGAAAATGTGAACATGGAAACAATCCTAGCCCTTAGGATGCCAACAGTTTAACAAGGAAGACCAGGCGCGAGCAGAAGCAGCACTGGGTAGAAGAGAGATGCGTACTGTTCAGGCAAGCTCTACGCGGAATGCAGACTGGAAAGGGAGGTCACCTGAAGTCTCAGCAGCACATCACCAGGAGCACTAGGGAGGAGGCGGCACATTAAAAACACTGCAGGGCTTTAAAATAAAGGAACGAGAAGATGACAGCAAGGTTTCTTTCGCTGCTTCAACACTTCGATTCTGTGAACTGCTTCTTGAAGAGCCAGAAGCTACCAGCTCAAAACACTGTATCTGTGCCTCTAAAACTTTACCATCATAAGCAATCACCCTGAAAATAGTTTATTCTTTTATAGTATAAATTATATCTATCACCACCAGCAGGTTCCAATGCCTTAAACATAAAGTATGGACTAAACATATCTGAAACGCTATTAAAAAAATAACTGTTTTCTCCTATTTAGTCAACGAATTTAAAATACCATCCTGCCGAAAAGAACAAGGCAAATTTGATGGCTCAGGGGTTAGTCTTTGTCCCCCAAGCAAAGGGGCCTAAGTTTGGATCCCCAGATCTCTATCTGTCTGTCTGTCTCTCTCTCTCTCTCTCACACACACACACACACACACACTCACCTTACATACACATACATGAAAGAAAAAACACTACTATGCTCATTTTGAGTGAATAAAATGATCTAGGACGCAATCAAATCTTGACTGATACCAAATCAAATTAACAATCCAAAAATCTGAAAGACTAGACTACAACGGCACTATAGGAAACAGCTGTCACCATCCAAGAGTCTGGCTGAGATCTGACCAAGTTCAGACCTTGGTGTACCAAAGGGAGAGACTAGAGATCAAGATCATTTGTGGCCGATAACGGAATTACAGACATTATATAATCCAGAAATACAAAGGATGGTTAAGATTGTATCGCTCTGTGTCAATACACTTATCTAACCAATTCCATCACTCCGGCTCGTTTATTCTACCCGTGCCTCTGTTTCCTCGTGTAAAAACGGGCTGTTCACAGCCCTGCGAAGCGGATGGGCGCTGTGCAAACTGTCCCGGCCAACGTGCAGCAGCCCGGGAAGCGGCAGAGCGGACGCCCCATAAAGAACCAATCTTCCTAGTCCCCGCTTCATTGTCTCCCTGACCCCGGAGGTGCGGCTGCGTCTTAAGAGGCCGATCCCCACAATCATCTAACGACTTCTCGGGAAAACCGGGTTCTTGCGCAAGGCATCGGGGAACAGATCACCTAACCCCCACCCCGCGTCGGTCTCGCCACCGCCTCCGCCCAGGCCTCACTCCCCTTTCCAGGATTCCCCGACCTGGCGCGCAGCCCCGCCCCGCGAACCCCACGGAGCGGGGCGAGGGGGCGGTCTCGGCCCGCCCGCCGCACGTCCATCACGCTCGGGCCGCGGACTCCCCCGCCAGGCTCGGCCTCAGGGGGAAGGCGCGGTCCCCCCGGCCCCCCGGCCCCCCGCCCGGGGCCGCACCTTGAGGTTGGTACGCAGGCCGCCGGCGCCCCCAGACTGGTCGGTGATCTCGTACGCGCCCGTCACCAGCAGGTCCTTGTGGATCTCCTCGCGGAGACACTTGCGAGAGTTCACGGGGAGATGGAAGGAGATGGCGAGGACCGAGCTGGGGCCGAGCAGGAACACAAAGAGCAACGCCAGCGGGCGAGAGCCGGGCCAGGCCAGCGGGCCCTTCGGGCCGGAGAAGCCAGACATGGTGCCGGAGCCTCGTTCTCCAGCCGGGGCCTCTAGCGCGCCGGAACCGGGAGGGCCCACGTGACTCCCCTCTGACCCGGCGAGGCCGCCGGCGCCATCTTGGAGGTTGGCTGGCCGGCGAGGGCCGCGTGGCAGATCGTTTTAAAGGAGATAAAGGATGCCAGAGTGTGTCTTAAGCACGAGTTTAAGTGGCCAGAAGAGAGTTCCAGGGTGTTACACTTCACTTTTTACTTGTTGGCGGGGTGGAAGTCCGCTTAGTAGGCCATGGCAAGTATGGGCAGCCCCGGAAGTAGTTTCCTCTCAAGACCCCGGAAGTGGTACGTGCGGGTTTTAAGATCGGAGACACCCTAGCAACCAAGCCCCAATGGGGAACAGCCACAAGGCCTTGGGCTGGGCCCGCCCACCTCCGGCTGGCCCCGCCCACCTCCGGGTGGCCCCGCCCACCTCCGTGTTGGAGCGGGTTGCAAGCAGCGGTTGAGCATTCTGATGCTTTGGTGGCGGTCCCGACGGAGAGGCGCTAAAAAGGAAAACTTCAAGGACAAGTTCAATCCGGTTCCTAGCGACAGTGGACCAGTGACTTAGATAAAGTGTAGAGGTCGCCAGGTGAATGAGTTGGCGGGCATCGCTCGGTGCTCCTGAGCAGGGTATTCGGCCTGGAGTAAGTTTGGTTTGCTAAATGTGTGTCTTTTGCAAATTTATCAATCATTACTGAACATTTTCTTCGGTAAGTTATATGTAACTCAGATTCTAACTTTATGTTTAGAATCCACAAAACACCATGATTTGGGCCAGTCAGAGATGGACTAGAATACAAGTTGTCATATTAGGCTCATCAGGAAAGCAAGTTTTGGCACATTTCAAATACACATTCTGCTGATCAAATAGACCAGTGTATAGTAAGCCGATTCACGTAGTAATCGTTCGTGTGTACTTACTGTGTGTCAGGCACTCTATGCATGTGTGACAGATTTATTAGACTAGAGATTGTTTTTAAAAAACAAACCCTAAATGTTCCTAAGTGGACACTTTATAAAACAACTACTATGTGGTATTTATCCAATTTTAAAATGTTTAGCAGCTTCTTTGTGCTGCTACTAGATATTAAGGCCTGAAGAATAAATGAATAGCCAGGTCCAGCTCCTGCAATCCTGGCACTCTGAAGACCAAGGAAGGGGGATTGCCTTGTATTTGAGGCCAAACTGGTCTGCAGAGCAAAATCCTGTCTGGTAAAAGAGACTGTGTCCTTGCCCTCATAAAAACCACAACACCAAGGAATAATAACAGCATGCTTTTAATCATTATCTATTCTAATAAATGTTCATTGAACATCAGCAGAAATGCCCATAAGTTGAGTTGTCTGCTCTTAGTAATTTAAATGATTGTTCTTTTGTATTTATGTGGTTTCTTTCAGTCTACATAGTTCTTTTCCTGGAATTGAGGTCTGCAAACAAATCGAGAACAAACATAAAGGGGCTGTTAAACATTTTAAAATTTGACAGGGCCATATAATAATTATTTTATGAGGTATCCACTTAGGAACGTTTAGTTTGATGACTTTACCCCTGATCTAAGATAAGATGGCTAATCTGCAGTGTATATCCTGATGATTTGCATGGGCCTTTCCCTTACCAGTGAAAGGGAATCAATACAGTGGTTCTCTCATTGTTCTCTCAAGACCTCAGACTCTGCTAAACATTAACAGGAGATCTGCAACCCCTAAAATACCTGTGCATATAATTTCTTTAAAGTTTTTTTATTAGCATCTTTATCTCATATTAATAAATATATGTTTTTAAATATCTTCCCTTTAAAAAAAATTGTTTCTTAGTTTTTTTGAGACAAGATCTCACTATGTAGCCTTACCAGGCCTGGAACCTAACTGCATCGATCAGACTGGTCTCAAACTTACAGTGATCCTCTTACCTCTGCTTCCCAAGTTGTTGGCATTATAGGCATGCACCCATCATGCCCAGCCTATTTTCAAATAATTTAACTCAATTGACAGTGTTTAATGTAAAATAATTTGAGCAAATCTTTTCACTTCTAAAGGAACCTGAAGGTCTGAGATGCCAATAAACTTTCATACTACTCAAAAGTTGTATCACTCGGGGCTGGAGAGGTGGCTCAGGGGTTAAGCCTCTGCCTTGCAGTTGGAAGGTCCTGAGTTCGGATCCTAGACCCCACGTATAGACGCCAGGTGGAAGCGAGGGCAGCTTGTGTTTCTGGTCCTGGTAGGGCGGAATCTGTGAATCCTGGGGCAGAATAAACAAGGAGGAGGCGGTCCATGGTGGTTCCCGAATTCGTCCATGGTTCTACACACACATACACGCATGCGCGCACACACACACACACACACACACACACACACACTTGAATAAATAAAAAAATTTTTTTAAAAAGTTGTATCACTCATTAAAGAACTCATGCTTTATTTAAAGGGACTATCAAAGTTTGATACACATAACCATACTATAAAGGGTTATGTAGGAAGGGAGAGAACATGGTCTCAATTCCTAATAAAAGTAGGAATTTATAGCCAGGGATGGGAGTGGGCACTGGTAGAAAACCAAGAGGCAATAATGAATGGCAAGAGTTTCCGGCCAAACTGATTGTAGCGTCCTTGCTATAATTATGCAGTGCCCAGGGATAGAACTCCAAAAGTCAGAACTTAGTTGAGAAAAAAATCAGAATAGTATGAATTGAGAATCTATCAGATTCGAAATTCCATAGCTTAAAAGTGACAAAGACCTGAGACTTCCTCAGGAAGGCGCTATAATATTTTACAAATGAAATGGAAGGGGGAGAAGTTACTTCTATGTCTCAGCTCTTGGGTCCCTTCTTGTCCTGTAGTCTCTCTCCCAGACCCCAACATTCACTGTCTCTGCCATCTGCCATTTAGATTACCCCTTACCTCTCATCATAAATGTAGCGTACATTGTACTCATTGTACTCCCTGACTCAAATATCTGTTTAGTGAGGGCAAGGATTTTTGTCTAGCTGCTTCTCCTCTGCTTTATCTTCTTAACCTCAAATAGTGCTTGGCACTTAGGCACAGTAAACGCTGATTCCATGACTCCCAGCGGACCAGTCAGAAAACTGTCAAATAGAGAGATAAATAAATAAACAAATCTCAAGAAGACCTCAAGAGAAAATTATTTTTTATTCTTTAGCTGTTTCCACACAATTTATTGGATATATATAATGCATCTTAAGTATTGCCCTAAATCTAATTTCATCAATATTGTGCATGTCTTGGTTTTTGTTTTTTGGGACAGAGTCAGCAGATGTAGCATTGTCCAAGTCTCAAGCTCTCAGTTCCTTCTGCCTTAGTGTCCTCAGTGTCAGGATTACAAGCATTTTCATCCCACCATACCTGGCTACCTCTTTTAAGCCTTTTTTCTTTGTTGGAAAGTGTATCTTATACAAATAAGGACATAGATTAATAACAAAAATCTCCCTTTTATGCTAGGAAGTTGGAGACGGGTGAGATCCTTAAGAAACTAAAACTTTTTCAGCACCGCCCCTGTGTGGAAGTGGAAACATTTTAGGGACTGGTGAGATGACTTGGCGTTAAAGTCATTTACTGTATGATCCATAGTTTGGTTCCCAGAATCCACATGGTGGAAGAGAGAACCAACTCCTACACACTGACCTCTGTACCCACACGCACGTGTGCATGCACACACACACAAAGTCGATTTAAAAAAATAGGACGGTACCATTTTATATGTACATGTGAGAAAGGCTTCGCTTTGAACTGGCGGCAGAGTAGAAAGTGTCTCACAAGTAGAGCATTCCTCTGTCCTCCCGTCATCCTGAAGCTGCCCCAGGCGCAGCAAAGATTCCTGAGCCACAGAGGCCTCTGCAGGTAAAGAAACATGTAAAGGACCAGCCGCCCAGCCCGTGTGTCTCCAAGCCACGGTTGTTGTTTAACTTTTCCTCTGTATGAGCAGGATCGTATGTAAAACAAATGCCACCCAGACTGCATTAGAACCCCTTACTGAAAAAGACCAGCGTTTGTAACAAGTCTGTTATGAGACTCTGGTTAGGAGTCCTCAGAGGCACTTGGGACTTCTGCCACTTCCTTAACTCGCCATGCACAGGATGTCCAGGATTCCCTGACTCCCGTCTGTGCCCACTCATGAGCACAGTCCCATGCGAAGAGTGTATTTACTTAATTGAGACAAGACGGGTTCTGTGCAGATACAAAAGATCCCTTAGGAAAGCTGTTTGGCAGTGTTTGCCATGTGTCTGCCTGGCTAGAGGGTGATTCCAAGGAGCTTGTCAGTGGTTCTCTAGTGGAGCCCCCAGTATCTGGTTCTGGTACTTTGTGGATAATGTCATCTAATTCCTTGACTTGAGATGCACCCGTAGCCTGCTAACTTCCAGACGTGGATCCTCAGCCCTGACCTCTTTCGTAAGTTCCAAGTGTATAGAAGGCCTGGCTTCATTCCATAATTGGCAACACTTCATTTCCCTGTTCCTTGCCTCTTAAGTCCTGCTTCCTCCTCATCTCAGTAAACAGTACCACCTTCCACCCAGTGCCTGAAACCATCCGTTTCCTCTTTCTGTCTCTTCCCCACATGCAGGCATCAGAGGATCCTGTCAATTCTGTGTCCTAAATAGATGTGAATCAGTTTCTGCTTCTCTCCAAGCCAGAGGCCTGCAAACTACTGTTCTGCTAAGTAAGTCAGAGCAGGCCTGGGCACTTACGTTTTTCTACTGTCTAAGAACTAAGATTTTTTTTTTCACATTTTCAGAAGGTTTTTAGAAAAGCAGGAGAAAATGCAGAAAAATGTGTGGTGGAGAGCTTATGTGACCGGCAAAGCCAGGAATTATTTACAGTGTGACCTTTGCAGAATATGTGTATTCCTCTCACCTAGAGCACAGCCTCCTTGCTGATATTTTGGCTTCTTTTCTGCCTAGCATCAGACTAATGCACTCAGAGTGATTGCTTTAAAAAATGTAAATCTGGCCAATTAAAATAAAATGCAAACACTTTACCATAGCCCACAAGATCATGGTTTAGTTGTAGCCTATCCTTTTTTCCCTCCCCTCTCCTCCCTTCCCCTCCTCTCTCTCCTCTCCCCTTCCCTTCCCTTTTTCCTTTCTCTGTCCTCTCTCTCTCTGTATATGTGCACAGGTATATATGTGTGTGCTTATGGAGGCGTAAGGATGCCATCCAGAATCATCCTGGATTGCTCTGCCTCCCTTTTGGTTTGCTCTGAGGTTTCCCAGGTTCTGCCTTCCAGGGCCGGAATTGCAAGTCACAGCCATTTCCATCTGGTAGGCATTTTTTTTAAAAATTTTTATTATTATTATTATTTATTCAACTGTGCGCATGTGCACGTGCGCGTGTCTGTGTGTGTGTGTGCCTGTGTGTCTGTGTATGTGTAGAACCAAGGACGAATTCGCGAACCACCATGGACGCCTCCAGCTCCTTCTGCCCCGGGATTCACAGGCTCCACCCTACCAGGACCAGAAGCGCAGGCCGCCCCCGCTTCCGCCTGGCGTCTATACGTGGGATCTGGGATCCGAACTCAGGACCTTCCGCCTGCAAGGCGGAGGCTTAACCCCTGAGCCACCTCTCCAGCCCCTGGTAGGCATTTTTATGTCGGATCTGGAATCTGAACTCAGGTCCTTTTGCTTGGGAAGCAAAGGCTTTAACTCCTGAGCTGTCTCCCTAACCTCTATCTCTCTAGATCTGGCACTGCCCAGAGATAACTTCCTTCACTTCTGCCTGGTTTCCTACCTGGCCTTCTGGTTTAAGCTCCCAATTTGCATGCATGTCTAGTTACTGTCTCCTTGGACCTTTTCCCTCAAATCTTGTCATGTAGACTCTGGACTCTGCAGTCTCACTCTCATATCTAATTCTGACCTGTCCTGGAGCGCTTACTCTGCTTTGACAGCCCTGTCCCCAGCCCATCACATTATCTTGGTTTATTACCTACACAGCAGGTATTACTATATTGGATATTTCTCTTGTGTATGCATCCCACCAAAAGCAAGGGAGTTGTTTTGGGCCTGATGTATCCCCGGGAACAGATACAATCTCCTGTATACGGCAAGTGTTCAACAAACATCTGCTGTCTGAGTGAAGTATTATAGCCCAATGCAGAATGTGCAGCACATGATGGACACACAGTTGCTCAACAAATTCTAGTTCCTCTATCCTGCATTTCAGTGTCATTCTTTCATATAGAGAAGCAGAGGGCAAAGATGTTAGTGACTTGCCTTAAACTGTACAATGACAGTGAGTCAGGGTCAGAGCTGAAAATAGAAAGGACCAGTTTTAGACAGGATCGTCATTCCATTTGCTAAAACGTTGCTTTTAGTACTTTGTTCCCACTCTAAGAAGTTTTACATTCTTGGGTAATTAGTTTTCTCTACTCACACTTCTATTCATAAGACAACATCTGTAGCTTGTATACATATTTAAGTTTTCAGAACATCCATGATGATGTCAATACTGAAACTTCCAGTATCCACTAATGTCATCTCCTCAATTCATTTTGCTTGAAAAAAACATTTATCTTCTTTTTCAGATGCCCATATTGGCTTTAAAAAAAAATCGTGGCCCTGGGCACATCACATTTACCAGGGCGGCCCTGTATCACAGAGCTATGCACAGCTTTATGGTTCTGAATATAAAGGGGAAACACATTCCCGCAGCAGCTGCCCATGGCGTTTAATGCCCTTCCACAGTGTCATCTGTAGAATATCATAGAGACAAAGACCAGAACTTTCCTTTCAAGCTACAACCTGTTTGAGATGAGTGTTTTCCTAGTGATCTCTGTGAACTGAGATCATATCTGAATTTAGCCACAAAACAACAAAAGTTAGGTAGATATGGAATTGCCCTTCCTTAATGACTAAACGCAGTATTTGTGTATCAAAATATATACAACTCTCAGATATAAATTAATGCTTTTTTACATTTATTTGTCTTTTAAAAGATATTTGTGAGAAAGAGCAAGAGTTAACAGCATGCTACAACATGTATGTGTAGGTTTGAGGACAATTCTTGGAAGTTAGTTCTCTTCTTCCACATTGTGGGTTCTGAGGATCAAACTCAGATCTCTCCGTTTTCAGCAGACACCTTTACCCAATGAGCTATCTCACTAGCCCCTATTTATTGTGTGCATAAATACAGGTGCCTGCATGTTCACAAGCACACACATGCCACTGTGCATATGTAGAAGTGGGAACGACTGGTGGAAATCAGTTCTCTCCTTCCACCATGTGAATTCTGAGGATCAAATTTAGGTTGTCAGAATTAGAGAAGCGCTTTACCTAATGAGCAATCTTACTGCCTCCGCAAGTCTATATTTTTTTCTTAAATTCAGAATAATTTTGGAAATGATACAAGCAGATGCTACAAAATGTGTAGCAAAGGAACAGATTCTCACGTTGCGGAAGCAAGCCGGGGCCGAAGGGGTAGGCCAGTAGGGATGTTCGTTTCTGCCCTGTGGGCTAAATTTGCTTCTGCAGGCGGTTCCAGAGCTCGATGCAGAAAGATGAACCCCAGGAAGGAAAAAGAGAAACAGAAGTCACTAGGTGGCAGCGACAGGGATAAAAAAGAACTGTAAAGGTGGGATTCCAGGGATGCAGAAGTAGTGTCAGAGAGAAAGGATGGGAGCTACAGCAGTTCTCTTTATCTTCTGTGTGCAGCTACTTACAAAGGAGAAATAATCAATGGACTGAGAAAGAAAGAAACAGCAGAGTTCACTCACGACCCTCTAAAGATTAGCACAGCCAAAGGCATCCACCTCAGCACTCACTATACTCTGCACCCAGATGCAGCTGCACCTGAAGCCTGCTTTGATGGCTACTAGGAGCTCTGTGACCCAAAAGCTTGGTGGCTTAGGAGTGCAGAATTACACTGATGTAGGTCTTCACTCTGGTTTTGAGGAAGTTTTCAGATTTCTCGCTAATGAATTTTCCTTCTAGGCCCTTAAATGATAAGTGGGTGTCCACCATCACCATAATATTTTACTTTTTATTCTTCTGAGACAGAGTCCTGAAATGTAGCCCTGGCTGGCCTTGAACTTGGAAGCATCTTCCTCGTCAGCCTCCCAAGTGTTGAGATTCCCTGGTGGGCCTCATCGCATCTCTTCTCTGGTGATCTTAAAATCTGCTAAAAAATTCATTCTCTTTGACAAAAGCTCTCCCATGAGAGACATGGGGCGCATGGATTGAAAGAAAGAACAGCTGTGGCCCCATGGTAAGGGCAGCACCATGTCACCTTTTGTTGCCTGCTCGGCCTCTGTGTAGAACCATAGTGCAGCTTCGAAACACTCCCAGCCTAGGCCCCAACCCTGAAGAGCAGGAAACAGATGTGTGGCCCTACACCTGGGAATAGTGTGCTTTGCCATTCCCTAACTTTGCTGCAAGTAGAATCGTGGAGACCTATAATAAAGAATTAAGCTGGGAGCTTGATGTGGTGGCACATGTCCCAGTATAGGAGAGGCAGAAGGGGCATGTAAGTTCAAGACCAGTTTGAGCTATATACTAAGCCCTTGTCTTAAGAATAAAAGAAAAGGCTGATGAACTAGCTCAGTGGGGGAAGTGCCTGCCTGTAAACCTGGCATCCCAAGTTTGATTTCTAGAAGCCCACATGGTAGAAAGAGAGAACGGTCATTTGAAAATTTGTCCTCTGACCTCCACTCGCATCCATGTGTGCTCTTTCTCTCCCTCTCCAACCTCTCATGTAAATAAAGTAATATTTAAAAGATGAGCAGTAATTAAAAAAACAACTAAGCCAAAATTTTAGCTGGGCCAAACTCTTCTTTAAACAAACAAACAAACAACAAACAAACAAACAAACAAGACTCCTCTGCCTTGTAAGTAGAAGGTACCACATTAAAAAAAGCTAGACTGACTATGAATCCCGGGGCAGAGTAAACGAGGAGGTGGAGGCGTCCATGGTGGTTCCCGAATTCATCTGTGGTTCTACACACACACACATACATACACACGCGCACATGCATACATGCACAACTGAATAAATAATTAAAAAAAAAAAAGCGAGGCTGAAACAGCAGTGGCTTGCACTTCTGGCCCTGGTGGACGGAGCCTGGGAAATCCCAGAGCAAAGCAAGAAGGAGGTAGAAGCAATCCAAAATGATTCCCTAAATCACCCTTCGATCTCCACAGGGACACATGTGCCCTCTGATACACACATACACAACACACACACACACACACACACACACACACACACACACACACTAAATGAATGAATAAATAAAGTTTAAAAAAATTTTAAAAAAGCTGGGCCCATTGGTACAGGGCTGTAATTGCAGTTGCTTGGAAGACTGAGGCAATAGGCTTGTTGCAAGTCTGAAGCTAGCCTGGGTTACATCGGGGTTCAAGGCTAGCCTCAGTGGGCTCTATAGCGAGATCCTGTCATACACAAACAAGTTCAAAGCCTGTGAACTACAGAGTGAGTTCAGCCTGGGCACTTAGCGAGAGACCCTGTCTCAAAGTAAAAACTAAGAAAAAAAAAGGCTGGGTTTGTGATAGACAGCTTGTGCAGCATGCTCCGGGCCCTCAGCTCCACCCTCTTAGGTATGAATAAATAGATGACGGATGGATGGACAGACGGACGGACGGACGGACAGACGGACAGATGGACGGACAGATGGATGGATGGATAGTTATAACTGACACATGTCTCTTGTTTCAGAGATACAACTGGTATGTGTGCAATAGAATTGAAAACAAATCCCCCTAGGTAGCGCGTGCCCACTCGTGTTTCAGTCGCAAGCTCCCTGCACTTCTCAGTGGCATGCTCCCAGTGAGACTCATGTCTCACTGTTTATTTACATCCTATTTCTCCTGCTGAGGTACCAGCACCCTTTCCCCTAGAACGCAGTGCAGAATGTGTCCTCTGGTAAGGACAAGGTTCACTCCTCACAGGCCACATGCTCCCGCTCCAATGTTGGTGAAGAATGAGGACTCAGAAGCACAGCACGGGGCAGGAGGAAGCTCTCTGGAGGCCCCGAGGGGAGACCTTTTCTTCTCCCTTGCAGAAAGCCACTGTGGCACACGGACAACGGAAGTACTCACAACCTTTCTGAGGGCACACTTCAACATTTGGTGTCTCACAAACCACATCCAGGGCTGTCTATCCCACAGATGGCCAACTTCTGCATTTTGGACGACAGTTTCTGAAGACAGTGCAACTTGCCTGCCCAAAGCAGAAGGCCTGACCATAAGAAACCATTCTAGTCTCTAGGTGAGAGGGCAAGAGCCACTACCCACATAACGGGCAGGGCGAGAAAACTGACTACAAGCGAAGTCATCAGAGACAACCAACCCTTTCAGAGTGAAATTAAAGTGACGTTACAGCATTGCCCACACCAGGGCTCAGTCTTATGGACTGACCATGGACAGACTGCACTCTAGACAGCAATCCTGGCTCTGCCACCTGTTCCTTAGGAAACCTCCAGCTGATGTTTATATTTTTCTAATATTGTGTTGACTTCTTTCTGTGTAAAGTGTGAATCTGGAGATTCTTATAGGCCTATATCCAAGCCAGGAATGGAGGGGTGCCGTAATCCCAGTACTCAAGAGGCTAAAATGGAGGTTCTAGGCCAACCTAGAGCTTGAGGAAAACCTGAGCTACAGCGCATGACCCTGTCTCAAAAATAAACAGAGCTGGTCTGATAGCCAGTTTAGCCAAAATGGAAAGCTCTGGTTGAGTGATAGACTCTCGATAGCAATAGAGGAAAACCTCTGACTTTGCTACACACACACACACACACACACACACACACACACACACACACACACGGCCTTAATAAAGTCCCAAGCAAAACATACCCTGTATCCATAGAGAAGTGGAGAAGACACAAGTCTGCAAAGGCCACCACTGGACCTTGCAGAGAGTTTTGCTTTCCACCCTCCTTCAGGGCTTGGTGCCCCCTGCGATGATTCCCCAGGTCCCTAGCTTGCAGTCTGATTGCAGGAACCTCTCCTGGTAGCTTGTGTGAAAGGATGAAGTTCTGTTTTCTAGGGTAACTACACCAAGAACCACAAACTACTTTGCTTTAAACCTCAGAAATCTGTAGTGTCCAAGTCCTGGGGAGCCAGAGTTGCCTGAAGTCTGAACTCTGAAAGCCGGGTGCTGGAGGTACTCCCTCCAGGTCCAGGGAGAACCCTCTGTCGCTTCTTTGGCTTGTGGCCGCATCACTTAAATCTCTGCTTCTGCCTTCACATAGCTCAGAGCTCTCCCTTCTCAGTACCTGCCCTTGGCTTATGAGCCACGAGCTGCTCTAGACCAGTCCCACGATCCTTTTATTTGATGACACAAGTACTAACCACAGCACAGTCCTTGAAAAGCAGCCCGAAGACCTTTATTCAAATAAGCCCGCTTTCTCCAGTTCCAGAAATTAGGACTTTGATAGTCTTATGGGAAATGTGCTTCAATCCCATAATCTGCCATACAGAAAAGAGAGTAGGGGAATGTATGAAATTCTACCAATGCATAAAGTGCAGGTGAAATGCTAACTGGTCCGGGAGGTCTTACCGTGTCACAGGATACAGACTTGATCTCATCCCACCAGCTGGTGTGTTACTCCTGTCCTGCCCACGTAGCTCCCCCATCCCCTCTATGTCTAGACCATCTTCAGCCCTAAGGGGCTGGCTGCACATCCTCATGTCTTCCCCCTCCGTTTCAACCATCCCCATGGTGTCAAGTCAGCCCCAGAGGAGTGCACCTCATCTCCTTAGGGGAGTCAGGGCACCTGAGGTCTCACTGACTACGCACCTGTGGGCGCCAGGACCATCCCCGCTTTGCATGGCGGTGATGGGAGGCAGGATGCGGCCCACCAGCACTGCCCACCGTGTGAGCCAGTAGCTTCATGACTTCCAACCCATGGCCTGAGCTTATTCCTCTGCTTCTTCATGGAAACAAGGCAGCTGGAGTTCCTACTGCTAAGGCCACGGCAAGAAACAAGAAACAAGTTTTAAAAAAACAACAACAAAACAGCCTATAAGAGAAGAGGCTCACAAAAGAGTCTGGGCCACGGGAGGCTTCCAGGGAATGCAAGTGGCCATGGCATAGGACAGATGACCTATTTCCCACTGTATTGCTAGAGACCCTCCCCCCCAGGAAGGGGCACAGTCTGCTCTTTTTCCCATCACCAGTGACTGTTAATGTTAATACGATTCCCCCCCACAAGCTGTGCTGAGCTCTGTAGTGCCAGCCCTCCACACCGTGACTTCCACAACTGCAGAGTCAACCACCCGTGGATGGTAAATATTAGCAAGCAGTTGCATTTATACTGAACTGAACAGACCTTTTTTTTCATCAGTTCCTAAACAATATAGCATAATGCCTATTTATGTAGCATTTGCGTTGTATTAGGTTTTTATAAGTTATCCAGAGATGATTTAAGTTATATAGAACTGGAACATCCTCTGGTTCTGGTAATTGCGTGCGGTCCTGGAACACCACCACCAACCTCTATTGATAGATAGAAATAATGGTTCATGCTTTGTCTTGTTTCGCCCTTACAGCAACGTGTAAGAATGTGATATTAGCTTCCATCTAATAGAAGGGGAACAGGATCAGATGGATTATACAGCCAGTGGACATGGAAATACGGATGTGAAGTATCTCCTTGGGTCCCACCCCCAAACCCTGGCTTATGCCTAAGACTTGCATCGTTCTCTCTCAGCAAGTCTCTGATCCCTTCACAGGCTGTGCTTCTCTACTGCCTCTTGGTGTCCACCCCCAATAGCATGTCTCCTCTCAGAAATTACATCAGACCATACTTTACTTCCCTGGAGGCACTTCCTCAAGTTCTGTGTGTGTGTGTGTACACGTGTGTATACACGTGTGTGTACACGTGTGTGTACACGTGTGTGTACACGTGTGTGTACATGTGTGCGCGCTTTCAGGATTCCCCAGATCCCATCTGTACCCCCAGCACCTCTGTTCAGAGACTCTTCACACCAGCCAGTTTGGTTGGCTCCCCCACACCCCCAGGGACTCTGTCAATCGAGGGACTGCCTACTTTTGAACTGCCCCGTCTCTAGCCCATCCTGCTGTGAGCAGGGGGACCTGCAGGCCTAGATGCCAGGGGAGCGAGCAGTAGCCGTCCCTCCCATCCTGCACTATGTCCCAGATCTTTTGGCCAGTTTGGTCTTTCCTTCTGCCCCTGTCAGGGCAGGGCGTCTCACACGGGCCCTCTCCGCAGCCCACCTCCTCCTTCTTTCCCACTGGCTCAGGGCATAGGGCATAACATTAGGCACACAGGTCTTATCTCTGTGCAAACACTTCCTCTTTCTCCAATACTGGTTCTCACCCAATCTGTAATCAGGGTAAACTTCCTTTGACAATTTACTGAACAAACATTTACTATGCAATTGCCTTAGGTCAGGTTCTGCTGAAAGCCTGTAGGGAGACCAAACCCAGTCTGCGCCTTGAGGAGTCTGCCTGCTAGAGTGGTGTGCATATGTGTGAAGCGTGGTGGTCGGCCCATCTGCCATCCTTCTGATTCCATTTCTGCTCCTTGCTCACTGACGTAACATTGGTGTAAGTTTACTGACCTTTCAGATCATGAATTTCCTCAGCTGTGCAGTGGGAATAAGGCTGCGTAGGTTTGTTGTTGAGAATTGGCCAAGATAAGATGCATAAAGGGTGTGGCTGGCACTGGAGATAGGGACGGTGGCCCTGGAGCCAAAGCCACTTCTCGGATATAAACTGAGAGGTGCCCGTCTACTACAGGGGTGGACGATCAGACGAGGAACAAGAGTGCGTTAAAAAGCAACGTGTTGGGCTGTGAACTAGGTGAGGTGGGGACCATACATACAACATTCAGCCCCTAGCGAAGTGGTGTACGTGGGGTGGTGGTGATTAGATGTAATATATCCGTACGTGACAGTGAAAACATTTCAGGATAAGACTGTGTCCCAGGTAAATGTTAATTCTGTGGGCATAATCTATCCAGTAGAGATCCCTGCAGGCCTTTAGTTGTTGGGAAGTTTCTCGTGGTGAAGAGCCAGCAGAAGAGCCACAGCGCCCCGGTAAAGTTGTCGACACATCAAGATGTAGAGTGAAAACAGTCCCCTTTCCCGATGCACGGAAGCAACTGGAACGGCCAGCCTCTGAACAGATACGCTAGATTCCTTCTGAATTCTGTGGCCCTGATTTGTAACAGTCATGGGAAGGAAGGGGGAGAGGGGCTACAAGGGTCTGGATGATTGAGTTTGGGAGCTACTTGAAAGGCTAAGGCTGGAAGATCACAAATTCAACGATTGCTTGGGCTGTACGGTCAACTCAAGATCAGCTTGGACTAGTTGGACCCTGTCTCAAATTGAAAAACAAAAAACTGAGAGCATATCTCAGTGATAAAGCACTTGCCTGGAATGCAATGACTTGGGGGTCAACCTCCAGTATCTTGAGGGGGGTGGAAAGGGCCCACTTAAGAGCAGGCACTGGGAGTGGGGAGAGGAAGATTCTAGAGAAAGACATCAGGAGGGCACACAGTTTGGCCATGAACTGAGCATGAGTCCTACTGTGTGGCAAACCTCGGTTCTTTTTTTTTTTTTTTTTTTTTAAGGGAGCAAGAAATTTTATTTTATTTTTTATTTTTTTTTTATTAAAAATTTAATTATACATTTTAAAATTTTTTACCAGTTCCCTCCCTCCCCCCTCCTCCCCCTCCCCTTCCCCCAGTGCCTCCCCCCCAATTCCCAGAGAGTCCTTTATTGTGTACGCCTAACTCTCCATTGGGTCCTCCTCTCCGATGACATATAAGGACCCAGGGCATTTCCATAAGCCCTTTCTCTTGTTCCCCTTAAGCATAAGATCACTACTATGGCTGTCAATCCCTTGCCTCCAGGGGTCTCGGTGCCCTTAACAGATGCTAGACTTTATGACAAACCTCGGTTCTTATTAAGCTTTTGGTTCTGACCCTTAGTTTCCTACTCTCCAAGTGAGAATAAGAACATTTGTTGCTCAGAGCAGCTATGGATTATAAATCGTACAACACAACACAGACAGTGATCAAGTTTCCTCCCGCCCTCTCAAACTTCTAGGAATGCCCTAGAATACAGGATTCACTATATTTAGTGTTTGGCTCCCTCCCTGCCAACCCATGATTAAATTAGAATGAAGCTATGTGTGGTGCAGTTCTTACGACTGTAAAGTCCTCTGGTAATGCAAGCGGCCTGGTGGGTGGACAGTACATCAGCTTGTTGTCACAGCTGCTGCAAGGCCACCCCCAAACAGTGCACATCATTGGCCCTGGGAACAAGAGCCCGTTAGACGGGCAGGCAGGGACGTAAAAGGGAGACCCAGGAGCTTTATGAGCCCCTCCTTCTCTCCCAGGGTGCCCAGGTGTGAGCTTCTTCACTCCCTATTTCCTTGGGTGGTGGTAGAGATGCAAATGAGGTTGGAGAGAGGGGTAAGTTTAGTAGAGGAGAGTGAGGAGCCAGCTGATCAAATGTGGGTGTCATGTTAGGCACAAGTGTCAATTCGGCAGTTGAAGGTTTGAATTTGGGCACATTTGTGGAGAATTAGTGGTTGAGTTAAGCCCAGAGCAAACCTGCAGGGGATTGTCTAAGCTGATGGGGAAGGCCCAGCCCATGGTGGGTGGGACTAGGTCCTGGAATAAAATACAGAGAGCTGGTTGAGAAAGTTGGCATCCTTGTGTACACTTGGCCAGATATGCTGGTCTGGTAAAAATCATCCCTCTCTTAGCTGTTATGTGGATATTATGTGGCCAGTTCCCTCAGCCCTGATGTTGGTGTGAGCTTTCTTGTCATGCTGGGCCAAGAACTGTAATTAGACAGTCGTAAGAGAATAAACCCCTTGTTCCCTTAAGCAGTTTTGTCATGATTTTATCAGCAACCATGCAGGCTAACTGCAACAGTAGGTGTTCAGGAAAGGTACCTGGAGGCCACTTTTCACCCCCTTGGAATAGAACACTGAAGTAACAGGATGTCAGCGGCCCGGAGCCCTGAAGAGTTCACCGGACACGGCTTGTCCTTTTTGAATGCCTGTGCAATACAGTGTGTGTCTCCACCGACGAGCTTCTGCTTCTGTTGGTGTGTGGCAACAGTGGACCCCCAGCAGACCCCCAGTGGCTGCGCGGGGACGAAGACCCGTGACCCTGGCTCTGGTCACCCTGCGCCGACCGTTCCTCTGCATGGGCCCCTCTGTGCTGCTTCCCAACTCCAGCAGCGCTGTGGTTTCAACAGGTTCTAGTTCTCCAGATGGAAACACAGGCCCCCTAAGTGGAGTTGAGAAGTCAGGCCTGTAAGAAGTGATGAAGTCACGGGGCCTCTGTCCTCACAGATGACTCAGTGTCGTTGTGGGGATGAGTTCCTCAGAAGAGTTCTGTCCTATCCCTTCCCCCTTTCTTCTTATGCATGAGCAGCCTCTCTTGCCCTCGTCTTTCTGCCATGAGACAACACGGAGAGAAGGCTGTCGCCACATACGAGCTCTTCGCCCTTTTACTTTCCACCTTCAGAACTATAAGAAGTCAATTTTCATTTATTATAAAATTTTAAGCTACCTAGTCATAAGTATTCTGCTATAGGCAGCCCAAGTGGACTAAGAGAAGAAATCCACAGTCTGATATGATGTGGTGTGTGTGTGTGTGTGTGTGTGTACTTGGGATCATGTGATCTTGCTACCATCCTGGCCTCATTCAAAACACCAGCCAAAACGATGTTCTGACATGTTATTTAACCCCATCCCCTTCCCCACTGTGCTTCAACACATTCTGCAGAAGGCCACATTCCAATCCCAAGGCTGTGGGGATTGAGCTCAAGTCATCAGGTGTGTAAGCAGATGCCTCTAACCCACTGAGCATCTCCACAGTGCCTGGCAACAAAGGAGACTTAACCTTGTAACTACTGGTTAAACCAATGAATAAGTCCAGAGAATCTGTTTCTATACAATATTATAAGATAATACTAGCATATTTATATTTATTGCTGTTTTACCAAAGTTTATTAGCATATAGCAGACTCCAAAACAGCACTTTATTCTAGCTGTAGGTAGCAAAAGAAATTATAGTAAGAATCCGATGGAACCAAGGCCATCATTGTCTCAGGGGTAACTTTTAAGTAAGGGGATCTTCTCTGAGGTCTTGGCTTTTAACTCTGAGTTTCTTCTGCTCCTATTTTTTTCTCTGATTTGAAGCCTTATCTTCTTCACTGATCTCCTCCATCTGCTTCTTGTTTGTTCTAGGGGCTTCTTCTTGCTACTTTTGCATCTGACGTGGTCCTTCCTGTCTTTCACTAGACTTTGCACTATGCCTGGAACACAGCTCTATGGCTGAGCACTTGCCTAGGCTCTAACCTAGGACTTTGCCACTCACCGTGCTCTCTGCCTGGGTGGAGGCTCCCTTTTCAGAGAGCTTCCCTCACCTGCCCGGTCCACCTGCACGTCTTCCCCACACCTTCCCCTCCCCACACCCCATCACTACTGGAAGTGTAAATTCCATGACAACAGGGAACTTTGTCATAGCGCCTGGCACCGAAGGATTCTCTCTACCTACTGCTTAGACAAGTGAGTAAGCTCAGAGAATATACTTCTGTATGAGTCTGTGCTTTCATATCACAGACATATATACAGAACTTTAACCTGATGCAGTTAGAGTTCACGGAACAGAGAGTGCTAGGGAAGAGGGGCATCGAGAAGAGAAGAAGGAAGTTGCTCGAGCATTCTGCAGAGCCAAGATTTTTAATACATTTGGTAATACACTAGGCACTGTGAAGGAACTTCCAAGGATTCAAGCCACCATGGACCAACAGGATCAGGATCTTGGGGATAGGAGCTGGCTTGTCATTCCCATTTTGTGCATAGAGAAACCAAATCTGAGAGAGGAGAAATGAGAAGCTATTAACCAGTCACCAGAGCAGGATATAAACCCAAGTGCATCGGTCTCTAAGGCAGTGTGATCATGCGATCTTGTTCTTTGTGTCATTCTAGAAGGGAGAATTACTTTACTCAGTATCTGACATCTCTGTCAATAAGAAAGCTCTGATGAATAACACCTCATAGTTTTTGTATATTCATTAGTAGCGCTAATAACACTGGCCGAAAGAACAGGAAAGATAGGAAAGGAGACATTTCTGATAGTCTTACACAGATCGATGTAGAATCATCCTTATTTCTTCATTTTATTTGTGACCTATTAAGAGTTTGCACTGTGGGCTCGCAAGTTGGTCCAGCAGGTAAAGATGCTTGCCATTCAAACCTAACAGCCTGAGTTCAATTCCCAGGACCCACCTAAAGGTGGGAGAAGTGGTTCCTCTAAGTTGGTCTCTGACTTCCACGCATGCTCCATAACATAATTATTTGTTGGGTAGACATTCCTCTAGAGTATTGTCTTTAAAATCAGATCATCTCTTCTATATTGAAAACCTTTTTATGTTTTCTAATTTAAAATCAATATTTTATAGACATTGTTCAGTGAAGAAAGTAGTATGTGTGAATTTTGCAAACACTTTAACAGCTGATAAAATTTTAAATTCATAGATTAATATATGTACTATACTAATATTAATATATAATAAATATATGTTAATATATAGTTGTGAATTATATTTTGAAAAACTCAAAAAAAATTTAAAAGAATTTACACTGCTTTCTTTGTAGAATATATGTTAATTTAAAATTTCAAAATGTAGCACCTATGAAGACTTCCTGAGTCATTAGGAGGGCCTGGGCTAGCAAGATAGCTCGGCGGGTAATGTCCCTGCTCACAAACCTGGCGACCTTTGATTTCCAGACGCACACATGGAGGAAGGGAAGAACTAACCTCCACCTATGTGTCATGGCATGATGCATGTTCTCTCTCTCTCTCTCCCCCCTTCTCTCTTTCTCCATAAAAAGAATTTAAAAAAAATAAAAGGATGTCCTGAGGGTACAGGTAACCTTTTTATGAACATCCAGTTGCCTAGCCCGGAGGAGTCAGGCTTCACAGACAGTCATTGGCTAGCCAGATATGCTGACCACACCTATAATATGAGCACTTGGGAGGTGGAAACAAGAAAATCAGGAGTTCAAAGACGGTCTTGGCTACATTAGACTAGGTCTCAAAACAAAACAAAAGAGGCAGTAGGCTAATTAGTTTAGACTTTCTATTCTAACTTCCAAGTTTCCTGGAATATAATCTTTGAAGTGTTTCTTGTTTTGCTTTGAGATGGGGTCTATATCAGACTGCCTGGAACTTGATGAAGCTGAGGATGATCTTGCATTCTTGCCTTTCCCTCCCAAGTGCAAGGCTTACCAGGTGTGTGAACCACCACAGTCAGGTCAGGAATATACTTTTTAAAGCATCCCCGAAAGTCAGCTTTTACCTGGATTTTCTGTTGTATTATTTTATGGCTTCTATTTCTAAATGGCAGAATGACCTTGTTTTTAAATGTAAGATCTAGCTCTAGATGAAATGTGATTAAAATATATCAATCCATATAGCATGGGAGCTCGAGGGTTTACAGAGCTAAGTTAGTGATCTTTCTTGCCTATAAATGTAGACCGTCTACTGTTGAACCCATGGGAGATTGCTACATGTGTTAGCCGTTAAGTAGCATTAAGGGGCCATGTGCAGAGCCCAGAGCCCAGAGCAGCTCTGTGCGCTTCATTCTTCAGAAGCAGGGAGCTGCGTTAGGGCTCTTGGGTTTCAGGAGACAAGAACAAGTTGTGTGTGGTTTAGCTGTAAAAAGAAGGCAGTCGGCTAAGAGGATGTCAGGTTTACAGAATCGAAGGAAGAACTAACCAGGCAAGAGGGGATCTCCAGGGGATGAACCTATGACTCAACTTCAATTGAGTGTGTGTGTGTGTGTGTGTGTGTAAGAGAGAGAGAGAGAGAGAGAGATTAGAAAACCACTAGAGTCAACTATTGTGGAGGGAACGAATCGGGCTGGGTTGATAGAGGATCGAAGGAAGTAAGTAGGTATAAGGTGCAAGTGGTTTAGAAACTTGAACCGAGCATCAACACTATGAAGATAGTTGTCAAAAATGTGGGCTGCTTGGGGGCTGGAGTGATAGCTCCGTAGGTAAGGCACTTGCTCCCAAGTCTGGCAACCTGTATTTGATCCCTGAAACCCTGTGTGGTAGGAGAGAACTGACTTCAGCACTTTCTCTCTCTCATAAAAATAATGTCTATACATTTTGTGTGTGTGTGTGTGTGTGTGTGTACAAGAGGGCACTTGAGCGTGTGTGTGTGCCTATAGAGGCCCAAGGGTGACGTCAGGAATCATCCCGGATTTCTGTATCTTCTTACTGCTTTGCTCTGGGGTTTCACAGGTTCTACCTTACAGGGTCAGAATTACAGACTGCTGCCATTTCTGCCTGGCATTTTTACATGGGATCTAAGGTCTTTTTGCTTTTGAGGCAAAGGCTTTAACTACTGAGCTGTCTCTCCAGCCCAAATATAATCTTTTTAAGCACTATAAACTCCTTGGCTTAGAGAGATGGCTCAGGGGTTAAGCCTCTGCCTTGACCTGCATTTCCTCCCTAGAAAGTGGAGCCTGGGGAACTCAGAGCAAAAGTCAAAAGAAAATAGAACAGTTCAGGATGATTCCTGAAGTCGTCCTTGGACCTGCACAGGGCACACACAGTGCCCTCTGATACATACACATACACATATACACAGATGCATGTAAGGAAAAAAGACATGAAAATCTCCAAAAGTTCATCTCCGACCTGAGCTGTCTCTGGGTGTTGTGATGTTGTGATTCTTTTTTGCTTTGTTGGCTTCGAGGGAGTCTTGCGTGTTGCCCTGGCTGGCCTCCAGTGCCTAAGCACCAGCAATCCTACTGCGTCAGCCTTCTGAGTCGCCCAAGTGGACTAGGGACTCAGGCCACCACGCCCGGCTTGTAACTGTTCATTTGAAAGCACATGCCCGCCCTCCACAGAGGTGACTGTCCTTTGCCTAGCTGGACACTGGCCTCTCAATGGGTCCTCAGGGACCACTGACACTTCTTTTCTAAGTGTCCTTTAGTTCAGTTTCTCATTTTGTCTCTTGCTACAATTAAGCAGCATCAAGGCACTGCTCTGGCGTGCTCATCCCATTTAGAACTGTTTATCTCAGGATCTCTTCTGAGATCTTTAGGATGAGAACAAGGACACAGAGGGACCCGTGGCTCCAAGCCATCCCTTTATTTTGTTAGTGTGTCTGGGACTTGTGGCTCTTAACAGGGACTCCTGGGAGATGACGTGGTCAGTTTGTCCTTTGAAGATAATAGTCCTAGGCCATACCCTACCTTTCCCCGCGGCTAGGTCTCTACAACAAACACACCCACGTCTGGTATTCCTGAACTTGTAGGCGTGCTGCAGCCAGGCTCATTTGGCAGTTCTCCTCCACCCCACGGTCCTACAGATGGGCACATGATAACCAACAGCGTTCTCTCTAGGGTGTCACAACACTGGTGACTTTCCAGTAACAGCTGGAGCTCAAAAGAATGGTGGTCCCTGGGAATGGAGATCTGGTATAGGTGTGAAAACAGGACTGTCTTAGTTTCACATTCCCTTTGCGACGTTGACTACTTGATCCAAATGATTTAAGAGAACTAGGGATTTTTATTCCAGCTTATTATTTCAAGCTACAGGTGATCATCATGGTGGGAAAGTTGCCAGCCAGATCCAAGGGACATTGGCACCACAGCCGTGGAGAGCTGAGAGATTCAAGGACCAAAGCCTTCCAGTCTGCCAAATTCCACCCACCCTTCTCTCCATCTTACCCATCTGCCCAGGGAATGGTCCTACCCTCTGTGCTGGGCCTTCCCACATCAGTTAGATCGTCTCCTCCAGGTTTGTGCAGAGGCCTGCTGTCATAGTTAGGTACAGGTGTCAAATGGACAGTTTAGGGTTTGAGCTCTGGGCACATTTGTAGAGAATCAGTGGTTGGGTTAAGCCTAGAGCAAACCTGCAAGAGATTAGCTGATGGGGAAGGCCCAGCCCATGGTGAGTGGGATTAAGCCCTGGAATAAAACACACAGAGCTGGTTGAGAGAGTTGGCATCCTTGTATATACTTGGCCAGACATGCTGGTATGGCAAGTAAGGATTGTCCCTCTTTCAGCTGTTATGTGGTGATGGTGTGGCCAGTTCCCTCAGCCCTGGTGTTGGTGCGTGCTTTCCCATCAAGCTGGAGTAAGAACTGTAACCAGTAATCATAAGAGAAAATAAATCCCTTGTTCCCCTAAGCCATTTGGTCATTTATCCGCAACCATGCAGGCGAACTGCAACACTTGCCTTAACTAAATAATTCTCCATAGGCATATCTAAAGGTTTAGTTCTCAACTGTCAGGATGACACTTAAAAGTAATTGCCGGAAGGACTTAGGATCTCACCTCGTTCCTCTCTATTCCTACAATGAAGGGACTCGGGATATGTTGCTGAGAGCAGGTTCCAGTTTTCAGTCATTTGAATGCTGTTCTCATGATTTCTGCCAAATCTGCACGCCATCCGTCTGTTATTTATTTCATATTTTCAGTACGGTAATTAGCATGCTCTGCCATAAGCAGTCACTACCCCGTCCAGCCTTGCTATACACAATAATATTCATAAAGTCAGTGATTCATGAAATCTGATTGGAGGTATTAACTACAGATTTCTCTGGTACAGGTTAAAGTGAGTGCATATCTACTCGCAGTGTGTACTCTCCAAAATCCTCCCGCCTGCCACAAGATGTATGTGTTGTGTCTTGGAAACATTATCCTAAAAAAAGGTCAGAAGCTAAGAGGCAGGCGTTTCCAGATCCCTCTATTCATTGCAGTGTGGGGGACGAATGTAAGAATCTGTCTTTTGAGGGTCCATTTACTGAAGAACCTACCGATTCATGCCCTCTTAGCGCAGAATCCATGCTATTCAGTGGATTTGCAGCGAAAATGAAAAGCCAAGGTGGTGAGGGCAGAATGAATAAGAAGAAAGTAAAATGACACATGTAGCATGGAAATGTCACAGCCCATTATTTCCTGTGTCAACTGAAAAAAAAAAAAAAAAAAGAAACATCGTTTTCTAATTGTCAATAGGACTGAGAAACTTTGAGTAGCAGAGTACCCAGAAACTGATTCTCTAGGGTAACCACAACTCCTCCATAACTGGGGAGCTACTAAGAAGGTGGTTCCATGAGAATCCACCAGCAGACCTGAATCCCAGAACCATGCATCCTTCTGCCTCCCCCAGCAGGCTCTCCCTAGGGTGTTTGGGAGCTTTCTGGGGTGCTGCTGCATGGGTCTCCACATCTCCTTGACCCTGCTTGTCAATATTTCACAGAGCAGTTAGGAAGAGACTTCCCAGCCTGACCCCTTTCTGCCTTTAATCTCTCACCAGTACATCTAATGAAATGGAATCATCCAGAATCCTAAGTTCTGCAGGGGCTGGGGGTGTCTAAGAAGTAGTTTTCAGCCCTCGGGTTCTAGGAAGATTCAGGAAAGAGAGGGATGCAGAAGAATTCCTGAAGAAATCTAAGAAAAAGGACACGAGTACACCATCCATGCAGCTTTTTTTTTTTTTTATTCAAGTGTGCGTGTATGTGTGTGTGCGTGTATGTGTGTGTGTGTAGAACCACAGATGAATTTGGGAACCACCATGGACGCCTCCACCTCCTCCTTGTTTACTCTGCCCCCGGGATTCACAGGCTCTACCCTACCAGGACAGGAAACGCAGGCCACCCCCGCTTCCGCTGGTGTCTATATGTGGGGTCTAGCATCTGAACTCAGGACCTTCTGCCTGCAAGTCAGAAAGTCAGAGGCTTAACCCCTGAGCCACCTCTCAAGCCCCAACTTTTTTTTTTTTTTAAATACTACCAAACAGTTGCTTTTTTATGAATTGGAAGTGTGTGTGTGTGTGTGTGTGTGTGTGTGTGCGTGTGTGCGTGTGTGTGCGTGTGTGTGTGTGTGTGTGTGTGTGTGTGTGTGAAGACAATGGGCGCTGGTCTTTGTCTCTATACCTTGTTTGAGGCCCTGTCTATAATGTTTGTCATTTACTGTGTGCATAAGCCAGACTGACTGGCCTTCAAGCTTAGGAAGATTCTTGGGTCTTTGCCTCCTATTGTTTGTAACCGTGCTGAGATTAGACACTTAAGCCACTGCCTCCAGCTTTACACTTACACATTGGTTCTGGAGAATCCAAACTCTTTTTTTTTCCCCCTGCATGTGTGTGTGTGTGTGTGTGTGTGTGTGTGTGTGTTAGACGGCACTTGAGTATGTGTGCCTATGGAGGCTCAAGGGTAACTTCAGGAATCATTCTGGATTGTTCTACCTCCTTGTGCTTTGCTCTGGAGTTTCCCAGGCTCTTGCCTTCCAAGACTGGAATTACAGGTTGCCGCCATTTCCACCTGGCATTTTTATGTGGGATCTGGAGATCCAACCCAGGTCCTTCTAGTTGCAAGGAAAAGGTTTTAACCTCTGCGCCATCCTCTCAGCCCTCCATTACCTCAATCTTCCTTTAAGGCCCAATTCTGTGGACATTCTTTGCTCCCTTCTGTCTTGCTTTCTTCTCCCAATGTTAGGAAATAAAACTTTCCCCTCAGTCTGAACCTCTGGATTTGGCTTTCCAGTCATGACTTGAAGCCTGCTTGGAAAGATGCCCTTCCTGTTTCCCTGGGTGTCCCCCACTTCCATCCGCACATGTGAGGTCAGAAGAAGGAACCACCTATGCCCTGATCCCTTTTCAAGACAAAGGCCTGAAAGAGGGCAGTTCCACATTTAAGGACCCTTCATGGGGACAGATGGATGAGGAAGGAAAAGCTGGGCCCCAGAAGTCACCAGAACCCCCTTGGAGATAACCAAAGTCATGGGGTGAGGGGAAGATGGAATGAGAAAAATGTGTGCAATCCATCAGTGCAGGGGCCGCCTCCCGGAGGTCGTCAGAACTCAGCCTTTACTGCTGCCCTCATGTCAATCTCTTTTGGGGTTTCGGTGACTGGCCTAATCCTGACGAATCTCCATCCATTTCTCCGAAGCCTTCCTAATTCCCAGAGCCTGTGAATGCGATAAGATCCCACTCCTCTGAATGTGACTCATTCCTTGGCACCACAGAACTTAAGACAGGAAGATCGTTTAGGCCAGCTTGATCCCCTGGGAGGGTGCACCCTCCGGGAGCAGATAACTTCTTCAGCAGGGTGGTGAGGGGTCAGGATTCAAAGCGTGAGAAAGACTCCTCCTCACACTGCTGCTCACTTTGAAGAGGGACGGTCCCCTTGAGAAGGATCGTGGGTGGCACATAGAGACAGAGTGGACTTAGTCAGGCACCCAGCAAGAAAACAGGACCCTCAATCCCATAGCTACAAGGAACCGAATCTTGCTAACAACCTAAATTGGTTTAGAAATAGGTTCGTGAGGCTGCGAGATAGCAGATAAAGTGTCTGCTTGAAAACATAGTGATGTGAGTTCAATTCCCGAAAGCCTACATGATGGAAGGAGAGAACAGACTTCTAAAAGTTTTTCTTTGACCTTCAACCCAGTGTATGTGTGTGTACATCCATTATGTGTACATCCATTCTCTCTCTCAAAAAAATTTTTTTAAAAGAAAGAAATAGGGTCCTTTAGATGAACCTGGGATATAGCTCAGTGGTCGATCACTTGCCTAGCAGGCTTTGGGTTCAAGCTTCAGAATGAATGGATGAGCAAATAAATAGTAAGCAAGTAAAACCCGGACCTGGTCAATGCATCAACTTTAGCCCTGAGAACCTAGGAGACAGCCCAGGTGAACCAGCTGGACTCTGACTCACAGGGGGGCTAGTAAATAAGTGTCTCTCCAAGCCTTTATGTTTGCTATGTAGCAATAATAGAAAATGATCAGCCTCCCCTGACCTGCCAGTGTTGACCTCAGCAGCAACTTCTGCCTCTTTGCGTGGACCTTGTGTGCTCTTTTATCATGGGCTGTATTAGCTGGGACGCCTTGGTCGCGTCTCTCCATCTGTGACATACTTGGCCAACCCTGTCTGACTGCAAGTCTAGCCTCTGTTACCTTTCCAACGCGCTAAGATAGCAGAGGCAAGCAACTTACACGGAAGAAGGGCTTCCTTTGATTCAGTTTTAGAAGTCTCGGTCTATTTGGATAGTTGTGGGACTCTTTTATTATTCATTTATTTGGGGAAGGGAGGACCGTGTGTGTGTGTGTGTGTGTGTGTGTGTGTGTGTGTGTGTGCGTGTAGGTCAGAGAGCAAAGCCAAGAGTCCGTTCTTACCTTCCCCTTGTTGAGACAGGGGTCTTTCGTTTCTCCACTATGTTCATACTCTAGCTAGTTGCCTTCGAGCTTCCAACTGACCCTAGGCTCTGGGATGGCAGATGTGTGCTCTATACATATAGCATCTGTCTGGCATTTTATATCGGATCCAGGGATAGAACTCAGGTCTTGGGGTTTGCATGGCAAGTCTACCCACTGAATTATCTCCCAGGCTTGGTTACTTGGCTTTGGGGCCTGTGGTAAGGTAGCATATCGTTGTGGGAAGGCGCAGCAAAGGAACGGCTTACCTCATGAGGAGAGGGAATTCAGGAGAGAGAGAGAGAAAGTGGCCAAGGCCTCAGTGTCCCCTCCAGGGACATACATCATGTGCGCAGTTTCATCACACTAGGCTCAAGTGATGAAGTTCCGACGCTTCTCAGGAGTACCACGGACTGGGGACCGTCAGTACACGGGCCTTTGGCAACTGTATGCACAGTTCAAACGATAGTGAGTTGTGGAGGTGCACCCCTGTAATCTCAGTGCTTGGGAAGCCGAGGCAGGATGATCTCTGTGAGTTTGAGGCCAGCCTGGTAATCTAGACTTACAGGTAAGACCCTATCTCATAACATGATAACCAAAACCTAGTAAACATACCCAAAACCCCAAAGACCCAGACTATAAAATTTTGTCTCTGCTTCCATGTTCACTTCACAATTCAAAGTGCTTTCATTTCATCCCCGGCAGTTCCCCAAGCCTTACTGTTTGTTCCAGCACCGTGAAAAATCCAAGTCCCAAGTCTCTTCTGAGAACCGAAACAAACTCTTAGCTGAGAGACATGTAAGAATCAAGAGAACAAGTTCTGTCATTCCAGTACACAATGGACCATGACCATTTCCATTGCAAAAGGGAAGAAGAGGCAAACAGGAGAATTGAGTCATGCAAGACTGAAACTCCGCAGGGTAAATATTGCATCCCAAGTCCAGTGTCTGAGTACATAGAAACATGGTGCAAGTGAGCTCCTAAGGGCCTGAGCACCTCCCTCCTCAGATCGCCCTACCTTGGGGGGGGGTCCTTGAGTCATATCTGCAAGACCTTTGGTGTGTCATGAAATTCTTGCTTCCACTTCTTTGGAAAAGTACACCATCTCACGGCTTGGCCTGGAGTCTCATATATTATCAGACATTGCCACATTCCCAACATCTAGCACATTGCCCGATGTTGCAGTTACTCTGCATGTTTCTGATATATTTACGAACAAACAAACAGCTGAAGGGAAACACGGGGTTTATTATCTTACAATTATCCTGTTACAAGTTCTTAATCCAACTTAACAGGAGAGTCCTCACCGACACCAGGGGCCGAAGGAACTGGTCACAGCATATAGCCACCAGGACTGCTGAGAGAGGGACAATCCTAACTTTCCAGACCAGCTCCCTCCATCATATTCACCTGCCCAGAGACTAGCCCCACCCACCATCAAGTAGACAACCTCCTGCAGGTTTGGGCTTCCCCATCAATCAGACGGCCCCCTGCAGGCTTGCTCAGAGCTCAACTCAGCTACCAATTCTTTGCAACTATGCCCAGAGCTCCAGCCTTCAATGATCAAGTTGACAAGGTATCTAACTACGGCACCCAGCATATGGTTAGTGCTCAGTAACATGTATTGATGATAATGATGGACACGTCTTTCTCCTTGAGCCTTCTTAATTGACCTTGGATATTACAACTGTGTTGAATTCTGTGCAGCTCCCAGAAGTCTCCCTTACCTTTGAAGTTCCCCAACCCCTACTTGCATTTCTCCACCCCCAGCTCCCCTCCCTTTCAACTGCTAAGTCTTATTCTTTTTCAGCTCAGCTATGACATTCTGTGGCAAGTCTTCTCTGGTCTCCAACATTTAAGATTAGCCTCTCTTTATTCTCTAGTAGTATCCTACCACCACTGTTGTCCTTGCAACCAACGTTACGGTTTGGATATGGAATGTCCCACCGGAAAGAAGGCTTATGAATCGAAGCAGTGGTCTCCAGCTGGTGGAGTTAGTTTAAGGAAGTTCTGGAAACTTTTGGAGATGGGGCTCAACTAGAGGAAATAGTTTACTGGGAAAATGTTTTGGGGGTTTGTCCTGTTCCCCCATTTCTCTGTCTCTCTTTCTCTCTCTCCCCCTGACTGCCTGTCATGATGCGGATTGGTCTGCTCCATCATGTTTTCCCCACTGTGATAGATAGATTGCAGGCTCTGTGACAGTAAAGGTAGATTTTTCCTCTTTTTTTTTTTTTTAAACGTCTTTTCTTGGGGATTGGTATGATGAGGTGTCAGGAATGGAATCCAGGACTTTAGACATGCCAGGCAAGTTCTCTACCACTGAGCTGCAATTCCAGGCCCATCTATCCATCCATCTGCCCATCCATCCGTCTGTCCATCCATCCATCCATCCATCCATCCATCCGTCCGTCCGTCCGTCCGTCCGTCCGTCCGTCCGTCCGTCTGTCCGTCCATCCATCCATCCATCCATCTTCACTTTTGAAACTCCAGCCATCTCTATTGAGGCTGGTTCTCAATCAAGATCATAAACAACACGGCCATGCTTCCTAATCCCTGGGAATTTTGTTAAAGCACAATGTCGCAGTGGCTTATGGAAACAAAGGATTTTATTTTGGCTTACAATTATCCAGCGACATTCCAGTTTGGCAGGAGTGTTCATAACAACACCAAGAACCAAGGGAACGGGCCATACTACATCCATTTTGAATCAACTAAAGAAGCTAGGCGGTGGGTGAGCTCACTGGTCTTACTAGAGCCCCCTAACCTCATTTAATCTACCTGCCTAAGGACTAGTCTCATCCACCATAGATAGGCTAGGGCTTCCCCATCAACTAGACAGTCTATGGCAGGTTTGCTTAGGGCTTGCTTTAACTATCAATTCTTCACTGATTGTTCAGCCTGCGATTGTCAATTTGACACCTGTATAGAGGTTTTGACTCTTGGATTTGGCAGAGCCTGAGGGTTTTTTGTTTTTTGTCTTTTTTGCAAGATCACCATGTGGTCTTGGTTTCTAAACATACTTTGAGCAGCCAGATAATAGGGAAGACACTTTGTATTACTTCAGAATAGCCAGAGAGTTGGACTGGATTGTGAGGTATTTATTCAATGATAGCCTCAGGACATTCCCCTTATCTTTGATAAGCCAAAACATCTAACCTTGGCCTCTTTAGCACCCCAGCTAGCTATCGCAAATGAATAATAACAACATTTGGTTCATTTGCATCTCAAGGCTGTTTTCTTCCTTTGCTCACACTGTAGTGGAGGTGTTAATGAATCGTGCAGTGTCTCAAGCATCCACAGTAAGGAGGAAAAGCAGCAGAACTGATCCCTGCCTTAAGGATCCCCAAACCCAAGAGCTATAAATACTACAAGGTGGTATTTTTGGATTAGACACACATGCACACACAAACAAAAGGCATTAGAAGAAAAACTGACAAAATCAGAGTGAAGCAGGGAGTTTAATTAACAGGCATGTATCGCTCCTGCATTCTTTGCTTGACAAATATAATGTGGTAGCGTAAGAAGGTTAGCACTGGGAGAAGCTACAACAATACACAATACAATACAACAAAAAGTTTACTAGCAAAAACTAGATTGTATAAACGCTCTTATTTTGAATAGCTGCCTTCCGCAAATATAAAACAAGTTTCTGTTATTATAAAATGTCAGCCATTGACTTAATGAGGAAAAAAACTGAAGATACGTATTCATGGAAAAGATTCTTTAAGCAAACGTAAGTAGCACTTTATTTATTTGTTTATTGTACATGAACTCCTGTGTGTGTGTGTGTGTGTGTGTGTGTGTGTGTGTGTGTGTATCAGAGTACAGTGTGTGCATGCAGAGGCCCAAGGGTGACTTGGGGAATTACCCTGGATTGTGGGATTGTGTTACCTCCTCTTTGCTTTTTACTCTGAAGTTTCCCAGGCTCAGCCTCCTAAGGCCAGAAGTGGGATCTAGAATCCAAACTCAGGACTCTACTTTTAAGGTAGAGGCTTAACCTTGAGCCATCTCTCCAGCCCCTAATTAGCACTTTAAAGAAGGGGTTGCATAGTCCTTAGTCCCCATCTCACACCTGGTGAGATAGATACCACTGGCACCTACACTCCTGAAATGCTTGTTCATAAATCATGAATTCTAAAATGTCCTGCCTTGCAGTTGACTCCCGATTCCTATCTTCTCTTCTTGAACACATCAGGAATTCCTTGCATTCTTGGTGTCTTAGTAAGTTTTCTTTTCTGTATTTAAATACTACAGGCTAAATGATTTATAAAGAATAAAGATTTATTCAGATCACAGTTTCAGCAGGTCAAGATAGAGAAACTGTATTTGGCGAAGCTCTTCTTGCTGGTAGCGACTCTGTAGAGTCCCAACGTAGTGCTAGGCACTATATCTTGAGACAGAAATACTATTTTTAAATACCTAGACTTGCTGCAACTGTGTCCCCTTGTATACATGGAAGTCTGTAAGTCTGAACTTATGGAAGACTTGACTTGATCCATTATCACAGGTGTTAACACCTGATTCTAAACCAGACTTTATAATTATTTGTTGGATGCATGAAGAAATGAGGTACTTCAACATTTGAAGCAAACTTTTGCGAGCATGGTTTTTCCAATGATGTTTCATTATGTAAATGATTTCCATTTGATGAAACTTCTGCTTGCAAGGCAGAATCTAATCTCCCGAGCCGTGTCTCCAGCCCTGGATGGAACTTTTTATTCTGGTCTTATTTTAAAAAGAACTTATCAATAGATCTTCCCCTTTAAGTTCTTAGAAAAACAGGAAGAGCCTAGTAACTCTTTGTAATGGGCTGAATCTAGAATGTTCTCCCAAAAGTTCATGTGTCCAAAGCTTAGTCCCTAGCTGATGCCACAGCTAGGAAGTGTTGGAAACTCCAAGAAATGTAGCTTACTCGGGGGTGGGACTTTGAAGGGTATGTCTTGTACCAGACTCTGGCTGGCTCGCTCTCTGCTTCTGGATGTCATAAGGAGAGCAGCTTTGCTCTGCCATGTCTGTCCACCATGTTCTGTTTCTCTGCAGTCCAGCCTCACCTAGCTTCATAGAGCCACGTGACTTTGGGCTGAAATCTCTGGCAGTGTGAGCCCAAATAAAGCTTTTCTTCATTAAGGTGCTTAGTCTCGGGCATTTTGTCACAGTAGCAGAAAGTCGACTGTTATACTTGTCTAAAAATCACAACTTTCGGGGCTAGAGAGATGGTTCAGTAGTTAAAGTGTTTGCCACACAAGCTAAAGGACTAGAGTTTGGATCCCTAGAACTCATATAAAATGATGGTTGGATGTTACAACCCATCTGTAATTCCAGCCTTGGAAGGCAGACAATCTGCAGAGCAAGCTAGTCAGCCAGACTATTGGCAAACTGTGGGTTTGAATAGAGACTCCGCCTTTTGTGTGTGTGTGTGTGTATATATATATATATATATATATATATATATATATATATGATTCATGATATCCACTTGGGCCTCCATGTGCAACTATACTCACATGTTCACCCAAATACATGCAATACACACCCACCTGCATGTAATTCCACAGCTTCACAAAATGGTAGTCAAAAGAAAAGGAAAGCATCAGAAATGACAGCTTTAGTTAAAACCATGCATTGTGTGTAGTGGTGTCAGCAGCCTGGCCCCAGGCCCTGCACTGTGGCTGGCCTGACCTGGTCAGGTCAAAGGGAGGCTGCACCATGCTTTGTGGCATCTAGTGCTCTGACTGTCCAGCCTGCTTCCTTAAGAAGGCTGCTCCTCTTGACTCAGTAGGATGGCAAAGGGCATGGAGCCCCCTGTTCAGCCACCTGCTTGGTAGATGCGTGCACCCAGTCGGGCCAATTAGCGCGTTCTCTGTGGTATCGCTACTTATTTGTGAGTTCTTATTTAGTTTCTTCCTGTGGATTTTTAAAACTTGGAACTGGAGAAGCAGCTTTTTACTAGTTAGAGCACAGAATTGGAGGAGGGGGGGCTTTGCAGCTCAAGCTCAAGGACAGCTGTCAGCTACTTTCCATGTCCTGTGAAGAAAACCTGCAAAATATGTGTGAGGGGGGAGCTCAGTGTATATATATATATATATAAAGACCTAATACCCATGTTGGGTGCCAAGTCCAATTATACTGTAGGTCGTCTCAGCCACCTGAACTTTTCAGTTGTGACAGCCCACAAAGACCCTTTTTTTATTGGCTGATATGAATTCCTGCCAGTTGCTAAGGAGAGTTTTGACAACTTCTATTAATGCTGGAGGAAAAAAAAAAAAAGTGCATTTTTCTTCACAGCTCTAATGGGAAGTGGTGCCAGCCAGGGAGGCGGCGAGGTGAGTCTTGGTGGCGCAGGCAGGTGTTATGACAGACAGTGAACCGGCCACCCAAACCCCGGCCCTTCCTTCCATGACGGGACGTGTCACTGGAGGCCGCCAGCCGCCAGAGACGGTCTTTCCCGGCTCTTGCAATAGATGGGGGCACATCAGCAGCTCTCACCACAGGCATGTCAGTGGCAATGACGTGTGTCACTGCCTGGCTGCGAGGCACTCATTACTCTCTGCTTTTTTTGGTCTGTCTTTTGAGACAGGATCTTGCTAGTCGGCCAGGCAGGTCTTGAGCCAGTAGAGCTTCTTTTGCCTCAGGCTCCAGAATATCTGCTGGGAGTGTAGGCACGTCCACCGCACCCTAAGGCATGGTGTAGCCTGGTGTAGCCCCTTTGCTATAATGCTGCAGTTAGAATCTGGTTCTTCCCTTCTGAAACTCAGGTTGAGTGAGAGGCTGTGGTGGGCTTGCTATAACCTTACACTTGGGAGACAGAGTTGGGAGGTTCACAAGTTCAAGGCTGTATAGAGAGCCAGCCTGAGCTAGGAGACATCCTGTCTCAAAACATAAACACAAATACAAACAAGGGAACAAGCAAAAAATAAACACTCAAAGTCAAACGCACCCCAAAACAAAACAAAACAAAAAACAAAAAAAAAAACTTCATGCTGACTTTTTTTTCAGATTTATTTACAATAGTATGTGGTTGGGTGCCGCACATGGTGTTATGTATGGAGGTCAGAGGACAACTTGTAGGAGCTGGTTTTCTCCTCCCACCATGTCAGTTCTAGAGCTCAAATCAGGTCATCAGGCTTGGCAAGTTCCATTATCTGCTTTAGTCATCTTGCTGATCCTTCCTTTCTTCATACACAGCCCAGCTTCACACATCTTTAGACTGGAAACACGGAATGCATTTGGCTGCTATGGGTTTGAGGCATTGTAAGTTTTCACAGTGTTAAGATGCTGAAATGTTGGTGATGTGTTTGTTACCACCTCCAGCATTATACCAATGGATACATTTCCAGGGACTAGGACTATATTGAGTTGGTCCTAGTAGATAGGAAAAGACACAAGCAAAGCTTAAGGTACATCCTGAAAGAGACCATGAGGTGAGAAAACAGGAGCTAAGCTTTGTGCTCAAGTCCAAGAAATGACTTCAAGGAATCAAACAGAGAGGAAATGTTGAAGGGTCAGCAACCAGATAAGCCCTGAAAGAAATGATGAGTTGAGCTGGCGAGATGGCACAGTGGGTAAAGGTATCTACGCCCAAACCTGGTGACCTGAGTTCAACTCCCAGGGTCCACATGGTAGGAGAGAACCCACATCTAGAAGTTGTCTCTGACTTCCATGTACATTCTATAAAAAAATAATTAAGTGGGGAGTGGGAAAGATACAAAGAAAGAGAGGAGACGGTGGAGATGCCTGTGGTTTGGTTTTTGTGACTTCTGGCAGTGTGGAACTGACAGTCTTCTGACCTAGAGGGGCGAGGGCAGGTGGACAGGAAGCACGGGGAACCGGGGCCAATCATGCTCGGCATCGGGCCAGCAGGGTGAGTCGAATCCACAGACAGGAAATCAGTCACGAAGTCAGACCTTCCAAGGCTTAGGAACATGTTGGGATCCAGGCAGGAAACAGGCCAAGGCAAGTGCTCAGAACTGTTGTAGTTCACCTGAATGGTTTGCTGATAAATTCACCATCAAACCATTTAAGGGAACAAGGTTTATTTTCTCTTACAGTTCCTTGTTCAGCTTGACAGGAGAGCACACATCAGCACCAGGGCCAAGGGGACTGGTCATACCATCTTCACAATAATGGCTAAGAGAAGGGCAATCCTTACTTGCCAGACCAGCATGTCTGGCCAAGTGTACACAAGGATGCCAGTTTTCTCAACCAGTTCCCTCTGTCTTATTCACCTGCCCAGAGATGAGTCCTACCCACCACCATGGGCTGGGCCTTCTCCATCAACTAGACAATCTCTTGTAGGTTCACCCTGGGTTTAACTCAACCACTAATTTTTTACAAATATGCCCAGAACTTGAACCCTCAACCATCAAGTTGACATCTATATCTAACTATGACAAGAACTAATGACTGAAGTATTTTGGAAGCTCATATGCCCTGTGGAGTCTTGAGATGGGCCTGGTGGGTAAAGGAGAAGAAAACAACCAGCCGGGCCAGGATGAAGCGTTCGAACCAGTGCCCCTCCCTCAGTGCTCAGTCACAGTTTTTCAAGAAGAGCAAGGAATTGAGTTATTTATATGAAATCTCCCAAATGTTAAATGCAATTAATTAAAATGTTAAATAATCATAAAAAGCCCCAGTAAACCAAATAAAAAACATTCGCAGGCTGAGCTGGCTCACCAAGGATCAGCTTTCCGGTTTCCAGTTTAAAGGAAACTGGAAGAAACGGGACCACGTAACAAAGCCAACAGAAGAATCATTCTGTCAGCTGTCCCTTGCACTGCAAGATACATCTGGAAGAGCTTCGTGCCAATGGTTCACCAAACACGCTAGCTACCTTTGGTATCAGAAAAGCTGTGGGCTCCGGAAGTTGCTTTAGACACATCTCACAGGATCATTCTCGCCCCTCCCACTCTCTACCAAATCACTGCAGTTTCATCCAGATTGGACCTTCAGCTCCCATGGAGCAAGCTAATTTTCCTTCAATCTAATCCCCTCCCCCCAGGTGTGTTCATTTAGAAGCTTCCTTTCTTTCCTGAAAGGCCATCAATTCTGTCTTGATGGCTAAATTTCCAGTAAAAGCGACGCTTGGGCGAAGGCAATTTAGAGAAATGGTACTTATTCCAAACATGACCTTGACTAGCTGGATTTTATGATAGAAAACACTTCCAAGGCCAAAATGCTCTCAAAAGTGATCAAAGATTTTCAAAGACTGAATCCAGTTAGTTCACTTTATTAATCTTGGCCTGTGTCCGGGGCTGGGGTCATACCCAGAGGATGTGGCAAATACAGTCTGATTGACTTAAAAGTGTCTTGGAATCTGCTGAAGAATTCATTTTGGGTATCTCAGCTTGGTATCCAGCTTAGGACATCCTAGCCATCCTGTTTGCTAAAGACTAAGATATTTTCTGGGATGTGGGACATTTAGGGTTCACACTGGGACCATCTTGGGTGAATTAGCACAGTTGGTGTTCATGCCGTGAAATTTTGACATCTTTTGACTGTTCCTTAAAAATGTAATAAGAGGAGCACGAGGGAGGTGGGAACAGAAAGATCAGGAGTTCAAGGCCAGCCTTTGTTCCATGAGACCAAGTGTAAAAAATAAATAAATAGACGGTGCAATGGTAATGCTGTAATCTCAGCACTAGAGGAGCTGAGGCAAGAAAATAGAGAGTTGAGATTTGAGACTATCCTGGGCTACACAGTGAGACCTTGTCTCAAAACTCTATCAATATGAAGACCAAACAGAAACTCCCCATCCTGGACAGTTGAAATCCCTTAGCTTTTTTCCTGTTTTAAATTTAATTGTTAATTTTGCGGTGCTGGAAGTTGAACTCAGGGCCAAGTCTTTACCCATGCTAAGCATGTGCACTGCTGATGAGCTACATTTCCAGCCTTTAAATTGTTCCTACCCCTCTTCTTTGCTGCTTTCCCCTCTCCCTCTCCTCTTCCTCCTCCCTTTCCTCCTCCTCAAGCCTGTCCTCTTCAGTGTCCTCCTGTCCCTCCTCCTCCTCTTCCCTCCCCTCTACTCTTCATTGCTCGACACGGTCCACCCTGGGGCTTCTGTGCTGTTTTCTACCCATCTCAGTGGACGCGCCTGTATGTGGAAATGCCCACGTTTAGTACGTGGAAATGCCCACGTTTAGTCCTCGACTCATGCCTGAGGGGCAACCCTCCAGCACCAACAAGTTCATGAGCGTGTTCCCCAGGGATGTCCCGACCGTCTCACTCCTGAGTCATTGTCTTGCAGACCAGACTGGCTCCTGTTCACTCATCCGATGTCTTCTTCTAGTAGCAGCAACACCATCTTTAGCCTTTAATTGCAAAATCCCAAATTAGCATCTACATAGTGTGTGTGTATGTGTGTGTGTGTGTGTCTGTGTGTCTGTGTGTTTGTGTGTCTGTGTGTATCAGAGGGCACTGTGTGTGCCTGTGGAGGCCCAAGGGTGACTTCAGGAATCATTTTTAATTGCTTCTACCTCCTCTTGCTTTGCTCTGGAGTTTTCCAGGCTCTGCCTTCCTGCCTTCCAGGACCAGAAGTACAGACCACAACCATTTCCACCTGGTGTTTGTTTATATGAGATTCAGAATCCGAACTCAGGACCTTCTGCTTATGAGGCAGAGGCTTAACCCCTGAGCCATCTCTCCAACCCTTCACAGTGGAAAGAGGAGGATATGTGGCAGAATCCTACCATTAGTTAAGATATGCAAGTGAGGGGCTGGGGAGTGCAACTGAGTGGTAAAAGGCTTGCCCAGCGTGCATGGAGACCTGGGTGTGACCCTGAGAGCTGCATTGAAAAACTGGGTCTGGGAGATGGTTCGGGGGATAAAGACTCTCTGCACACACGACTGATGACTCTAGTTGGATCCACAGAAAGTCTGTGGGAGAGAAGCAAGTCCACTAAGCGGTCTTCTGACTTCCACACATGAGCTGCTGCATGTATACCCTCCCACACTAATGATAAATAAAAATAAATTAATGAAACATTTTTAAAAGGGTGTAGGTGGTGCATACTTGTAATCCCAGCATTTTGGAGGTACAGGCAAGAGGATTCAAAGTGCAAGGTCATCCTCAGCTACAAAATAAATTCAAGGTCAGCCTAGGCTACAAGAGATCCTGGGTTTTCTTGTTTGTTTGTTTGTTTGTTTTGTTTTTTAAAGGGAGGAGGAAAAAGGAAGAAGAGCAGAGGAAGAGAGGAAGAGAAAAAAGATATATATCATCAAGTAAGTGGTCTAGATTTGCAAAGAAAAATATAGCAAAAATCTGGCTACTGTTATCATAGCCGATATAGTACATTCAAATTTTCATTGATGCACCTTTGACCACAGACTATTTCCAGGTGCCTCTCAATCCAGCTACAGGGCAACGTCCAAGATTAACTTTCACAGGTCCACTCCTTGTTAACTTGACACCTAAACGACCATCTTTAATTATACGAAGTCTCCAAATAAAAGTAACAGCAAGGTTGTAATTCTGCATTAGATAACTACGTGTCCAATTAAAAATATAGTAATTCCTTCCCCAGAACAGGAAGAAGCATTTTCTTGAGCAACAGCAAAACGGGCAAGACTTTGGGGACTTGAGCTGGCTATGGTGTTTTATGCCTGTAATCCTGGCACTTGGGAGGCAGAGAGGGAGAATCAAGAGCTTGAGGCCAGCCTGGGCTACACTGGGCTACGGGGTGAGACCCTTGTCTCAGAGAAGCAAAAAACAAAACAAAAAACAAAACAGACTTTGGACACCTGGAGATGAACAGAATGTGCTTTGTATTATGAGATGGACAGGATGTTATAGCTTGAGTTTCAAATGTCCTCAAAGATTTCTGTGCTAAAGATTGGGTTGGGAGCTGGAAAGGGAGCAGGGTGGAGGAAGTGCTTGCTGTGAAAATGAGACACTCTAAAAGCCACACAAAATGGGCGCAGTAGCGCCTGTGTTCCTGGCATGCCTACAGGAAGATGGGAGATGTAGACAGGAAAATCTCTGGACGCGCAAAGGTCAGTTAACCAGTCGTATGCCTTGGTAAACAGCAGGAGACCGTGGCTCAAAACAAGGGGGAAAGCAAGGGATTGTCTTTTGACCTCCGCATATGCACATGAACACACACACACACACACACACACACACACACACACACACACACACACACACTACATTTATGCCCTACACACACACTATAGGAAAATGGTGGAACTTCTAAAAGGCAGAGACTAACGGAAGAAAGGTCACCGGGAATATGCTTTTGGGAGAAATTTTGGAACCTGGGCCCCTTTCTTTTGCTCTTTGTTTCCCACCTATCAGGGTGACCAGCTCTTCTACCAAATGTTCCCACCAGAATGTACCAGTGGACCCAAAGTAATGGGGCCAATTGACAATAAACTGAAGCCTCTAAAAGTCACTGGGCAAGATAAACTAATTCTCCTTTAAACTGATTTGCCTCAGGTATTTTGTCGCAGCAACAGAGACTGACTCATACACTGCCCTGTGATGAGATGAACCAGAATGTTACAGCATTTCTCTCTCACTTTCTATACTAGGCCTTTCATATTTATATGTTCAGTGATCACAGATTCAGCCAGCTGTGAATTAGAAATATTTGCAAACGGTTTCGTAGCTGTACCAAGCATACATAGTCGTTTGTTAATGTCATGAGTTTCAAAATAATCCAGTATAAAACAACTTGCACTTATGTTGTGTAAGATGTAAGTAATCTAAAGATTGGTTTAGAGTATCTGCAAAGACATATGGGTTATCTGTAAATGCTGTACTACCTTATGTGAGGCTTGGGGTTTAGGATCTAGGGAGGGTCTTGAAGTCAGTCCCAGCAGACGGAAGGAAGGGTGACTGAATTGTGCTGATACACCGTCAGGCTCTGCCGTGTGTTTTCAAGGTTGCAGACTACCTCGGACAAACACGACAGGTCCACTGGCTACTCTTTGGTTTATTTGCTGAACCTCTGACAAGTGAGTATTTCCAATCGCCAAGTCCTCAGAAGCTTTGTGCCATCCTATGCATCAGATTGCACCACGGGGTGTTTAGCAGCACCCCAGGCCTCTACTTATTGGATACCAACAACATACACATGCCTCCAGTCACGACCACCCACAATGTCAGTAACCATTGGCAAATGGGTGCTGGGAGGCAAACTGTGATTAAAAATAGCCGAAGTTTGGTTCTTTTACACAGAAATTGACCCAAAACCTCTTCTAATAAAAATGTGTCCCATGTAACATCCAGCCTGCAGATGTTTGCAGAAGTGAGACAAGAGAACTGGTTCTAGGCAGGACCCAGAGCCCACTCAGATGGGACCCAATAGTTTATCTAAGCTAACTCTCCTTTGAAGATCCCCTGCACCCAGGACGGATGCACATAGCGGGTGTGGAAAGGGCAGGGTCCTCAGGAAGGGTGGGCTGAGTCAGCAGAGCTGCTTCGGGCTCTGGGGATTTCCATGGGGAACTGTGTGCACAGAATTCCCCCGGGATGATGGTCTAGACAAGGCTCACCCTTCTCTCTGCTCCCCAGGAGCTTCTGCTTCCCTTTTAGGAAGAGGAAATGCTCTGGCTGTTTATTTGGGGACTGAGGACCTGCTGTGAATATGCCCAGGGGAAGCCGTGGGTAATGGCTTCCTGCCTGTGAGGCATATTGGGAAACGAGGGGCACAGGCTCTGGGGAGGCAGGTGAGCCATTAGAACAGCTGTGAAATGAAAAGGAAAACCATCTGAAACTGACTAATGAAGAAAAGAATGTAATTGAAGAGCAGGTTAGAAACCAGGGTGATGGCACATGGCTTTGAAGATGAAGCAAGATAGAAAATTTGGGGTTAGCCTGAGCCATGCATACTTTTTTTTTTAAAAGCAGTTTAGGACCTATGAGATGACTCAGCAGGAGAAGGCACTTGCCACCAGGTCTGAAGACCTGAGTTGGATCTGAGGCATTCATATGGTGAAGGGAAACAATCAACTCCCTCAAGTTGTCTTCTGACCTCTGCACGTGACTGTGCACATGTGCATGTGAACATACTCAGTACACACACACAGATACACACACGCACACAGAATAAATAAATACACGTAAAATCAAAAATATTTGGCTCAGGGGTTAAGACTCTGCCTTGTAAGCAGAAGGATCTGAGTTCGGATCCCAGATCCCACGTAAAAGCACCAGACAGAAATGGCAGTGACCTGTACTTCTTTCTCTGGAAGGCAGATCCTCCCAGAGTGAAGCAAAAGGAGGTAGAAGAAATCCAAGATGATGCCCGAAGTCACCCTTGGCCCTCCACAGGGACACATAGTGTGTTCTCTCTCTCTCTCTCTCTCTCTCTCTCTCTCTCTCTCTCTCTCTCGCACACACACACATACAATAAATAAATAAAAAAGAAAAAAATTTAAAGGCTGGAAAGATGTTTCAGGGGCTAAAACCTTTGCCTCACAAGCAGAGGCATCTGGATTCAGATCCCACATCTCATGTAAAAATACCAGGCAGAAATGAAAACCACAGAGCAAAGCAATAAAGAAGTAGAACAATCCAGAATGATTCCTGAATGTCACCTTTGGGGCTCCACAGGTATGCACAGTGCCCTCTGATGCACACACACACACGGATACAGACACACACGCAAGCAAAACAACCCATTTTTTTAAAATGCAGATTATATCCAAGTGTGCTGCCGTCACACAGGAGTCGAAGAAGGCAGGAGAACTGCCACTTTGAGGCTAGCTTGGGCTATTGCAAGACCTTATCTTGTAAACAAACCCACGTTATTAAAGTGATTTCCATGGCAAATTGACATAAAAATTGGGTTCAGGGCTCACACTCTACATACTATTGTGCAACTTTCCTTCCTTCCTTTTTCTACCCTTCCTTTCTCCTTTCCTTCCCTTTTTTGACTTGAAGATATTTTTCTAAACACTGTTTCGTGTTAGTAATTACACATGTTCTTCACTATTTATCTTTCCATGTGTATGTGGGGGGGGGAATGAAAGCATGTGCATATGTGTGTTTGCCTGTGAATGTGCACAAGCGTGGTACAAATGCATGTGAGTAAATGCGTGAGAGCAAATGCATGGGATCAAATGCTTGCGAGCATGTGGAGCTCAAATTGACATTGGGCATCTTCCTCCGTTGCTCCCCACTTTATTTATGGAGGCAGGGTCCCTCCGCTGAACCCACAGCTCGCTGATTGGCTAATTAGCCAGTTGGTCCTAAGGATCCCTTTTTTTGCCTCCCAAAGGCTGAGACTACAGCAACATGTGCCTGCCTAGCTTTCATGTGGGGTCTAGAGATCAAACTCTGGTTGCATGACAAGCCCTTTACCCTCTGTTCCATTTCCGCAGTCCACTTGTCATTTTTTTAAGAACCAGACAGTGTTTAGATTATATAAATGTGCCACAATTACTTTAACTGGAATCTATAACTAAACGTATTCTCAAAAACTTTTTCCTTTTCTTTCTTTTATCCCCTATTATTTCCTTCTTTCTTTTCTGCACCCTCCTTCACTCAAGCAAACACTGACAGCATGGCTTACCTTTGTCTACACCTTTCTCTGTGCTGGTCTGGTTGCTTATTTGTGAATATGGCAGTCATTACATATTCTCAGTGGCTTGGCTTTGTCTGCTGAGCCTCAGACCCTTTTCTAGATGTGAACACCTGCGCGGCTTGAGGATCAGAAAGATTTTCTTTCCATGCTTCCTGTGGTTCCTTGGACGCCATTCTAACCTTTGACACTTTCCTCTTCTATAAAATGTGATCACGCTATATCCACACTCATCCACACAGACTCTGTCTACCCTGAGCAAAACCCTGAAGCAAGTGTTTACATTTAGACGAAAGAAAGAAAGTGTTGCTGGACAGCGCAGGAGACACTTGCTCTTTCCAAACGCCCCGAGGCGTTCTCTACCTCAGTGTCTTTCTTTACATCATCTGCTTGCTCAGCATTTCCTTCTACCTGCTTTACTTACGCAAGGCTTGGGTTGGAGAGATGGCTCAGGGGTTAAGACTCTGCCTCACTTATACAAGTCTTATCCATGCTTAAAATTCAGAAATTCCATTTCTTGCTTGCCACTGCCATTAATCCCTCCACAGTGAAAGGACCCCCCAAGACCTTTAGCTTTCCTTGCCTTATTCTACTTTAGTTTTTTTTTTTTTAATCTCACTTTAAAAAATGACAGGAACAGTGGCCTCAGCATCTTTTATTCCCATAGAGGTCAAGCAGTATTACTGCATTGGTTACTTTTCTTGTCGCCGTGACTTCAGGTTTTATTCTGGCCGACAGTTTGAAGGGGTGCAATCCATCCATCATGGTCCAGAAGGTATGGCTGGGACACTGTATGTGGGACCCCTGCATGGCACGGGGCTTCGTCCACAGTCAGGAGGGAGAGGTGGCAGCTGGTGCCCAGCTGTTGCTTCTTTTTGTTCCCTTTTTATTCGGTCTAGCGCCCCAGTCCATGGGATGGGGCCATCTATGTTCAGAATGAGTCTTCCTCCTCATTGAAACTTCTTTGTAAACACCCTCACATAAACACACCCAGAGATGTGTCTTTTGGGTGAGTCCAAATCCAGTCAAGTTGGCAATGAAGATCGGCCTTCACGGATACCCAGAATGCCCTCAGTTATTGTTGAAGAAGAATGAATGAAATGAATACATGAAAAAAGTGAATAAGTAAATGGATTATTATCTACTGCCCTTCTCAAACATTCCCCACAGATGGTTTTTAGAAGAGCTCAGAATTATAGTGCCTGCAAGAATTGCACGAAACTATCCTATCAACCTGTCACCATGAAAACAGAAAGATCTGTTTCCTGAGAGACACCTCCCTGAGAGACCGATGAGGACTAATGGTGATGGGGAAGGAAAGGAAGGCGCTGTCCTCAGTGGTGCCCACTGATCTGCGATACTTGCTGGAGCATGAATCACGTCAGGCAATGTCAGCAGAGACAAACTAGATGAACACAGTGGGCCACACAAGTGAAAAGATTTGAAAAAAAGAGAGAGTCTAATAGGGGAGATGTGATATAGGTAAATTCACTATATTCATATACGCAACATTAAAAACATAAATGCCAAAATTTAAAAAAAGAAGTGGATGTTCCATCTATTGCTGATTAATAAAAGAAGACATCCATGCCAGAATGACAAGAGTAGGTTGCAAAAAAAATAAGTAAAAATATTTATTGAAAAAAAAAGAAAGAAAAAAAAAGAAAGAATGACAGTACATGCTTGTAAACCAAGCATGCAGGAGACAGAGGCAGGAGGATTGCCTTGAGTTCCAAGTCAGCTTGGTCTATATAGAGAGCTCCAGAGTAGCAGAGATAAATAGCAAGATGGTACTGTCTCAGAAGAGAGACAGAGAAAAAAGAGAGAGAGAGAGAGAGAGAGAGAGAGAGAGAGAGGAGAGAGAGAGAGAGAAAAATTGAAAGACTAGAATTATGAGAGATACCTAGCAGTGTGTATGTATGTGTGTGTGTGTGTGTGTGTGTGTGTGTGTGTGTGTGTGTGTGTTCACTATTGGGAACTAGATATAGGGTCTGCTGATATTAGGCAAACACTGTATTACTGACCTATATCCCTAGTCCATACCTTATTTGTTTGTCTGTTTATTTATTTATATTTTTGAGACAGGGTCTTGCTGTGTATCTCTGGCTAGTCTGGTACTTAGTATGTATTCCAAGATACTTTGAGCTCCTGATCCTTCTGTCTCAGTCTCTAAAGTACTGTGATAACAAGCACGTCAAACCATACCTAAAAATAAAATAAAATTTTATTTTGAGACAGCCTCATTAAGTTGACCAGACTGGATTTGATTGAACTCTCAATCTTTCTGCTGCCTCTTCCAGATTAGCTGGAATTACAGGTATGCACTACCATAAGGGGCTGACGATAAACGCTTGAAAAAAAAAGCTATTTTAAACTGGGCATGGTGACTCATGCCTGTAATCCTGTGTTTTAGAGACTGATTCAGGAGGATCAGTGTGAGTTCAGGGCTAGCCTGAGCTACATAGTGATTTCCAGACCAGCCTGAGCTATGTCAGGAGATCCCATCTCAGAAAGTCTAGGGATGCAGCTCCGTGGAACAGGGCTTACCTGGTATGCATAAGGTCTTGGGTCTTATCCCTGCCCATGGGAAAAAGAAAAGACGTGACAAGTATAAATAAATGAAAATGCTTTTAGTCTTTCTATAGCTGGATAACTTTGTAAAATATGAAATATGTAGCATATGGCATTATGTTTTAGGGAGCAGGAAAGTAGAGGTGCTCCTGTGCACAGGTTCTGTCCCAGGAAGTCCGTAAGCTGGCAAGCGTCAGCAAGGACCAGTTTCTGAGTCCCTGTCCTAACTGAATCTTGGCCTGGGGAGGAGCCATGAGCTCCATCCTAGACTTTGATTTTTTTGAGATAGAGCCCACATGGGGTACAGGAGTAGCACCCAGAGTCTTCTACTTTCCCAACATCTTTCTTGTTTTCACTCCTTTTGGGGGAAGCCCAGGTCACCCTAGAGTTCTGAGTCTCATTAACTCAAAGAAACCCAAGTCCTGCTGCCTCAGCCCTTTCTATGCAAAGTACCCCCAAATGGAGAATCCCTCAAGGAAGTGGGTGATTTAGATTCTCTCTCCTTTCTCTCTCTCTCTCTCTCTCTCTCTCTCTCTCTCCCCCCCTCTCATGTTGTGAGACAAGGTCTCACTCTGAAGCTTAAGCTAACCGGGAATTTGTAGGAATCTTCCTGCAGCTGCCTCCCAGCACTGACGTTTATCAGTGTGCTATGATGCCACAGGATGAATCCAGTTCTCACTGGAGCCTAGAACACTTCTAAAGCAGTGAGCAAAGTTCACCCTAGTCCCCAGCATGGATTCTGGAGCGCACTGTGGCCGCTTCTCTGAGCGTTGGGTTCCAGGGTGGAACCTGGATAGGACTCCCCTTTACTGAGTGGTGACTTTGTGCCAGATACTACCAGCCCCTTACAAGCTTTCTCAGCTCCTTTGCAGGAGCTCCAGGAGGTGTTATCGTGCCCATTTTACAGACGAGGACCCTGAGGCTGGGGTGGAAGCCTTTGAAACAAAACTATGTGGTCCTATGTGTACTCTGGTATCTTGTGTGGTCACACCACTGGTGATTACCAATAGATATTTACTGATGGTCTCCTCTTAGTCCTTGACAGCATCTTTTCTCCTCTCAAGACTTTTCCAGAGCCTTTTCCTGCCATCAGAGTTCACCCATGGGTCAGAACTAGGTGTCACCTGCAGCAATCTGTCCTGTGTCTTCCCATCTCCCCAGCTTCTGCGGTTTCCCCTCCCCCCCCCATCACCATCCTTCTCCTCTGAGCAGCTGCACTTGCCTCCTAATTGATCTTCCCACCACCTCATCACTGACCTTTCGAATTCTAGCCCAAATGATCTTTTTTGAATGGATTCTACCACACCCCGGTTTTAAAGCTTCTCACGATGTTAAATATAGGTGTCAACTTGACAATGGCAGGCTCAGCTCTGGGCATATTTGTAAAGAATTAGCAATTGGATTAAGCCCCAAGCAAGCCTGCAGAAAATTGTCTAACGGTGAGGAAAGCCCAGCCCACAGTGGGTGGGATTAGCTCTGGGCAGGTGAACGAGATGGAAGTTGGCATCCTTTGATTTACTTGACCAGACATGCTGTCTCTCTGCAGTGGATGTGGTGTGGCCAGTTCCCTCGGTTCCTGGTGCTGGTCTGAGCTTTCCTGGCAAACTGGACAAGGAACTGTAACCAAGAATCAGTAGAGAAAATAAAGCCCCTTATTCTGCCTTAAGCTGCTGGTGAATTTATAAACAACAGAGTAAATACGACAAATAAATCCCCACAAACCTTCAGTCAAATCCAAACTCCTGGACTTGAGAAGCCCGACAGGAAGTGTCCTAGCTGCCTGCTCCTGCCCACACTGCTCGGACTGTTGTCCGCTCCTCTCTCTGGTCCTCTGAGCTGGCCTTGGGGGACCCATCGCTTGTGTTCCTTCCATCTGGACTCTCCCTGCTGGGTTCCAAGGCTGGCTTCGTCCCACAGTTCAATCGCTGTAAAGGTTGCTTCTTGCAATCCAGGATGATTCCCGAAGTCACCCTTGATCCTCCACAGGGACACACAGTACCCTCTGATACACACACACACACACATACACATACACACACACACTAACTAAATAAGTAAATTTAAAAACAACTAAATGTTGCTTCTTGGAGGGGCTTTTCCAAATCCCTTGCCATCACGTCTGCCCATTTCAGTGATCCTGCTGGCACACAGGATGACGGGTGCGGTTAGTAGGTCCTTCATTCACTCACTTCCTGTGTCTTCCTACATCTGTCTCAATAAACAAGGTGGGGGGGGATGGACAGATGAAACAGGACTGATTAATAATTGTGTGTGTGTATGTGCAAAATGCATATGTTTGTGCATGTATTTTCACATGAGTAGTGGGCATGTGTGTGCAGGTGCACATATGTGGTGGTGTTCGTGTAGAGTCTTGAAACTGGTGTCTTGTGTATGCTGTGTATGCTTTTACCGCTCTTTACTTTTACTGTGAAGGAAGGGTCAAGTGGCAGCCCAGAGTGTGACGGTCAGCTAGGCTAGCCTGCCAGCTGCTCTGGAGATTCTGGGATCATAGGTGGACACCACGTGCCTGGCTTTTATGTGGATTCTGGGGATCCAAACTCTAGTCCTTATGACAAAAAGGATTTGTTGTTTTCTTTCATGTAGGTGTGTATATATAGGGTGCTTGCATGCATGTTAATGCATGTGTGTGTGTGTGTGTGTGTGTGTGTGTGTGTGTGTGTGCATGTATGGGGTGGGGATATACGTACATGAGTGCACTTAGGTGTTTGTGCCTGTGGAGGCCCAAGGCAATATCAGGAATCATTCTTGATCTCTCTTCCACCTTACCGCTGTGAGCCTGGGCCTCTAATTAAACCTAGAGCGTACCATTAGGGCTAGTCTGCCTAGGCAGTTTGTTTTGGGGATTCCCAGGCTCTGCTTTCCGGGGCTAGAATGACAGGCAGACCACCACACCCACCCAGCATTTTTCCTTGGAATCTGGGGATCCAAACTCAGGTCTCCAGATAAGTACAATAGCTGAATAAAAACGAAAATGACATACGTAGGGTGGCAGGAGAGCATCTACGGAGAACGCTCCAGAGTCTACGCTTCAGGAAACTAGTTTGGGGTAAAGGGCAGGCAGGGACAACCTTCCAGGCAGAGGAACAGCATGCACAGCAGGCAGCTCAGCATCCTGAAAAAGTCCAAGGGTCCCAGAGGCAGCCAGTGTTTTTGGACAGGCAGAATAGGAAGAAAATTGGAACAGGGAAGGCTGAGCCAGTGATCAGGCCAGACCCACTGGGATTGGAAAGTCCTATTAAACTCTAGGACTTTAACTTCCTCTGAAAAAAGGAAGATGCCAGAAGGTGGCTGACAGAGCAGGCCTCGACGGTCGAGAGGATTACAGGAGGCAAGGACAACTGGGCCAGGTATTCCTGATGAGGCTGATGAAGTGAACTCTGATCCGGAGGGAGAGAGTCCAGCGAATGGAAGAAGTCAGCAGCCTGTGTGGGAGGATCCGGGGCACACAGGGGCGTAGCTGGCAATAAGCCTAGGTAAGAAGGTCAGAGACAAACACACCGGACATAGTCTGCTCAGGAGTCTGGACTTTACCCCACAGACAATGGGGAGCCACCGAAGATTTTTGATCATTGGGAAGATAGGCGCAGAACTGGCCTTAGACCAGATGGATTTACTCAGGGAACTGGGCAGAAATATTATCTATGTGAAAGTTAGGTGCTTGCTTTGGCAGCACATATACTAAAAATTGGAACAATACAGAGAGAAGATTAGCATGGCCCCTGCACACAGATGACATGCAAACTTGTGGAGCATTCCCTATTTAAAAAAACAAAAAGTAAGTTAGTCAGGGTCCTTTAAACATGCAGCAATCTGGCAGTCAGGTACTGTGGGCTAATATTGCACCGAACACTGGAGATGCCAAGGGGGAAAAGGGACCTCTTCATCCTGCCCCTTGGAGCTCAAAGAGGACTAGAGTGACAGCAGAACAAGCCTTTATGAAAGTGGCCATAGAGTGAGGCCGAAGGGGCCACGTTCAGAGAAGCCCTCCAAACCAGTATCCCCTGAACCCGGCACCTTGCACCTACCTACTACTAATGATGGGCCACTAGGGGATATTGCTGAGTCTTTCTAGAAGCTGCTGTGTCTTTCTAGAAACTCCTGCAGAAAAGCTCAAGATGTGAGAACAGTGACTTTGCTGGAGCTTAGAGGCTGAAACTGTGCATACAGAAGGCCCGAGAGGTGGGAGACTTACAGACAAACCAGAGGGTTTTGCTTATCTAGCTGTTTGCTTATTACTATGGCAATGGACCCTCCTTCTAGCTGCTGAATGAATAACCCCAAAGCCCTCCCTTTGTTCCTTGGGGGAGATGTGGGGAAGTTTCTTCTTGTAGTCTCTACCTCAGTGAAACCCATTCTCTTGTCTTTTTGCTGTCTAAGCTAACAACTTGTGAACAATTATTTACCTGAGGATATCTCTGTGAAAGTAGCTTGGCAGAGCATTGGATGTCGTGGCCTAAACCTATAATCCCAGCACTCAGGAGGATAAGGCAGGATGATCGTTAGGTTCGAAGCCAGTCTGGGCTATACATAGTGAGTTCTGGGTCAGCATGAACTACATGGTGAAGTGTCAGGTCAGCCCGAGTCTCACAGTAAGTTCCAGGCTAACCTGGGGCACACAGAAAGACTCCATCTCACACGTATAAAAAGGCTCATGAAGATTGGCTGAGCAAATTTAAGTCAGAAGGGAGTCTAGTCAGGTCTGCATCTGAGCACCTTCTCTCTGGACATCATGGATGTCTGGAAGGAGAGGGCTTGTTTAGGAAACTACAGTATCATCAGAGAGGCATTACAGTGGCCTGCTTGTGAGTGGTGGGATGCAAGTAGGAAGTGAGACCCCATCGAGACACCAGGTGTTAAAACTACCAGAAGGGGAGACGGGTAAGGATAGGCTTGGGTGTTTGGGTCTGCCCAATAGACTGTTTCTTGGGGTGCAAGATACAGAGCGGCAGTGGTTTGTGTGTGTTTGTGTGCATGCAGAGGTGCAGAGGGCGAACAGCCGAGGCAGGAAAGTCAAAGACAAGTAAGTGCCAGACGTGGTGTATGAAGGAGTCTGGACTTTAGTCCACAGACAGCGGGGAGCCGCTGCTTGATCATTTGAGAGTTATGATCTTAGGAAGGATGGGTTGGTGGGAAACTAGATAAGGCAATATTATTTAATATGAGGCAGTGTAGACTCCTGATATTTATTTAAATTTGTGTGTGTGTGTGTGTGTGTGTATGTGTGTGTGTGTATGCCACAGAACATGTGTGGAAGCCAGAGCACAACTCTAATGAATTGGTTCACTCCTCCAACTATTCCACTAGGTTCTTGGGGTCAAACTCAGGTTGCCAGGTTTGGTTACAAGGGCCTTTACTAGTTGAGTCATGTCACCAACCCCACAGAAATGATTTTATCATGCAACAGTTTATTGAGCACATACTAAGTACTCGACTGGGCGGGGAGCCACCAGGTAGCATTGTTCTGGAAGCAGCTGTATGCACAGATCTGTGGAGAGAACAGGGACCTGAGCCAGACAGACAGATTTGGAAGTCAGTAGGATATGGCTGCGATGGAGGTTCACCTAGAGAGCACGTGAAGGGCGGCAAGAGAGGCGACCTGAGCTCTAGCGTCTAGAAGATAGGCTGAAGAAGCGGAACCAGGAGGCAAGCCAGAAGAAGCCTGGGAACTATGGAAATGATTGGAGGGAGGCGGGGGCAAGGCATCCATAGGAAATGAGGGAGCCCTAAGCGGGGGGGGGGGGGGGGGGGGGGGGGGGGTAGAACGGGCATGTGGCTACATGTGCATTTTTTCCAATCACTCCTTCCCATTGGTTTGAAATACTAAGCAAAGACCCTTCCCCATCCGCCCTGGAGTCACCCGATGACCTGGCCCAACCCTTCGCCATTGTCCGAGTGCGTCAAGGGAAGCCACCTGGCAGGAAGGAGCCAGGTGGAACCGAAAGCAGCCAGTCTTATAGCCAATAACTGGTGATAAGGCCAGATGTGTGGCAATATCAAATAATCCAGAACTGGCGTCACCACCAGGCACCTGGTCAACTGTCTTCGTTGTGGAGACAAGGAAGGGGTGGAGGAGTGTCCCACATGCCTGGGAGGAGAAGGGTGTGGGTGGGGGGTCGGCCTGATGTCAAGAAATGGGCCGAACACTGTGCTAGAAGCTGTATGCTTTTCAATAATCCCAAGAGTTCTGACTCTTCCAATGACAAGGAAAACGGCAGCTCGGAGAAGAATGTGGACCCCCCTCCCCCAGATCTAAAGCCTTTACTGCCTCGGGGAGCTCTTGTCTGCCAGTTAAAACTTGCTCTTCCCACCCCCCACCCCCTTGTGATGTGAAGTGTACATTCTCGGATCTGTGGGCCTAACACAAAGCTTCCCATAGAGACCGGCGGGGATGGTGTCACATCCAACCAGTGACGAGTCAGGTGCTCCCAGGAGGATTCCTGCAGGCACATGCCAGCTTCCAAGCCAGACTTCACACCGTCATCTCCCACATTCCTGGGCTCTCGCCAGCCTTCCTTCCACTCTCAGTGTGGGGGTGAGATGACTGGGCTGCAGTCTACAAAGAGGAGCCTTCAGACCAACTACTGCAGAGACCTAAGATTTGGCAAGCAGCCACGAGTTCGGAAGGTGGGCCCATATCCAGCAGCCCCTGAGACCCTGAAGGACCCGCTTCTGAACCTCCCCCCTCCCTCAGCACAGGGTCCAACAATGGCGAGGTCTGAAAAGTATTGATTGATTGGCCGGCCCTCTGACCCAAGCCTAGTGCTGTAAGTAAGCCTCGCCTGCTGTGCTTCTCAGAAGCCCAGAACAACTCGGGAGCGATGCAATTATTACTCACAGCAACATGCTCAAAGAGAAAGGCATCTATACCGACTGCATGCCTGGAAGGTCTAAGTCAGATGCCCAGGGAAGTACCCCACACTTCCTTTTCTGTCTCTGTGCCACGGTTTTTGGTTTAGATCCCCTGATCCATGAGAAAACAATATATATATGGCACGTGGGTGGGAGTCAGAAGTCAGTTCTCTCCTACCATGTGGGCCTCCAGGGATCAAACTCCAAGCACCAGGTTTGTAAGCCTAGTAAGCAGGTGCCTAGTAAGCGGGCGCCTTGTGAACCAATGTTTTACTCCCTGAACTATCTCTCCAGCCCCCTCTTCCTCTTTACTTTTCTTGGATTTTTATTTATTTGTTGGTTTTGTTTTTGTTTTTGAGACAGGGCCCCGTGTAGCCCAGGTTGGCTTCAGCTCATTATGTAGCTGAGGACCACTTCGACCTTCTGCTCCTCCTGCGTCACCTCCAGCATGCTGTGTTACCAGATCACCCCACTGCAGCTGTTTTACGCAGTGCTTCTCTTTCTAAGGCTAAAGGAAAGACTGACCAAGGCTACAAAATGGTGGCAAGGGAAATGTGACCTTGGGTGTTCCCAGAGTTCCATCCAGAAGCTTTTATTTCATAAACCTTTTTACACAGAGAGGAATAAAAAAAAAGCATGTCCCTCGCTGCAAGTATTTTATACTATGGATGGAGCCAATAAAGAAGGTGTGTGTGTATGTATGTGTGTGCTTCTGTATCTGCGTGTGTGTGTGTATCTGTGTGTGTGTGGGGGGGGTACCCATGAGTCTATGGCTCCTTAATGCATGCAGGAGTGGCCTAGACACAGGGTGAATTAACTTCATGGTCCTGTTCCCTCTTTCTAGGGTCATATGTACCCACAGTGTTTGCAGTGCTTGATTGAAAGTCAGGACACATATATTAGCCAGCTCAATGTTCTTTGAGGCGACATTGTGTCAACAATGAAACTGATGCCACCCACATGAGGTGCACAGACTGTTGGTTAAAACTCCCAGCTACACTTTGGGATGCTTTGGAGACATGCTGGAGAACTTTATATATTTTGCCATAAGTTCAGGCCTGGGTATGAAAACCCAGACTTCACAGACACCCATAGCTGACTGAAGATCAGTGTTAGTATAGGTGGTCTGAAAGATGGGCCATCTGATATTCCCAGAACCAAAAAAAAAAAAAAAAAAATTAGAGTCAAAGTCAAATGTGATGGCTCAGGTCTATAATCCTAGTATTCAGGAAGCTGAAGCAGGAGGATCACAAATTCAAGGCCAGTTTGGAGCTACATATAGTAAGACTCTGTGGGCAGTGGTGTATGGGGGGGGGACACAAAGAGAGACAGAAAAGGGGGGGCAGAAAGAAAGAAAGAGAGAGGAGCTATGAGGGAATCGTCTAGGGGTACAACCCAGTAGAAGAACACTCGTCTAGCAAGTCTGAAGCCCTGGATTTGAGTCTACATACTGGAAAAAAAAAAAAAGAATACTTCTGCTTAAAATATGCAGTAAGTGAAGACAAAAGCAAACTTTGGGCTTGCATGGCATTAATTCCTCAAACATTATTGCTCCTCACTTCTAAACTTGCAGACACTCAGGGTCGGGCGAAGGAGTCTGAGGGTGCATGCACGGTAGGTGTGAGGAGGGTATGGAGACGAGCAAGCTCATTTTCCACGGGCCAGCTCTAGGCAGAGCTCGACTGGATTCTCTACTTAGATCCCACCAGGTGCCTGTTGGTTATTTTCCTCTCTGGAACTTGAGGCTGTCTTCAAGGCTCATGTGGTCAATGATAGAATTCAATTACTTGCACATATGTCGTTGAACCCTTGTGGTTGGTCTCTTCCTCTTCCTCTTTCTCCTCCTCTTCCTCCTTCTCTTCTTCCTCTTCCTCCTGTTGTTTTGATTATAGACACAGGATCTCATCATGTTGCCCACTCTGGCCTCACCTCACAATCCTCTTGACTCAGACGCCCTAGTGCTGAGATTCTATATATGCACCATCCTGCATACCTCAGTCCCTGTTTTGTGTGTATGTGTACTTGATATTCGCCTGTCAATTCACTAGACTGTATGGTTAGTGAGCCCAGGGATCTTCCTGTCTCTGCCTCCCTAGCGCTGGTTTCTGGACTTGACATTCTGTATCTGACGTTCTAACAGGGTTAGATTTTCTTGCTTGTGTGGCAAGCACTTTACTGGTCCAGTCGTCTCTAAGTGCCTGTTGTTTGGCTCGGTGTCGGCAGGGACCGATGTCACCTGCCCGGGCTGCTCACCTTCCATCACCCTCTCCCACTCTGTCGGCTGATCTCTTCAAAGCCAGCAGACCATTCCCTCTGACTCCACAGGAACCCCAGTGCCTCACCTGATCAGGTCAGACCCAGGTAATTTCCCTTTTAATGAGCCCTAAATCACTTGATTAAAGTCCTAATTACATCAGCAAAATCTCTTGGCCTAATCTAGAGAGCGATATCCCAACATGTTCCCAGGCCGTGCAAATACCCAAGGGGAAGAGATTAAATAGAATGTGAACACTAGAGGCAGAAGTCTTGGGGCCCACCTGAGAATCCTGCCTATCAGGGTTGAACAGAGGGAGGGAGGGGCAGATCCCGTGGGAGGTCACCTTTTTACTGAACATTGAAGAATGACTCTAAGTTCCCTCGGCTGCCAAGGAAGAAGTGGGGGGAGGGGGCAAAAAGGAAGCCCTGAGCAAAGGTTATTCGTGAGCAAAGGGCAGGAAGAAACCTGTTCAGAAGCCAGGGAGTTGCAAGAGGGCCCAGCGATCCGCTGAAAATGATGAGGGGCTGCAAAAAAGGCAGACCAGACTACAAGTCTCGGATACCCAGTGTTTTACTATTGTTAATTGTTCTTCGACAACTTTTATACCTGTATGTAGTACCTTCTGAGTACCTTTGCTCACCCTCTCTGCTCTTTCTCTCATCCCTGCCAGCCCCTTTTCCCATACAAATCTTTTTCTCCTATGTATACTTCAGTTTTGTTTTATGTCCCACTGAGGTTGACCAGAACCGATTGTGTGACCATAGGTTTAGAACTATCTATCTGTTGTAGCCTGGTGGGCTTATCAGTGGGTAAACCATGGGATGCTATATCCCCCAATTCTCCCAGAATATGTTAGTCACCAATAAATCAGTGTTGAGTGGTAAGACCCCATGAGCCCCTTCGCTATGCATAACTCCCTGCCCCTGTGAATTCAGGAGGTCATGGCTGTGTCGTGCTTAGAGGGTGTCATGTCACAGCCCTTCTCGCTTACATTCTTTACACCCTGAGCCTTAAGGGAGAGGTCTGTGTGCTTTGTTGAGGACTACACACTCAGTTATGCCTGTGATCAGTCCACTCATAGATCTCTTCATTCACTCGTTCACTGTAAGAAGAGATGTCTCTGATGCAGGCTAGGAGGAACCTTTCTGTGGGTGTAAATAAAGATATTTCGAAGGCTGTTTGGTGCTGTTACTTTGGCTGAGCAGCAAGAATAGGTTCCCCCAGGACTCCATACTGCCTCAGTCACACAGCTTCGACTGAATATGAGCAGCAGGCACGAATCCCACGTGCCAGGATTTTTCAGTTTACCTCTTGATTTCCACTCTGTTTTTTTTTCCACTTTTATTTATTGATAACTTTTGCTCTTTGACATTTTCATATATGTATATGAAAACTTTCCATTGACTCTTCCCTCTGTTGTCTCCTGTTTTCCTCCTTCCCCTGTTCCCACCTTCTAAATCTTCACTCCACTTTCAAGTCCTTTTGTCTCTACACTAGCTTTAAACAAAAGCCACTGAGTGGTTCAGAAGTTGGGATTTTCTCTTGGAGCCTGGAGGGTCCTTCTGCATGCACATGACTAGCCGTTTGTCCGTCCTTCTGAGCCGGTGAGTGGCCCAACTGTCAGCACTTCTCAGGACCCTGTGGGTTTCTTATCAGCCCACAACTATCATTTGCCATGTAGCTTGCTAGTAGGTGCATCAGTTGTTACCCCGTTATGGGTTTGTGGTTTTCACTGTTGGGTTGCTTTTGGGGATTGACCCCCACTCCTGGTGACCATGTGGGGTAAGTTAAGACAAAAATCGTCCTAACAGTAGAAATATCATTTTGAAGTTCTCAGCCCTCCATTTCCTCATCCCACCCCGTCTCTTTGAGAGAAGTTCTGTCCTCAGAGGTCTTTCCGAAGGTCAGTGGAGCTCACCACAGCAGCACATCATGTCACAGCTCTGCTGGTCTGCTAAGAAGAGGACCCACGCTCCCTGAACCCTCAAGCCTGCATTTAGACTCTTTCTACCGAGTCAGCTTCCAGATGCTCCTTTTGTATGTGTGGAGCAGCCAGACTTTGGGCAGATTAGAGAGAAAAGATGCTAAAGATGCTAGTCAGTCTCTGCAAAAATAAAAAGCTAAGAGGGGAGTGGGGAGAGGGAGGCACTATGCAGAGGGGGCTCAGAGCAGCTGGAGGGTTTGAAGAAGACGCGTTAGGAGTGTGGCTTTTCTGACTGGTCAGTTCTCTCTCTCTCTCTCTCTCTCTCTCTCTCTCTCTCTCTCTCTCTCTCTCTCTCTTTCTCTCTCTCTCTCCTCCCTCCCTCTCAAGCTCTTGCTCTTGCTCATGTTATTCTGAAGTTCAGGCAGCAAGGCTGACCTGAAATCATATAGCTCACGTTCAGGTCATTTTTACTATTAAAATTGCTGAATAAAAAAGGGAATTATTTTGTGTGAGTACATGCACATTCAGAAGCCAGAAGACGTTGGATGCCTTCCTCCCTTGAGACAGGGTCTCTCACTGACCCCAAAGCTCACCAGCTAGGCTGGCTAGGTAGTGAGCTTCAAAGATCTTCCTCCCCTCTCCCATCTCCATCCCCCAAAGCATTGGGGTTACAGGCATATGTGACCACCACCCAGATCTATGTGAGTGTTGCAAATTCAAACTCAGGTCCTCGTGCTTTCAGAGCAAGCCATCTCCCTGACCTGGAATCCTTTTGAAGTTTAGTTTAAGTTAGGTGTGGTGGCACACGCCCATGTTCTTAGTATGGGAGACTGAGGGCTCATGGAGACCAGCCTGGGCTACTTCGCAAGACAGTCCTCATCGATTGTCTACAATAAAAAGCATATGTTATTTCTTCTGTGTGTATTGTTTTGATCGTGAAAGTCCTTTAAAACGTTTATCTACTTACTTATGTATTTATGCATTTATTTTTATGGTTCTGTATATGTATGTATATGAGAGAGAGAGAGAGAGAAGAAAGAAGAGAGAGTAGATGTATGGAATGGAGCACAGGTGGAGATCAGAGGACAACTTCTTTCCATATGTGGGCTTCTGAGGATTGAACTCAGGTCACCAGGTTTGCTGGTGCTTAGCTCTTTGAGCCATCTTGCCAGCCCAATTTTGAAAGTCCTTAGGAAGACACCTAAGATTTCCTCTGGTTATCATCAGAGGCTCTAATAAAATCATGTGAAATAGTTCAATATACTTGAAAGAGAGCCTCAAAGACAGGAAGCCCCCACATGAATAAATAGCAGAAGAATCTCAGGGTCACAGTATGGAGCGATAGAATATGCTCCCATGTGCAATAATATCCTGAGCTCAATCCCCAGCAGCAAAGCTAGGGAAAAACAACCACAAATAAAATAAACAGACCTCCATCTCATTCTATTTAGTCTGTATTTCTTTTCTGGCCTCTGGAGGTCAGCCATAATTCTTTCCTGGAGCTGATATCAGGAACTCAGTGACGGAGGTAAGAGCCCTCATGTTTGTTTGGGGGAAAAGATTCTGTTGCACCACTTTCTTTCAAACTGAAAAAAAAAAAGACTCCATTGCTGGAGTTGGACAGCATTTCTTCCCATCCACCCTGGAGCTGTGTTCGCGGCTTCCAGACAAGGTCAAGGCGGAAGCCTGCAGCGCAGCCGGCATTTCCCCACCCGTCCCGTCCGTCTCTCCCCTTGACTTCTTGGCCCTGCTTTTTATAGTCTGCAGATCGTGTGTGTTCACTTGGGCTGAAATAAACACAGAAAGATTTTGTTTGTTTTGCAGAACTAGGCTTTAAAGGGGTCAAACTTGATCCCATATGGCTCAGAGAGAAGTGATGGGGTAGGAGTTGGGGGGGTATGTCAGTGAAAGGACCTGTGAAGTAAGATGGACTGTGGGGGGGACCTTGCTCCCTCCTGAAAGCCTGGACCATGCTTCCCACGGCTCCTGGGAGCCGGTGCCCTCAGCGCTGGCTCCCAAGCCAGTCCTTTGGCATGCTGTCCTTGGAGCAGGGCTCCACATGGCATGCACGTACACCCGTGAACACACACGCGCGCGCACATACACACACACACACATACACGACTCTGTCTGGTGACAGATTGGGTCTGAAAATTCTGGCAGCCTGCGTGGCTGATGGCAGAGTGTCGAGCCTGTTCTCGCTGTCTCCCTGGAGTCCCGCTTCACACGCAGGTGCGCGTCAGCGCCTGCTCTAATTTTATCCCTGCTTGATGGAGGAGACTAACGGAGCAGCAGGGAGGCTGCTATTTTGGGTCTCTCCGCAGCTCTGGGTTATATAAAGCTTATTGCCGTGACCTGCATTGCTTTGAGGCTGAGCCTCAATCTCTTGCGCAGTCTGTCACAATATGCCATCAGTTGAGATATTCACACACACACTCCAAGGGCTCCAGGGGAATCAGAAGGGAGGTGTGTGTGTGTGTGTGTGTGTGTGTGTGTGTGTGTGTGTGTTCCTGAAAGCTTGCTGAGGCACAAGGTCTGCATATGCTATTTGGAAAGAGGCAGTGTATGTGAAGGAGGTTTGTTCTAGAAGGAAATGGAAAAATCTCTCAGTTGGAGGAACCCGTGAGGGTATGTGCTTTGAGCTTTAGGACAGAGTGAGTTTGTAAGCTGATGTTGTAGGTCTGCTGTTGGCATGGCGATAAGAATGATTTCTATTTCAGTAACTCTTTTATTTTATAGCAACCTAAGGGGTTTGTTAATTAGACAGAAATGGGTCTGCTTTTGAATGGGAGGAATTTTTCATCTGAAATTAACAGCAGCAAAACGTGAACAAACCTGATAGTCTGAGTTTAGAGGCAGCCCATGGCAGAAAATGGCATTTCCCACACATTAGGGGGAGGATGGGGGGGCAAATTTCATGCTGAAATTTTTTCCTTATGGATCAAAAATACTTTTATGCTGCTGGGATTTTGACCACTGTAAAAAAAAAAAAAGTTAATGTGCTTGCTTGACTTAATCACGTGTGACATATTAATTTACTTTCCTAGCTCCCAAAATTGAAACCTTAATGTCTTTACACACATAAATATTAATAAGTACACATACAACAGAATCCCAACAGCACACACGTGAAGCTATGGTAGGTCTCTCCAAGTGTATGGACTTCCCACAGAGCTCAGTGGGCTAATCCCACAGGCATCTCCACTGCCGCCCATTTCCCGCAGTGGAAAGGAGACGGCCAGTGTTTGGTGAGCTATGTGTTTCCCATACATAATCTTTTTCCCCGGGGGGATTCTGGATGCATGACAGAACCTATAAGGTATGACCCAGGGGAATGGAGACTTGGCAAGTGTGCCTCTCGGCTTTTGGTGCTGCCAGGATTCAAGTTGCTGATCTGGTTCCTGGCACTGGCAGCCACCACAGCAGCCGTGTAACTTGACTGATACACAGTTTCTTAGCTGCCTCTTTGAAAGGCTCTCTCACTAGCCAAATTGCTTTTAAGGGATTTTTTTTTTTTTTTTTTTTTTTTGAGAAAGAGAGAAAAAAAAAACCCAAAACAACAAACCAAAAACCTGAAGCTCTTCCCAAAGAAAACCAGAAAAGTCTGGCAGATGGCTACAGAGGTCAGAGAGAGATTGGTCCCTTAGGGAATTCTAGCAAAGGGAGTGGTTCAGAGAAGGATAAAAGAAGAATGAAGAACGAAGAATCACTGACGGGGCTGGCTGGGGCCCGCTGGGGAGATGAAGCCCAGATTAGTGATAATATAGCTGGACCACAGCATGACTGATAAATAACAGACCTGGATAAGATCATGTGCTCACGCCCTTTCCTCCCCTGCAGCCAGGAGTTCACTACCCTGGATCCTTGGTGGTTGGCTTTTTGCCTTTCTACTTCCCACTTCTCTCTCTCTCTCTCTCTCTCTCTCTCTCTAATTGACCTCAATCTCATGATGTTTTGCCTCAATCTCTGGGCCAGAATATCCTTTTCGAAAAATAAAACTATCATCGGATCTCCTTAACAGCTTTTCACTTCGCTCCTAGGAGAAAATCTAAGTGTGTGGGCAGGTAGGGAGACAGCCCCTTTGGGGTCGGCACCCTGCTGTGTCACGGGTTCTGCTCTCACAGCAATCCTCCCAGCTCTTCCTTGAGGGACCATCCCTCTCTCCGCTTCATTCCTTACCACCATAAGCTGAGTGTGTTCAACTCTCTTGCTTTCTATGTGTTATATGGAATGTTCTATTGGCCTGAAATACCTCTGCCAAATGTGTTGCTGTTCGTGATGGTGTGTTCTGAGACCGAGGTGGGGTCTCACGATGTAGCCCATGCTGCTCTTGAATTTGTCATTTTCCTGCCTCAGCCTCTCAAGTGCTGGGATTACAGGTGTATATGCCCAAGACTGGTCTCCATCATTTTCTTTTCTTCTGGAAAGTTCGCAAGTCAAGCACGTGGTATTAACCCTTCCAGTCCTGGATCAGGAACCTCTTCCTTGACACCTGGGACTTTCACTTTTGCCCGTGTGGGCCTCTGGAGCACAAGGACTGCATAGTTCTCACCTTGCCTGACACCAAGGCTGCCCAGTGAGTGTTTGAATGACTGCATTTCAGAGCTATTGCAGTTCATGTGCATCGTTGCCGATAAATTCACAACCAAAGGGCTTTAAGGGAACAAGGGTTTTATTTCTTGGCTTATAACAGTCCAGTTACAGTTCCTTGTTCAGTTTGGCAGGAGATCCCACACCAATACCAAATGCCAAGGGAATTGACTATACCAAATCCACATAACAGCTGAGAGAGGGACAAATATTACTTGTCAGACTAGAATGTCTGGGCAAATATTACAAAAAGATGCCAAATTCCTTAACTAGTTTCCTTCCTCTTCCTCACTTGCCCAGGGACTAATCCCGCCTGCCTGGGTTGGGCCTTCCCTGTCAATGAAACAATCTCTTGTAGGTTGGTGCTGGGCTTAACTCAACTACTAATTCTCTATAAATGTGCCCAAAGTTCAAACCCTCCGCCATGAGGTTGATACCCGTGTCTATGACAAGAGCTAAAAGCTCCCTCGGTGTCACAGGGGTTCTTGTGGGCAAGACCAGTGCGGATGAAGAAAACAACAGGATGGGACAGATCTGCACTGGCCTGGCCGGCTATCCTGCCACACAGGTGCGACTGTTGAGTGGAATTGTCCATGTCACCATGGTGATGGCACCAACCAATCAGAACCTGCCTTTCTGTATTCCACACCGCCAAGCATCTGAAGTGAGGGAAACAGCATGTAAGTGGACTTTGGTGTCCTTCCCAGGGGACCGCGGGCTCCCAGCGAGCAACTGCCCAACCTGCTACCATCAGAACCTACAGCTAGAGCTACTCAAGCAGCTGAAACAGGAGACTTGAAATCTCACGGCCTGCACGAGTAACTTAATGAGAGACGGCCTCCAAACAAAAAGTAAGTAGAAAGGCTGGGGATGTGGCTCAGTAGAAGAGCTTGTCCTGCCTGCATGAAGCCCTGAATTCAAGCCCTATTATGGGGTGGGGGAGTGGGAAGCACGTCATAACTGTGTTGTGCTGTGCTGCTGTGCTGTGGTCACAAACTGGTGAGGCTGGTCTCGGGGACTCAGGCACTGCAGAAACCGTGGAACACTTAACATTTGACCTAATTAAACCAGACAAGGGATCAGGGACCTCAACAATTCTGGCAGTAGCTGACATAGGAATTTTTGAGGAAACAGATAAGATTAGAGGAAGCCCAAACTATAAATCAGTTCCGAATGCAAACTATAAATCAGGCCAGCTAACCTCAAGTATGTATCACTATCCAACACTAATGTTCTTTTTTTTTAAGTTACATTTGTTTGCCTTTAGTGCAGCAGAACCTACCTTTTGTGACCTCTCATGGCATTACTGTACCCCCCCATTTTCATTTAACACAGAGAGCTACCTAGTCATCTTCCAAAGGCATATGTGTGTTTCTGTCTGTGTGTGTGTGTGTGTGTGTGTGTGTGTGTGTGTGTGTGTATGTACAAGCATTATCTTAAATTGGCTGCCTCTTGGGATTCAGTTGCTCATGATAATAGAATCCCAGTATATTAATCCAGGAATAAACTCTTTATGGCAAAGGTGAGCACATAACTGTCATTTGGGGGAAACTTTCAGAATTTTAAAGCTTCATGCATCTTGACAGATACTCGGAGAGGGAACAGGAGAGGCCTGGCTGGCTGGGAGGCTGTGAGAGAGAGAGAATGGAAGGTCGCTGCTACAGTCAATGGTTTTAGAACAGCTGCAATGGCGGGAAGGGGGGGGTCCCCTTGAATGAGATGACGTTGGTCCACTTCGGGGAAAGGAGAGATCTCTTAGTTAGCTGACAATGACGACAAGGAGGAGTGGAGACTTGGGACACATAGCGGGACTAAAGGGATTATGTGTATTAGATTGAGTTACCAGCACCCACAAAGGCATGCACTATAACTGCCAAGAAACTAATAACGAATTGGAACACCGTCCAGGGATGAGAACAAGTTAAAACAATATACTCTGTGCTCAACATGTATGGTATTTCAAAACTGGCTCCACACAGCACAACGGGAGAAAATGGTCCAGGACCCCATGTGGTTAATAAATTTAGTTCCTTTTTAAATTGTATTTATTATTTATTTGCTTATTTATTTATTGAGGCAGGGTTTCCCGTAGTCCAAACCAGCCTCGAAATTGTTATGTAGCCAAGGCTGGTCTTGAACTCCTGATCTTTCTACTTCAGCTTCCTGAGTGATGGGATTGTGGGCAATGTTTCCATACCAGGCAACTGGATCGTTTCTTATGGCTTTGGTTCCCTCAGCCTCCTTTATGGGAGTCTGGGACTTGAACTCACAATGTCAGGCTTGCACAGCAAGCTCCTTTACCCACTGAGACATCCCACCAACCTTTTAATTGGATCCTTTTTTTAAAAGGCAGGGCTGGGCACAGTAAGAACACTAGCCAGCACTGAGTATTGCTTGCATTCTTACTTATTATTCTTTTAAAACGTTCTACATCTATCAACTTGGGTAACTCTCACTTACCAGGTAAATACCCTTAACTAGGTAAGTACCATTTCACGGGAGGTCAAACAAAGTCTCAGACAGGTTAAGTAGCATGGCCTAAGGCCACACAACTAGTCAATGGCAGAATTAGAGTGTGAGCATAGACATTCTGGCTCCAGATCTCACACTTGCAACCATTACTCTATACCCTGCCTTGGTGGTATAGAAATGTTTTTCAGACAAGAGCTGAGTTTCTTTTTTGGGGTGTGGGGTAGAGTGGGGTGGGAGGGGATGGGAATGTTGAGACTCACTATGTAGCTGAGGCTAGCCTTGAACTCATGATCCTCCTGCCTCTGCCTCCTTAGTGCTGTGTTTACAGGTATATATACCACCACACTAGGCAAGAGTTTAAGTTGCTCATTAGAAATCGGCACGGAGTGATGTCAAAGACCATCAATAAGAGAACTGTGAAGAGACCATGTAACATCAACCTACTGAAACTTCATTAGCCCACTGAAGGTTATCTAACTGTATAAATGTATCTTCACAACTAAACAACTAAATGTTGACTGTGTAAAACCCAGAGCCTGGGATCTGGGCTCGGGGCCAGATTATTTGAATTTGTTAGATTTGCAACTTTACCTTTTCCGTAACATATATTCTTTGTGTATGGAACACAAATACCACAGGACTAGTGAAGGCTAAGTGATAAAATACAGATTCTCAGGACAGTGCCCTATAAATAGGGGTAGTGCCTTTTTTTTTCTTTTCTCAAACATTTTATTTTTTTTCTAATCATACAAGCTCAATAGGTACCCCCGTCCTCTCCCTTCCTCCTCTCCTCCCCAGTTGTCCCCCCTTGCACTCTTTCCCCTTTCCCCCTTCCTTTCACCCCTTCCCTCTTGCCCCCTTTCCCAGTGCCTTCCCCTTCTTCCCTTCCCATCCCCTGGAGCATCCTTTTGTGTGAATGCCAAACCTCCCTCTGAGTCCTCCGCCCCTAATGAGAGTTTAGGACTCAGTGGCATAGCCAGGAGCCCCTTCTTGGGCTCCCCTTAGTATGGGAACTCTATTATGACTGTTATTCCCTTGCCTGTAAGGATCCTACTGCCTGGAGCTTTCTCTCCTGTGATCTATGCTAGACTTTGAGGGGTTGTTGACAGATCAGCCATTGTGCAGGTCAGGCAAAGTCCAATTCTGGCTACTGCAGTCTTAACTTGGGCAGAATATCTTGCTTATCATTGGTCCACCCTATCTTTAGGCTCTTAAAATCTTGCCTCCCCCTCTTCGGCGCGGTTCCCTGAGCTTTAGGATGAGGAGAGATTTGGCTGGTCTTGTTCCAGGTGATTAATGTAGGGTCTTTGGTGTTCTGAATTATGGTTTGTTGTTGTTTTCAGTTTTGCTTTTCCTGCAGACTTTTGCTTGGCTGCATCCTGATTGGTACTGAAGATCACCTCCTGAGGAGCAGGGAGTAGGGGTAGTTCTTTCTTAAAGATATCATTGCAACTGGGGCTGGAGAGGTGGCTCAGGGGTTAAGCCTCTGCCTTGCAGGCGGAAGGTCCCGAGTTCTGATCCTAGGCCCACGTATAGACGCCAGGCAGAAGCAGGGGCGGCCTGCGTTTCTGGTCCTGGTGGGCGGAGCTTGTGAATCCCGGGGCAGAGTAAACAAGGAGGTGGAGGTGTCCATGGTGGTTCCTGAATTCGTCCGTGGTTCTACATACATACACACGCACACACACACGCATACATGCACAATTGAATAAATAATAAATTAAAAAAAAAGATATCATTGCAACCGTAGTTACATTGTTACCTCTAGAGAGTGACTAGAAGGGGAAAGAAAGACTTAAAAATGCATTATTTTTGTAATTAAAAAAGAAAAAAGAAATATTAACAAATGACCTATGTCTTCTGGAGGCCCTGGTTGAAATGTAATGGGTTATCTGGGGGGTATATAAAGTGTGCCCCGTTCACTTTGCATTCTGGTTCACTTCCTAGGGAATAGATTTCAGGCTGGAGGACGACAAAGGACCAGGCTAGTTTCTCCAGGAAGTCCTAGGTAGGCGGCATCAGGCAAGCTTCCATCAAGGATCCTGCAGGATTCTCTTCTACTGCTGACTCTGTCCCAGACTCCTCCTATTTCTTAGGTCTGGCCACAGCTCTAGGGCCATGGGCTCCCGGTTCAAGTCAAAGGTAACAGCAGTAAGGGTTCCTCTCTCAGCAAGGGTCTGTAGGTTCAGTGGGGTCATGTGCCCATAGCTGAACCAATCGCTGTGGTGGAAAAATAGAAGAGGGCTCTGACTGGCCACACTTTTGTTGTACACCTACTCAAGGAAGGAGAGACCGTCAGTTCCACCTAATGAGCAAAATGGAGAGTGAGGAGGGTGATTTCTTGCAGGAAGACGTGAGTCCAGTTGCAGAAGCAGGAATGAGTGCAAAGCAAAGGGTGGGACCCATGGTGTTACATGTCATCATCCCTGGCACTCAGGAGGCTGGCAGGAGTATGGAGAGCTGGGGTCAGCCTGAGCTATTTATCAAGACCCTAGTATCAAAAAACCCCCAACAAACAAAAAAGGAAACGACAGGCTCCTGGTTCTGTGTGTGCCCAGGTATGCGTGGATATGTGTGCGTGGTTATGTTAAGTGTGAGTGTGCATGCATGTGTGTGTGCCTGCATGCTCAGGCTATGGAAGCTTAACTACAGTTGTCTTTTAATAGCAGGACCAGTGACTTGGAATCCCAGAGACTTGCATGAGAAAGGTTAGGTCATAACAAATGATGGAATAGACAGATGGCCAGACGTGGGGTATCAAGAACCTATGCCTGTGTCCTGGGGCGTGGCAGCTATGTGACTGCCTTTCACGTACACAAGATAAAAGCCTGGAATTCTGAATATCCTTGGGTTCACGTAGATAAAGCCAATGAGTGCATTTGGGTTACTCTCCTAGACCGAACACATGTGACTTAGCTCAGGTCACTAGTGTCCAAACATACAGACTGCAAGAATTTGCATGCGTTCGTGCAATTTCTGTGTTTTTAGATATCTGGCATGAGCTAGATACCCCACATGAGCCAAAGCAAACAGACCTGTCAAGGGGTCAGAATCTGCCTTCTCCCTTCTCCCGTCAGCTGGGGACGGAGCAAACTGAAAACCCTTCTCCTTTTATACAGTATCAAGCCTGTGCCCCATGACACACCACTGCCCGGTGTTGAGCCCTTTCATCTCCATACCCGAAATCAAACCTGAAAAATACCGCGTGGGTCATGAAAGCCGAGGAACATCGCTGTGAGAACCATACTTTCGTTTCCTGGCGGGGGTGTGGTTAAATTCACATCTTTGGTGTGACACGAACCGTTGGAGGGTTTTACATTCAATTTCCTGTTTCCCTTTCTTAATAAAGAAAGGAAAAGTGGGCCCCCGCAGCAACTGTACCCTGAGTTCCATAGGAAGACACCACGGGGTTCCGACCTGACCACAAGCAAATACCAAACAAAACCTGGGAAATAGCATAGCCCAGAAGTGGGGGAAGGGAGGCGAGGGGTTCCTTATGGTTGTTTTGATGGTCTTGTGCCACAATTTTCCATCTTAAACCCATTAGACTGTTTGTGTTGCTGGAACCATTTCCCATGAAAGGTCTAGAATGTTATAACAGGACAAGGATGATTCTGGTAGCTGTCTGGTTCCAGGGACTGTTACTGATGTTGGCTTAAGTCCTCCAACAATCATTCCCACGTGCACATGATGGACATAGAGGCTTGAAGTGATGTGATGACTGCCCCACCTCACAACTGATGGAGGTGGAGCTTCATTCTCTTCTTTCATTCACCCAAGAGATCTGTCACCTACTTAGCCAGTGAGGCATTACACAAAGGCTTAAGGGGAGGGTGCTGGGCTCAGATGAGGCTTGCTGAAACCACCTGTGTTGAACCTATGCCTGGATTATTATCTGGAATTTTTCTTCATCTGTTCAGACCACTATTTCATTTATTTATGTATGTATGTATGTATTTATGTGTGTTTGCATACGTGCTTATGGAGGCCTGAGGGTAACATCATGAATCTCTACTTCTTTATTGCTTTGCTCTAGGGTTTCCCAGGCTCTGCCTTCCAGAACTGGAACTACAAACCACTGCCGTTTCCATCCTTGCAAGACAAAGGCTTAGCCCCTGAGCCACCTCTGCAGCTCTTAATTTTTAATTTTTTACAATGGATTTATTTTATTAAAATACTTTATTCATTAATGAGAGAGAAAACACATGCATGCCGTGATGCACCAGTGGAAGTCAGAGGACATTTTTCAGCAGTTAGTTTTCTCTTTCACTCTGTGGACTTCTAGGGATCAAATTCTGGTCACTAGCACCTTACCCACTGAACTGTCTTGCTGGGCCCTCTTCAGACTCTTTATGAACACCTACTGTGCGCAATTCTAGGCCAAGTGTGGGAGAAAGGGCCATATAAACACAGATGGGGAGCTGACTTTGACTTCTGAGGGCTTGTAATTTAGCTAAGAAGACAGAGAGAGGTCTTACTCTGTAAATCTGAAAATTATGAGTAACTATATAAGATGCTGCACAAAATTAAGGGTCAAGGTAAATAGTCCAGATAAAGTTCAAAGGGGTTTTTCCAGATACGGTGGTACACTTGAGAGATAGATAGAGGTGGGACGATCAGGAGTTCAAGGGTCATCCCCACCTACTGATTGAGTTCATTGTCAGCCTGGGCAACAAGAAGCCCTGTCTAAAAAAAAAAAAAAAGAATAAAATAAGATCAGAGGAGCACATGGCTACTCTAGAGTAACTAGTTGAAATGGTCAAAGCAGTGAAACAGCAGAGAAAGGTCTGCAAGGGAAAGACAGAGTAGAAATGACATCCAAGGTTTCCAGAGGAAATCAGGACAAATCACAGCACGAAGCAACGTGGAGAAAGAGGAAGGCACATGGCAGTCCAGGGTAGAGAAAGAGGAAGGCACATGACAATCCAGGCTAGAGAAAGAGGAAGGCACAAGGTAACACAGCATCATTGGGCAAATAATTACATGGTTACTCGGCAGCCACATGGTCCTGGCTGTGCAGCCAGGCTCTCTGCCTTTCTATCTGTGCGACCTTGGAGCGCTTGGTTCACATGTGCTAAGCCTGGGTTTCCTAGCCTGTGAAGTGGGCAGAAGGAACAAAGTGATACCAAGCAGTCCCTGTTCCCCTTGGCGGCTACCGTCACAATTGCGATCTGCTAGTGAGGGTCCCCTGGCAGCTAGCTGTTCCACCCAAATAGTGGAGAGAGCTAGGAGACCACGCTGAAACCATAACGTAAGAGCCCAAAGGAGGACTGGAAACTACCGCTGAGAACTAAAAGCAACCTGTATCAGCCCCAGAATCGGATAACATGACCAAACCACAAACACGCCTCTCAGGTCTTTAAAGTTCTCCGACAGGGCGAGACCCTTGGTAAATTTACTTCATGCAGTGGAGTCGAAACCACATTTGTTTCTTCTTCTTCTTTTTTTTCTCATTAGACTTTGCAGGAAATAACACCCCTTTGTTCAGCATGGAGATAAGACAGCCCTTCACCTTGACTCTCCTTCGAAGCACCAACTCGCCTATGAAGTGGCTCACTTTCTATCCTAGGCTGGGTCATCAGTGGCTTATATTTAGTAGACACGTGGGTTTGTATTGCCCTTATGTCACATGGGGAGTGGCGGCTCACTCTCTGAAGATGTGGTCTACAGTCAGGCTGAGAAGATAATCTAAGAAAAGGAGGTGAGAGCATCAGGGCGAATCCAGCCAAAGGGCAGGGGAGGGTAGATGGGCTTAAAGTTGTTTATTTTCTGCCTGTAATCCCCTACCATGCTGTTGCTCAATAATTATTTTAGGTTTCATGACTTTCAGCCTAACCTCTGTGCCCAGCAGAGGGAATCTATACCAGGGTGTTGACATGACTTCTCAGCACCTGATACAAACGAGAAGCTTTGGCTGCCTTCCCAAGTTGACACATTAAAATTATCAAGAAAATTGGCTCTGAGGATTTTTTCCCAAGACCCCCTCAAATGATCCCATTCTAAGAGTGCTTGAGGCTGGGTCTTTTAAAAAGGGACTAATCTACGGAAGATAGAGAAAGGTGAATATAAACAATAGTCTAGTAAGTGACAGCTTGTACCCATATCTTGGTACCCAAGTATGTAAAAAACTACCACCATGGTACTAATACTATCATGTATATAGTTTCTCTCTCTCTCTCTCTCTCTCTCTCATTGTCTACCTAGCAACACTAAAAGGGCGATACCACCAATATTCCCATTTCACAGATAAGACGACTAGGTAGGCACAGAATAAAATATTTGAAAGATTGATTATTGACAAATAATAGTAGAGGTAGGATGATTGGGATCTAGGGAGGAGATCTAGATCTAGGGCTAGTGTCAAATATGAGCTGAGTCTACACATCCTACTATAAGGAGTCAGAGCAAGATGAGGTGTGTTGCAGTTCACCAGCATGATTGCTGATAAGTGATCATCAAACGGCTTAAGGGAACAAGGGTTTATTTTCTTACTATAGTCCAGTTACAGTCTGTCCAGCTTGACAGGAGAACACGCACCAACATCAGAGCTGAGGGAACTGGCCACACTATCTTTACGTAATGGCTGAGAGAGGGATGATTCTTACTTACCAGACCACCATGTTTAGCCAAGTATACACAAGGATGCCGACTCTCTCAACCAGCTGTCTGTATTTTATTTCAGGGCCTAATCCCACCTACCATGGGCTGGGCCTTCCCCATCAGTCAGACAATCTCCTGCAGGTTTGCTGTCAGCTTAACCCGACCACTAATTCTCCACAAATGTGCCCAGAGCTCAAACACTCAATGGTCATGTTGACACCTGTGCCTGACTATGACAAGGTATTTATTGTAAGGATGTCTTGAGAGCTTTGGCTTTGGTCTCACGTGGTGCCATTCCAGTCACAAAACCAAATCCAAGCCCAGCTGGACAAGCTGGACACATGCCCAGAGGTACGACAGTCAGCTGTCTATCCCCATCCTTATCTGTTCGGTGGGGCCACCAGGTTCCAGTCCAGCATGAGATTTGTACCGGGCCATGGGGTGACTGGAGCCATTCCTGACTCATGGACCTCTAGAGTGGCCAGTGGAAGTCTGGGCCGCTATCAGGTGTCTGGAGGCCTAGGTTCCGAAGATGTACAAGCAACTGGACTTCAGGACCTTGATCCTTGGGCCCTGTTTGAGGATGCTTCCGAGCTGTCCCCTGTTTCAAGTCTTCCCTGACTCTGAAAGAAGGTCTCCATTTTGCTTTACTTACCTGAGCAGAGTCTAGGGAATCAAAGTGGGTTTGAACCTCAGTCTATCTTGTGCTGATTTGGTGATGTTAATATCTCTGTGTCCCTGCCTCACCTGTCAAAGGGATTATAAATCAAACCTATCCCTTAAGATAGTTTTCTTTTATGATCATTTAGTAATGTTTATTTAAATATTTTATCTTTCAGAGAGAGAGAGAGAAAGAGAGAGAGAATGCTGCAGTGCTTATGTGGAAGTCAGAGAACAACTTTCAGAAGGCAGTTCTCTCTTATATCATACAGGTTGAGATATGATTTGAACTCAGTTCTCCAGGTTTATGAGCAGGTACCTTGATTTGCTTATCCATCTCATAAGATAGCTTTCAGGATGAAGTCAATGAATCCACATCAGCCACTTAAAACACTTGAAGGGCTCATCAGTGTAGCCTGTGGTGATTATTTACACCGTATTTCTCTTTCAGAAGACCCTAACTGTCTCAAGCCCACGGTGTACATTATCACATCCGGATAGGGCGTGGCCTCAATGTAGCCGGGCCAGACTGCTCAGGAAAGGAAATGGTTTCATCATCCAGACGTCCAAGTCAGGGCCACTTTCTTCGGGGAAGCTATGTGTAGCCTTGCCAGCTCAACATGTTTGGTTACACCCGGCACCCCCAGCCTGTCTCTGCCAACCCCCAGCATGCCAAAGAGCCATAAGAATTACACGCCCACCTCCTAGTTAGAGTGCTCACTCATGACAGGCCAGCCTATCACTGTATTAGCCTTTTTCCTGTCTGAGGCATAGGTGAAAAGCCCATGGAAGCAGGTAGCCTTTTGTCAACCTGGGAGGGGGGCACGACTGTCACCTTCAACTTCCCAGGCCCCAATATCAACTTATAGGCTGGTAGGAAGGCTCTTTCCACATGTAGATGACATGGGGCAGACAGAGTGGCTCTATCTGAGTTTACTTCCTCCACAGCAGCTGTCAATGCCATATGACCTTACAAAGTCTCCAGTTGCTACCATGGGAAGCAATGGGTCCTCAGGCTAGACACACTCTGTCCAGTGGTGGTCCAGCTGCGTGGATAAGCTTGGGTGACCTTGAACAAACTCCTTTACCCTCTCTTTGTGTCCATTCCTCATCTGTAAGATCCTTAACAGTGCTCACCTACTTATTTCTTCTGGTTGTTTGGAGATATCCATGTGTGTCTATTAGAAATGTTTAGAACTATCCCTCTGCGCAGTGCTGCATGCCTACAATCTCAGCACTTGGGAGACAGGCAGGAGCATCAGCAGTTGAAAGCCATCCTTTTCCGTATGGTGAGTCTGAGGCCAGCCTGAGTTACATGAGACCCTATCTCAAAAAGAAAAAAAAAGTGTGTGGCATGTAGGAGTGTAAGTGCTCAATGTCATTTCCCACAAGTGAGAGATCTGCATCATAGATGGAGCCTCATACGCAGGTCAAACCTTCACATGCCTGACCTGGAAGCTCGCTCTCTTGAGTGCTGACACCTGTTCCAGAAAGAATCATGCAAAATCCATATTTCACCTTGGGGATGGCAGTGTCCCCAGACAGAACATAAATGGACATTTTGTCCTATTTTGTTTTTATTTTATTTTTGAGCATTTATTTATCTTGGGGGAAGGGTTCCACATTGCTCAGGTGAAAGTCAGGGACCACTTTAGAAGTTAGTTCTTTCCTTCCACCGCGTGGGTTCTGCCGTATCAAGAGTCTTTATTGGTAGCCATCTTCTCTCTCTCTCTCTCTCTCTCTCTCTCTCTCTCTCTCTCTCTCTCTCTCGACAGGGTCTCATGTAGCCAGGCTACCTAGAACTTTCTTTGTAGCTGAGAAGGACTTTGAACTTTTTATCATCCTGGCTCCATCTCCGGAATGTTAGGATTACAGATTTACCTCAGCTCATTACCTGGCTTACTGTTTGGCTTTTTTGAGATAGCTCAATAACTAGCCCAGGTTGGCCTTGGAGTTGTGGTGGTCCTCTTGCCTCAGCCCTTTTGTAATGGGATTACCAGCATGTGCCGCTTCACCTGTCATGGATTTTTGTTTTAGAAACGGGAATTAAAGTTTTCCTGCATAGTGATGTGGGATGATCCAGACCAAATGAACTTAACCAGCTGTTCCCTTTTCCTGGATCTGAGGATAACAGGAGACTGGCAGATCTGCCCTTTGACCCACATCTGGGTGATGCTAGTAATACAGGAATAGGTGAAATGCCAGCCACACCTGGCTAGCCCAGAAAAAGGAAATATTTCCCACACCTCGATTCTGCACACCGAAGGCCCCAGGTAAAGGCATCCCCAATGCCTGCTCTGAGCCTGCTTTAATGCCTGGGTGTGGCTGCAAGAACCACCCAGTACAAACTGGAGTGAACCTTCTGCCCTCTCCCTCCCCCGCTGCCAAGTCAAACAGAGCACTGGGAACACAAATAGAATCATCACAATAAACCGGTTGTTGGAGTCAGACCCGGGAGAACCCACTCCCTGGCGCTGCCGCCCCCTTCGCAGGTCCAGACATGAGGCGTGCTCCGGGCTGAGGAAGGTGTGGCCCCGTGGGCATTCCTGCCCGGCAAGAACCCCTCCAGCTTGTCTCTACCCATTGCCACCCACATAGGGCGCTCCAGTTGCTGCTTGTCAAGGTGGGGAGGAGGAAAGAGGGTCTCTGTTCCTCCCAGCCCTAGATCACCGGGAAATACACTTGCCACTCCCCCCCCACCTGCCCCCCACATGCCGCATTTGGCTTGTCAGGGAGAGGTCTTCAAACACATTCAGATCCCCAAGGCTTCTGCTGTGGAGGAATTCGTGTTGGACGTGCATCCCTGCAGGGTCAGGCACAGGGAAAAGAAGGCGGGGTGGGGCCTGACTGACAGCTGCAGATAAATGTGGTAGAGTACTTCAGGTAGCCCTGAACTCAGGTGGTGCCCTCCCTAGCCAGGAGCAGGTTAGAGACTCCCCAAACCTGCCCCAACTTTTCTGCGGTGTGTGCTCTGGGGCATGTCCCTGCCTCCTGGATGGCCACCGATGAGGAAATGCAGGTTAGTCCCGGCAGGCAGGGCTGGAGGATTTACTTCCTTCTGACGTCAGCATCTTTCATGATGGCCCAGCAAGTCTCACAAAAGACCTTCCATTCCCCCTTCTCCCTTTCCCTCCTTTAAATTTAACAATAAATTAAACAAATTACATTGAATTTTTTAATTGCCCCCCATCACACCACCTCACCCTTCCTCCTTCCACTAAAAGACTTTTTGCGTATGTATCCCACTTAGTCCCATAAGGGATACTTGTTCTTGCAGTACAGGTGCCACTGATGCATGAAGGGTCCCTTCCTCCCGCCAGCTTTGACCTTCACAAATCACTCTGTGAGGAGCAGGACCACCCGAATTCTCAGGACCACCTCTCACTCACTGTGCATGGTCTTGGGTCCAGTCTTGTGCACTTGGACCTGGTTGCAGTGCGTTTTTGGTTGTATTGGTTTTATGTCCAGAAGTCATTTTGGTTAAGCATGAGGGAAAGGGCTAGAAGTTTCCCTGGGGAATGGAGTGCGTATAAAATGGTCCCAGAGGAGGTTTTCTGCGTATCTGGAGGATAGTGAAAGATGTGAAAATGAACACCACGCTTGAAATCTTGGTTCCTTGTAGATGCCACACCCTTGGACTACTGTTTAATGACGTCACCCTCACCTTTACCTGTTGTCAAGCTGGGAAACAAAGGACCTTTTTCCTTGGAGTCTTAGAAGGATAACATGACATGTCTTGTCACATGAACAATCCTAGGAAATCTCCCTTGATCCCCCCCCCCCATTTACTGTCAGTCAGTGGTTTGCTGGATCCTTGATTGGCTTGAGGAATTAGAAGAGGGCTCTTGAAACCGAGAGAGAGAGAGAGAGAGAGAGAGAGAGAGAGAGAAACATTTCCATTTCATTAACCCTAGGTTCAAACTTGGGAAGGTAAGAGAGATAGCCCAGCCCCTCGCTTCTTTGTCATGGGGACATGGGTGACTTCAGTCTAGGGGTAAGTCTCAGCACTTTCCTGCATGAAACATAAACCACTCTGTCCCCAGGCCCAGAAATGATCCCAATAATTTAGTCCCCAAGTCAGGCTTTTCCACTAACTTGAACTTGGAGGTTTTCTTTCTCCTTCTTCTTTATGGTCTAGATGGAAGGTGGAATTTGGAAAGAAGGTGTCAGACAACACTCACAATGGGCTCTAGCTTGACCATGGCTGACAGAACAAACTAGAAATGATTGTAGCTTCCCTGAAAATGGCAGAATTAGCAGACTGCTGCCTTGCCTATAGTCCTATAGTAAGAGGAATTCTCATGATGGCCAAATATGTGGCCTGTATTTTAACTTTTGGTGTCTTATGTGTGCGTGTGTACATGTTTGTAAGTACATGAATGCTCATGTATGGGGATGTGTATACAAATGCATATCTATAGAAGCCCTAAGTTGTTGTCTAGTATCCTTCATTGTTCTCCATTTATTTACTGAGGTGGGGGGTCGCTCCAAGGAACTCTTGTAGATTGGCTAGCTTGCCCTGGAGGCCCCCTGTCTCTGCCTCACGAGTTCTGGAGTTACAGACAGCTGTCATGCCTGCCTGACTTTTACATGGGTTCTCAGGAATCAGCCTCTGGTCCTCTTGCTTGCACAGCAAACACTTTATCCATGAGGCGTATGTCCTCCTGTATCTTAACTATTATCTGGAAATTTTAAGTGCAGAGAATGTGTTTGTTCGACTCACCATGCTCTCCCACTGTTTGGAACTGGACAGGAGTTCCAAAATGCATTAGGGACTAGACGTCTAAATGGCAGGGATGGGTGGATGGGGCAAAGGTTCAGGGAACGCTGCTTAACTTGAGCAGAAACCTGGGGAGTGGCAGGAGAGTGGAAGTGGGAGAGAACTGTTTAGAGAAGGGTGTAAAGGAAGTGAGTAACAGGTAAGTCAGAGGATGGAACAAGGGGATGTTGAAAGGGAATGGATACCCTCTGTGGGCCAGGTGGTAAATGTCTGAAGGGATACTCAGGGAGGCTTACAGAAAAGAAACCCCGAGGTACTGACCTGCCAGAGATGGAAAATGAGATAGGGTCTGTGTTGGTGGAGGCATGCCAGATACCAGGCCAACCCGAAATGTCATCCATTGTCATGAACAACTGCTTTGTCTCTGTCCTCTGAAACAAACTCTATGTGCTACCCCATTGGCTGGCTTTCTTATTGCTTATTGGTTTGGGGTTTTTTGTGTGTGTGCATGCTGTGAATGTGGTAAGTACACAGGCATGCATGATACCATACACACATATATAGAAGTCAGAACAGAATGTTTGGAGTCTTCCTCTCTCTCCCTCAGCCTTGATCTTCTGTGTACTAGGATTACAGATGTGCAACCCCATGCTTCACAGTGGCCTACTTTCAATCCCACCAAGTAAGCTCTTCCTAACCAACCTCCCTCCTGCCTCAGTAAGGCACACTTTAAATCCACACTGTGATATCTGATATTTGGAGAAAATTCAAAGTCCTGGGTGTGTCCCTCAACCATGTCTTATCACCCAGAAATTTACATTCTGTTTCAGGGTGGCTGCCTTCTTTTCCTTCTTGTTTCTTGATCTGGCTTTTGTTTACAATTTGTTGCTGTGATCTCCCTGATCTCCCTGTAACTATTTCCTGCACCGTGTGAAGAACAAGGAGGCTTGGATGCATCCGTTTCTTATGTTTGGCTCATCTACAGCCAAGACAGAATTAAGCAACGGTGCACACCAATACTTCAGCTTCTGTTGACCTGAGTTTTTAGGCCTTCCTGGTTTTGAAATTCACTATTCCGGGAACTTCGGAGTTTTCTCTGCCTTTGAGGGGGACTGCTCTTGAGTGGGGTTTGTTACGCATTTGACCCACGGGTTCACCTTAGTTCTAAGGAATATACATTCTCAAGTTCTGCTGCTCTTCAAGTATAAAAGTCAAAAATTCACCTTTTTTTCCCCTTCTAATTCTCAATTCTGGAGTTAACTCCAACAACGGGAGTTTTCTAAGCTGGCTTTCCTGCCAGTCCCCCGGGCAGGGCAGCTCGGCCAGGGCTGCTTTGCGGCCGGCTGTCTGGAGCAGCGCGGTTAGCGAGGTCACCGTGACAACCGCAGCCCACTGAGGTCGGGGGCAGTGGTGCAGCCTCGGCCCTTGGTCTGGACTCCCAGGCAGCACCGACAGCTCTTGGCTCAGGACCCGGGGCCGAGGCGTGCCGGGACAGCCTAGGGGGGTGTCCTGACTTTCCAAAGGCTGGGGAACCCTCTCTGGCCGGGGGCGGGAGACGCTGTTCCAGAATGGTTTTGGCTCGGCGGCCACCTCAGCACTTTCTAATTACAGCTCCAAACAACAACAGCCGCCGCCGCAGCCATGGCAACAGGCTCCGCCCCCCAGGCCCGAGTCCCGGGCACGTAGCACGTGATGGCGACGGCAGCGTCTCTCCCCTGCCCGCCTCCGCCCCCCCCCCCGTGCGGAGGGAGGGAGGGAGGGCGGGAGGGATGACGTTTACTCTGTCATCTCCATGGATATAATGCATAGACGTCAACGTGGCCCGTGTTTAGTGTGTAATGTTCTTCTGTTTCCATGGGAACGTCAGCCGGCCAAACACTGGGCCCCGGCAACAGGCTTCTGATTGGCCCGAGGCCTTCGAGGGCGGGGCCTCGGCTCCCAAACCCGCTCTGCCGTGTTGCTGTTTGGGTTGTCGGCTCCCTGTTGTTTATTTCTCTAACCTATCTTGGAGGCTGCGGTCTAGACTTGTTGTCAAGGATGAGATCCAGGAGAAAACGTGCTCACCGTGCAGTTTGCGCCTGATCACAGCCCAACGGATGACATGATCCCATGTAACCAAGTCCACTGTGGGAGTCCTGGTCCTCATGCCCGGCGCCTGGCAGTGTTTTGGTGCCATAACCCTGGCTTCCCAATCGGCTTCACGTCTCAGAAATGTCATTAGCACCTCGGCCAAATCCCCCAAACGCTGTAGGCTTCCCAGTTAACGCTCTTCACGCTCCAAAGAGCGGGGCGGCAGGGGGGGCAGGCTTCCTAACCTAATTCCTAGATTCCAAACTCAGCCCCTTGCAGGATTTGGCCGCATTTCCCAGTCTGGTCCTAATTTTGTTGAATGACATCATTTATCCGAATTCCCACCCAGAGATGTCCAGTTTTGTTTTTTTTTTTTTTGTAGGCAACGATTTTTATCAAAGAATCCCCAATGACCTTGGGTGGGTACTTCCCGTTTTTTGAATTCATGAAATCTTGCTCTTTTCTCTTTGCTTATTCCAAGTCAGAATAGGTCTTGGGGGGACTGGCTTTCTCCAATACACAAAGAACATGGAAGGCAGAGATGAAAGAGCGGTGCTTTGTATTAAGATGCCAGATTTCTTGGCGTGTAATGCTGATAATTCCAAAGGAGTTAAACATTCATGGCATAAACACCATCTCCAGAAAATTTCTACCTGTTTTCCCCCACCCCCCACCCTCAGGGCTGAGGATTGAACTCATACTACCTAAGACTTGTACAAGAGCCGTTCATTCCCCGGCCCCAGAAGCAGTTTTAACCTTACCCTGGACTCCCATGGGTGAAACCAAGTTAATATCTGGTGAGAGATAATGATCTCCCCTCAGGGGTTTCAATAAATCCCACTTAAAAGAATGCCTTAAAATCTCTAGTTTATAGTGTCAAATATAATAAATCTGCACTGGCTCATGCACATACAAGTTTGAAATGGTTCGTAAAAAGCTTAGATGACCTGATAACATGTTTTCAAAACCCAGAGAGTAATACTGATCCAAACCTCAAGTTAAAACCAAGAAAGCAAAATGACTCTCCCAGTCTGGGGTTGATAAGAAGGGTATCTGGGTTTGGGGCTGTAATCTTGGTCCACCACTCCCCTTTCCCTTTATCTGCTATGATGAAGATCTTTGCTACTTCCTCTGTCCCTATCTCTTGGTCCGTCTGGCAGCCTATAATTTCCTTCAGAGATGTGAGTGAAATTAAATGAAATTAGGAACTCGCTTAATGCAAATAGGACCAAAGGGCACAACTTCATGCTGATTAAGTCAGGAACTGCAAGTGCTTACTATTTACCCAGTAAATATATTAAAGTGCCAGGCAAGTCTCTCTCTTGTCTTGACACTGCCAGGGAACATTTGAAAGTCTGATGGTATATGATCATTTTTAGGCCATCAAACATCACTTTCTAATTCTATCATCTCTGTACATTTCCAGGAATACAGAATGTCCCTGGTCTCTGGGAGCCAATGCATTTGGGTTTTGTCAAAAGAGGAGTAATAGGGTGATATTTACAGCGTATGCTAAAAGTGACCCCAAGAGCTGGAAGTGGTAACTGGGCATGTTTTCAGTGTGGGTGTGGAAGAGTGGATACCAGGGGACAGTCTCTAAGAGCTTAGATTTAACTCTAGCACATGAACCAGAAGCTTCCATGTTTTCATCCTCTCTTTGTTAGACCCAAACATGGACATGGGTCATGGTATAGAGTCTGGGGAAGCTTTATTCCAGGAAATCTCAAATATGTTATAGTTCAATATGAGTGTAAGGAACACTTGATGCCTAACACACACACATACACACCATCCTGTATTTTGTTTGAGCCACTTGTTTTGCTGACCAGTACAACATGAAGCCCACGACGTCCTTCCATGCCCTCACTTTTTTACAACCAGGACAATTAACCTACTCGTTGTGTTTCTCCATGTAATCCAGGATCTGAGCACTCCCTGTGTTTGCTTGCACTAAAGGGGGCTCTACTGATACAGTGATTGCTAGTTGGCACTGCAGAAATGCTTGATTATTAGGAATGAACACACTCTCCCCCAACACCTCTCTGTCTGAGAGCTCAGTGAAGCCTCTACCTGCCATATTTCCTCAGCAAAGGTCTTGGTCCCAAGCCAGGATGTGTTGGAAGAGTACATCCCACACCGCTTCCACATACCCCCGGGATGGGAGTGACCCTTCCACTCATACTCCTTGTGTCTGATATTTCTAGTTTCTCAGATATAAAAGCACACATATCGCTCCCTGCCCTGCAAACCTCTCAGGGCTGCTATGAGAATCATACTAATAGTTCATGTGTGTGCATGTGTATGTGTGTGGGGGGGGTGGGGGGGTGAAAACCATAAAGCAGAATGACCTTAAAGTCTAAAACCATTTTGGGAGAGTTCAAAGTCAGGGACCACCACGATAGCTGAGCAGGTAAGGTGCTGCTTACAGACCTGGCGACATGAGTTTGGTCTCTAGAAGTACAGATGATTGAAGAAGGGAACTGATTTTTGAAAGTTGTCTTCTGACCTCCATCTGTGTGTGATGGCATGCATTCTCTCTCTCTCTCTCTCTCTCTCTCTCTCTCTCTCTCTCTCTCTCTCTCCGAAATAAAATTTCAAGGCCAGGGCCAGGGATATAGCTCAGATGATGGACTTGCCTATCATGTATATAAACCTAGGTTCAATTCCTAAAATTTCATTAACCAGTTATGTGGGTGCAAAAAATGTAATTCCAGCATTCAAAAGGTAGATACAAGAGGATCAGGAGTTCAAGGTCATCTTTGGCTATCTAAAGAGTTTGTCTACCTAAACACCAATCTGGAATATATAAGACCCTATCTCAGAAAAAAAAAAAAGAACATAACATATGGCTAAAGAAGAGCTTTCAGGTTTTTAAAACCTAATACATTAGCTCCATGAAAGGTCCTTGCTTTGTCTAACTTGTTCTGTCTCCTTTTGGCAGTTCATTCTTTGGTGTCTATGGGGTGGGGCTGACAGTGGTGAAATGCAGACACATAAAAGTAAAACAAATTGGTTAAGAATTGCTTTTGGGCCAGCAAGATGGCTCAGTGTATAAAGATGTCAGTATCCCCCCCCCCCTGGAGTCCACATGGTGGGTGGAGTCCACATGGTGGGTGGAGTCCACATGGTGGTGGAGTCCACATGGTGGAAGGAGAGAACTGACTTCCTAAAGTCGTTCTTTGACCGCCACATGGGCACTTTGGCATATGCTCATATTCTCTTTCTCTCTCTCTCTCTCTCTCTCTCTCTCTTTCTCTCTCTCTCTCTTTCTCATAAATATTGTGTTGCCTGGGATTCCAGCACGGGGCGAGGGGGGTGGTAAGCCAGAAGGTTTGCTGTGAATTTTAAGCCCCCTCTGGGGTAGAGTGAGACACTCAAAAACCCAAAGCCAAGACCACATCTTGCACTATGCATCTTGGGGTCACCAGTTTCTTTGGCAACAGAATACTTTAAGTAATTCTCTTGTAATTAATCCCACTCTGGGGACATTGATTTGTTTTCAGTTGATCTGATCCTTTCTTGGACTGTGTCCCATCCCCCTGAACACTCTGAGTTCTAACCTAGGGGTGGAATTATTGATTGCTCCACGCCTGGTTCAGTCAGACCTGATGGTTCTTAATAGTAGGGATTGGCATAGTTCCAAAAGAAGGGAACAAACCTGTCTTCTACCTAGTGTGTCCCAGGACAGAGTAGAGACACCAGAAGAGCCAGTTCAACCAGAACCTTGAGCGTACATTTTCCCCCATTTCTAGTTTTCTTTCTTACAAATGGAAGCATTTTACATGTTTTGTGGTTCCATGTGAACTCACCACAATCAGATAGATTTGCCATATACATCTGTATCATACATATCATATATCATATGTACATATCCAAAATCTAGTGTAACTAGAAGTTGAGGCTGTAATTTAATTCTGGTATAATTAGGGCTCAGGAGAATGAGTTTTTCTTATCAGCCGTTCCCTGGTAGCTACCTAGGGAAACAAATTTACTTAGGCCACAAGGGCACATTTGCTCCTCTTGGGAGAGTATTTAGCCCAATTATTCAGTGTCAATTTGACTATTATAAAAATCATAAAATAAAGTAGGGATAGCTATTTTATAAAGGAGGCAAGATAGCTCAGCAGATAAAGGTGTCTGCTTGCAAACCTGGTGACCTGAGTTTGATCACATGGTGGAAGAAGAGAATCAAATCGATTTCCGAAAGTTGTCCTTTGGGGTGTCTGCACCTCGAGACATTCCACGTATGGAGTCCATGAGTTCATTTCTAGCTTCTTGCCTCTCATGGATACCATGCCTGGAGTCCATGAGTTCTCCAGGGCATCTGCCTCTTGTGGCACTCCACATCTGGAGCCCGTGACTTCAATCCTTTCTCTCCTCTAATAACTCTATCTTAACCTCAAAAAAAAAAAAAGGTTGTCCTTTAATCTCCACTTGTGAGCCATGGCATGTATAGTGCATCCTCTCTCTCTCTCTCTCTATTTCTCTTTCTCTTGCTCTTTCTCAAATATCTCTATCTTGCAAATAAAGTATTTAAAAATAAATAAATAAAAAATAAAATAGACTGTACCCTAGCCAACATCGAGGTACATGCCTGTAATTCCAGCATTTGGAAGGCTGAGGTAGGATGAAGTTTAAGGCCAGCTTGGGCTTCACGGTGAGAATCTGTCTCAGCAAACAAGCAATATTATTGAATCTATTCAACCCAAATGCCATAAAAATATAGCTCATCATTGAATTGTGTTGAATATTAAATAACGGAATATCTACACAACTCTTAGTATCATTCCTGAACAAGGATTCAATGAATCTTAGCCATCATTATTTCCATTCAGTCAGTAAGCATTTCTGAGCAACTAGTATGTGTCTCATACTATGTTAGGGTCTAGACATTAGTGATAAGTAAAACATAAAGTGTAAAGTGTTGGGGCAGTGAATACCAAACAAATGTGTCCAGTATTAATAGCTACTAGGAACAGACCTCCTCTCAGTTGTTGGGGGAACATCAGTAAACAGAAGCAAAGACCCACCAGGCTGGGTGGCTCAGGCCTGTGCTCGCAGCCTCTCAGGAGGATTGCAAGACCAGCCTGGCTACCTTACGGAGACCCTGTCACCTCTCAAAAGATGAGAGCAGCTCTGGTGGTGGATGTCCCTAAGCAGAAGGCTAATCCCTGCCACTACAAAGCAAGTGCCTTAACCACCTAACTCAACTCCACGTAGGTCTGTTGATGGAAATCATATTTTAGGTTGTAGACTAATTACTTTCTGAATAAAAATAAATGCTTCATAATTATTTCATACATTTCAAATTTTCATAATTCACACACCGTGTACCGTGTGTGTGGTGGAGGGTATGTGTGGATACATGATACATTTTAAGTCTGAGATTTGGACAGAGTGGGATGGACAGAGTAAAGAGCGGACTTTAGGGCAGAGAACACATGTACAATGCTAGTCACCTACACAAATTCTTCAGGTCTTTCACAGACGTCCTAGGAGCTGGGAATGACCAACTTCAGTTGCAATGAGCTCAGGCTGCACCACGGCGGCTGCTTGGGGTCTTCCCTGCTCCCAGGAATCCCTGACAGTTGACAGATGCCCCCTCAACCTCCCTGAGTCTCCATTGCCTGGAACAATTAGTACCAACCCCTCTGGCGGCTAATGCCGTTTCTTGTCCTTGCTGTAATGAAAGTCACCCGAGTGCCCCCAGGAATATGTCAGCATACATTTGCTACTGGATTTAAATAATCAAGCGTGGGCTGCATGCTGTCTCCTGCTCCAGCTCCTCTCTCGCCCCGAGGCTCATCCTTCAGCCCACTTTTCCTCTGCTACTGAATTGTCTCTCCTTTCAGGTTGAATGCCTTTCCTAGGTCGTTCCCATTAGCAAGCTTTCCCAGCTCGGTTCATATTCCGGCTATGAAATAGTTCACATAGTTTGGCTCAGACATAATATTTACAGGAACTGAAGATGGGTGGATTCTGATAGTGGCTTGTGGAACAACCTCACAACCTCAGTGCAGCCAAAATAACAAAGAAACCGAGAAACGACCTTTTTTTTTTTTTTTTTTTTTTTTTACTTGTTCCCTCCCAGAAATCACCCAGACTTCTTGCTTGAACATTGGGTGGATCAACGAGATCCCAGAGAGGTTTGTTCAATGTTCTGCTGTCCAGGAGCAGGAATTCCAGGGTGAACTCTGGTCATCATCAAATAGCGCTCCGACAAAGGGCAAAGCGGAATGTGCCTGTTTTCACATTCCTGGAAAGGGGGTCTGGAAGATCTCAAAGTCTAAGGTGGGGACATGGACATCCTTGTGGTCCATTCTCTAAGCTAGGGAGAAAGATCTCACCAACCCTCATGCAACCGTGACGCTATGTACAGAAGGTTCCGGAAGACTTCTGTTCGTGTGAGAATGAAATACAACTGTCCATATTTCTTTGAGGCGTAAGAGCAGCTAGGGAGGAAACTGAACTGGGGAGGGGCTGGGAGCTTTCCAAATTGGGTAGAACTGATCCAAAAGTTGGTCTTTAAGATGGAGGGGAGGGAGAATTGTCACTAACCTGGACACAAAGGGTAGAGGTGTCCTTTTGCAAGGACAGCTGGGTTTAGAGGTGTGTGTGTGGGGGGGAGTAGAATTAGCATCTTTCTTTTCCTTGTTCCTCCTTTCCTTTCTCCTTTTCCTCTAGCTCTTCTCTTCCTTCCCTCCCTCCTTCCCTCCCTTCTTTCCTTTCTCCCTCCTGTCCTTCCTTCCTTCCTTCCTTCCTTCCTTCCTTCCTTCCTTCCTTCCTTCCTTCCTTCCTTCCTTCCTTCTTCCTTTCCTCCCAAAGTAACTCCATATAGTCAAGGCTGGCCTGGAACTAGCTAAATAGACCAGGCTGCCCCCAAACTCATAGCCATCCTCCTGCGTCTACCTTCCAAGTGCTGGCATCACAGGTGTGTCCACTACACCTGTGTTCTTTCTCACATTCACTTCTCACAGCAAATGTCACCTCTTTCCACTCGGTCCGAAACAGCAGCACGGTTGCTTACGATATGTCCTTCACTTTAATTACTGGCTCAGCACTTACTTTTACTTAATATTTTTATTAGTAGTTTCCTTATTTATTCAACACCAGACTATAAACCTCATCTTAGTAGGAAGTTTGTCAATTTACTATGGATTCAACAGTTGTACACAGTAGGTGCTCAATAGAGGTGTTGGCACAACTTGGGTTATGAAAGGATTACTTGTGCAGAGGCCCCATCTAGTACTAGTAGGCCAGTGTTTTTTCTGGCTCTTCTACAAGGAAAAGATATTTTGAGGTATGTGAAACCCCTTTCTTCCCCGAGGGGATTCTGAAGCCAATGGAAAAATAGAAAGCAGGATATTATCTGATAAGAACCCAAGTAAATTGATCTCAAAGTAGATATGGGATAGAAACACCTCAAGGCCTTCCTTATCTGAACACACAGTCCAAGACACTTAACGTGAAACCCTTTCAGCTGCCTCGTTTGCGATCACTACGTGAGTCTGAACTACGTTAGAAGGAGCAAGCCATGGGGGCCTATGTTTGTAATCTCTGTATTCTCAGGCTGATATAGGAGGGTGACCAAGAGTCAAAACCAAACCAAAACAAAACAAAAAGCAGAGAAGGAAAACAAGAGAAAGGGGTTCAGAAGAAGTGGTTCTAAGAAGTGGGTTAGAAATGCAGACATGATCAGCTCCTGTGGAATGTAGGTATCTCTGGGTGAACTGTTTTAATCGGTCAAAGAGTAGAATGTTAAAAGTTGAACCTTTGTTTGTTTTTTCTTTTACTTTAGAGTTTTTCTTTTATTATTTTTTTCCATTCCTCCAGACTATGTCACGGTCCCTTGCTTCTTTCTTCAGGCTCTGAGCTCAAGCAGGAATCTGCTGGGTGAGGCTCCAGGTTCAAAGGAACTTCCTTGGTTGCTGAAGCGCTTGGAGTCAAACCAAAATTTCCTATTCACAGCCTGCAGAACCCAGGAGAAAGCAAAGCTTGTTACCCACAGACACCCCCTGGACCGGCAGACTACTCGATGAACCCAGAGAGAAGACTGGGTTCCACCAAGTCCGTGAGGCGGGCAGGAGCGCCTGATGCTGATTACAGTAACGGAGACCGGCTCCGCCAGTGATGCTGGGGGAGGTGGTGCGTCCCCGCCCTGGGTAATGTGAAAGGTGACAGTCCATTCCGCTGTTCTGTGGCGCTCAAACAAATCAGCAAATACTGGCCTCAGCCCAGCGTATGCTCAGTTACAGCCAGATTGCTCCAGAAGACTCATAACTGGGGCATGGGGAGAGGGGAGCTCTCGAAGCACAGAGAATCTTACTCTCTTTCTTGAGTGCTTGGTGCTGTGAGAGGTACTGGAGGAGTGGCGCCCCTGCCTTGCCGTGGAACTTGCATCCTGGCATGATTGCAGCAGACTGCAAAGTTTTGATTTTATTGTTATTATTATTATTTTTCGAGGCAGGGTCTGTCATGTAACTGGCTTTGGACTCACTGTGTAGCCAACACTGGCTTTGAATCCCCGATCCTCTTACCTCCACCTCCCAAGTGCTGGTATTGTGGCAGTATACTACAGTGCCTAGTTTTGTAAATTACTCCTTTCTTAATTACTCTGCAACTCAATATTACTTTCATTTTGAACTAACCGGGGCGGGGGCATACTATCATCGTTGTAGTATTAAAGCTTTAGTTATTCAGTTCTTGAAGGATTGGAGAATTGAATCAGGTCTTTGTACTGCTTGGCAAGTGCTCTACCACTTGAGTTATATTCCCTGTCCTTTTTCTGTTTTCTATTTTGAGATAGGGCCTGACTTAGTTGCCTTGAACTTGTGACCCTTCTAACCTCTGCCTCCAGAACAGCTGGGATTACAGGTCTGTACTGCTGGGCCCCACCCATAAAATTTCATGGTGCCTGTGTAGTCAGTATCTATATTTATTTTATGATTTATTATTATTTTAGAGGCAGAGTCTTGCCATTATGTAGGCCAGACTGGCTGAAACTCCCAACAAACCTGCCTCCTCCTGCCAAACACTGAGGATATAGGCATGACCGGCTATGCCCAGCAAGTACTGTGAATTTTCTTATTAAATTATTCATTTGTGTGCAATGTGTGTATATCACACATGCATGTGTAGAAGTCAGAGGACAAATTGTGGGAGTCAGTTCTCTCCTCCTACCATATGGGTTCTAGAGATCAAACTCAAGTTGCCAGGCTTGGTGGCAGTTGCCTTTACCTACCCTGTCATCTTATCAGCTCTGTGTTTTAACAATTGGTTAAATATTTACCAAATATTCTAAAATATCATTGATAGTATTACACTGAAATTATATTAAAGTGTGAAAAACAAATCTCTCTCTGTCTTTCTGTCTGTCTGTCTGTCTGTCTGTCTCTCTCTCTCTAGGATTGAACCAAGGACCTCATATATGCTAAGTTTTGTTGATGCCATTTCTTGGAAGGGTGACTATAGACTTAAGACTAAGGTACTTCATATCTCGGTGTGTCCCCTCCCATGAGGCAAGTGCTAGAAACAGTCAGACAGCAGGGTGGGTCTGGACAGTTCTACTGATGGCTGGACACCTTGGGCTGATATGCATCTCAGTGATGCCTGATAAAGAAAATGCTAATCAGGATTTTGATTCCCTGCACTGGAGGATGGCACAGGTAAATCACTCATCAACATGTTTCCTCCCAGCACTCGGGAGGTAGAGGCAGAAGGAGCCAGCAAGTGGCTCTGAATTCCAGGCCAGCCTGAGCTACTAAATAACACCCTGAGAAAACAGACAAGAAAAAAAAAATCCACAACAAAGTATGTTTTTCTATCCAAAAAAGGGGGCGGGGATTCAAAAGGAATTCATCTTGCCTTCTTAGCCCCAGGGCCGATGAAGCTTCTGTTTGACATTCACACAACATTTATTATGTGCCTATTCAGTGTGTGTGTTAAATCAGATAAAGTCCCTGCTCTTAAGAGGCTTAGAGCACAGTGGGGGAAGACAATGGAAAAGCGCTTGTACAAACAGACTGCAGGACTGCAAGGGCGCCCCAGTTATAGGAACGTGACAGAAAGTGACTGAAGTCATGGGTGGAGGGGCAGGATGGGCTCCTGGAGACGCTGACATTGGAGCAGGTGTTGGCTGCAGGGGAGAGTCAATAGGTCAGGGTCTGGGCAAGAGGACCCCTGACTCATGATGATCCAGCAATGGAACCAGCCAGATACACTTGATTAAGAGCAGGGAAGGCAGGTGTTTGAGGAGGGTGGAAGGCTAAGTGGAGTGCAGCAGACAGAGAGACCTCCAAGAGGGAGCATAAATACTTTTCTCAATGTTCTTTTACAAGTGAGATTCTAAACAGGTTGAGGGGGGGCGTGTGGCAGATCTGTTTGGGGTTGTGATTTAATTCAGAACCCTCAAAAGGGAAGTAGATTCTGTCAGGATATAGGAGTCTGTCCCAGTCTTCCTTGTCTTAACCGATGGCTCAGAGTCTGAAGGTAAAATACTATTGTTTTTCAATACCAGGACTTGAACCCAGGGCCACCTTCATTGCAGGCAAATGAGCTTCCCACCTCTATTCCTGAGGTGAAGGTGAAATTCTGTAGTGAGCCATTTTGGGAATTTCACTGGTGACTTCTAACTCTAATCTTGCAGGTAAAACGACCGTGAAGAAAAAGCAGCTCTCAGCTTGGGAGAGACGCGACTGAAAAACTTCCTCGCAGAGCGCCATCGGACAAAAGGTACCAGGAATAGGTCAGAAGGCAGCTTTGCCCTGCACTCCCACACGCTGGTCAGGATTTTCCAGGTTTAGGAAAGGAGGACTTCTTTGTCATTACAATGATCAATGTCTCTTTAAAGATCTGTTGAGTAAGATGGTGGATAAGATGTCTCAACTCCTTGGGAGCATGATGTCATGTGTGTCAGCCCTCGACGGCCAGCACCAACCCTGCCCAGGGTGAGGGTGAGATCTTGTCATTGGCTGGGAGCCCTGCAGTTGAGGTTTCTCAGGGTGTGGTGGGGTCCTATAGGTAAAGTGACGTAGGTGAGATTCCTTTGGAAGTCTAGCAGCTAAGTTGACCAGAGCCATAGAAGGTCAGCTGGGGACACGGGAGCCACAGACGGCTTGAAGAAGACTCCCTTGTCTGTGGGGGTGTGTGCTTGCTTCCCCAGCGAGGCTCGGCATGGCAGACAGAAGGGCGTGTGATCCTGATGCTGGTGGGGAGAGGCATCCCAAGCTTGGGCTGAAGTGCATCTGTGTGCTTCAGCACCCTGTCTGGTTGTCCCCAGATCCTTCTGCTCCAGATGGAGCGTGTCCCGCCGACCACACAGAGCCCTGTTTAAAAACGCTCACATTAGCAGCAGGATGGGGATCCCATTGAATCAGCAACTCTGTCAGGAAGCCAAGAGTTGTTCAGAACGAAGACAGAATTTTTCCCTAAGAGGCTAAATCACTCACACTAATTAGTGGCGGTGGCGGGTGCGTGGGGTGGTGGCTGTGGTAAATCTGTGTTCTGCTCTTCTGAATAGGGCCAATGTTTTTGCTCATAGGCCGAGGCACAGGGTGAATAACCTCGACCCCCCTTAGGCCCTGCATGGAGCTCACATGGATGTGAGTCTCACAGAATTGTGGGTGTGTCTTCTCCTTGTAGGGTCCAGACATTTAGCATGAATAAATTTAGCATGCTGTGTCCATGGTCATTGTCACTGGCAACAATGTCACATTTATGCACAAGTGCCGGCTGCTTTTATTTTTCTGGACTCAGTTACAAGGGCAAGTCTCATCTATTGATCTTTCATCACAGACCACTTGGGTGTTACGCACGGGCTGCACCAGCTGAAAACAACTCTCTTTTCCCATGACTTTTTTTCTTCTTTGTACCCAAGAATGAAAGGCTTGTTCTACCAGCCTTTCCAAAGACTTTTTTCTTTGTTGTTATTGTTGTTTGTTTTTTGAGGCAGCATCTCATATAATCCATGTTGGCCTTGAGCTTTCAATAAAGTCCTTTCTAAAAACAGAAGGAAGAAGAGAAGGAGGAAGAGGACAATGACAAGGAGGATGGGGAAAGAAAGATAAGAAGGAAGGAAGGAAGGAAGGAAGAAGGAAAGAAAAAAGAAAGGAAGGAAGGAAAGAAAGAAAGAAAGAAAAAGAAAGAGAAAGAAAGAAAGAAGGAAAGAAGGAAGGAAGGAAATAAAGAAGGAAGGAAAGAAAAAGAAAGCTCGGGCCTCAAAATGGCCAAAGAATTCTAAGAAATGGCTGTCCCAAGCTGCCAAAGGAGTTGATTTTGGTGTGTGCATCTTCTGGTCCCGTGATCCAACCACAAGCCTTCACCACTAGACCACACTTCCCCAAATAAATAACTACTTCTGCATGTTGGGGACAGGGCATGTGCGGCAGCATTTACGTAGGCGGTGCAGACGGCAGCCTTTCACTTAATGTTGCAATAACTCGGGCTAAACAATGCACGCCCAACTTCAGACACTACGAACATCTTGACGCTGTCCAGATCTCTGTCTTGCAGTGCTGCGCAACAGTGCAACATGGGGAAAGCCTATATGTAGTAAGGGAAATCTGCCGAGAAGAACTGAAATTTCTTTTTTCTTTTTTGACAGAGTCTGTAGCCCAGGCTGACCTCAAACTTCCTATGTAGCCAAGGATGACCTTGAATTGGATCTCTACCTTCCAAGTGGGAGGATTTACAGGCATATGCTACCATGTCCCAGCGTGTTTGTTGGTTTTTATTTTGTGACAGGGTCTCACTTTGTAACTCAGGCTGACTTGGAACACCTTCTGGCCTCAAGCCAGCAGCAATCCTCCAGCTTTGACCTGCTGAGTTTTGAGATGACAGAATGAGTCACCACACTCAGCTTGAATTTGCTTTTATTTTGGGTTAAAATCATGCGTGAGAATCTTCTAACTCCTTTTCACCTTTCCCTGATAGGAGGAATTCAGCATATGGATAGTCACACGTGACACAGATTCTGGTATTATGTGTTCAGACTTGTCCAGAGCACTCCCTTTCCTCTGGGAGACAAGCACCTGGCTCTCCTGGGTGCACACACACACACACAGACACACACACACACCTGCCTTGAAGTTCTTATCTATGCAAATGGAAAAGATAACTGCATTGGCAGCTTGGGTTTGTCTTTATTTTTAGGCTATTTGTGAAAGTTCTACTTTTTTTAAAGCCTTATTTTTAATTGATAAATAATGGCATAGATCACAGGGCAAATATAAACATGTATACACTTGATCCACTCAGAGTAAGCATCTCTACTACCTCCAATATTTATCATTTTGTGGTAAAGCATTTAAAATCTTTTCTGTTATTTTGAAATATATAATATTAGCTAGGTATGGTGATACACACTTGGAATCCCAGCATTTAAGAGGTACAGGCAGGAAGATTCAGAGTTCAAGGTTATCCTCAGCTTACTTGGTAATTTCAGGGTCAGCCTTGGCTACATGTGATCCCATTTCAAAAAACAAAACAAAACAAAAAAATCAAAGTGTACATACATGTTATTGTTAACAATCATCATTACATTATATAATAGAAAACCATGATTTATTCCTGTGGGCAAATTGTAGCTTTGTATTTATTGGATAGCCTCTCACTTCTCTGCTCAGATTCCGACAACCACCTTTCTGTTCCCTACTTGGATGAGTCCCACATCCAAAATTCCAAATATAAGTATATCATATGACATTTGTCTCTCTATGTCTGGTTTATTTTACTTACTTCGGGGTCCTCTGGATCCCTCCATGCTGTTGTAAATGATTGATTTCCTGCCCTCCCCCCAAGGCTGAGCTGAATAGTATTCCATTGTGCATATATAATCTGGTTGCCTATTAACAAACACAGATTGTTTCCATAAATTGACTATTATGAATAATGCTGCTATGAAGTGGCTTTGCCCAAGGATCTTTTATCTTTGCTTTCTGATCTGGAATTGCAGGTGGGCCACCAAGTCTACCTAGTATTTCATGTAGGTTCTGGGGATCCAACCTGGTTGTTGGACTTGCAAAGCAAGTGCTTTAACCACTGAGCAGTCTTCCCAGACCACAGGCCCCCCAACCTTTTCTGCTTTTAAAGATGTGATATTTGTACAGTGTTGAAATAGGTGCAGGAGTAGGTTGAGATGTGAAAATGTCTTAGAATGATCACAGGCACGATATTCATGACCTCCATATTCATGGGGGTCTGATAGTGTGCCATCCCATCCCATTGTCTCCCTGTAGAAGATGCTCGGACCCTGTCCAATCCTGGTCATTTCACCAGAGAGAACCAGCTCTCTACCACAATCATTCTCTCTGTCTCCCACCTCCAAACCACCTTTGTGCCCCATAAAACACCCTTACATCTGTCAAGCTATAGACGGCTGCCCTTTCTCCATGACTTAGCTCTGGTCCTCAGGACACTGACCCCACATGGTTTATTAGAGTAAGCACAGCCCCTGCCCAGTCCCAGGCCATAAGAGTTCCTTAATAGTGTTTGCTAAATAAATAAACAAAGGAATGACCACGGGGTCTATCCTTTTCAGAGGACAACTATATGAAGTATCAAACCCTCTGGCATACAGGTGCCAGGCAAGAGTTAAGCTATCTAGAGGATATAGGACCACCCAAAACCTCCTCCCCTCCCTTTTTTTTTAATTGCTAAAGGCATGTAGATAAGTGATATATGATGCAAATTCTGGTTATAAAATTTATATGTTTGAGGTGTTGGCTTGAGCTGCTTCTGACCAGAAGGGAAGTAAATCAAATCACTCTTAAGTTTTCTTTTTAAGTGGCCTTGAGAGGAAATTGTGAATGGAAGGCAAAGCCAGACAGACCCAGGAATTCAAAGCTTGACCTACTTTGTCCAAGCTAATAAGAAGAAAGATGTCTTCATAACCCCCCCCTTCCTCCCTCCTTTTCTTAAAGACAGTGAATAGCGTGCCAGACGACCCAATTGGGAGCAGAGTTGCCTTAGGTTTCAAACCAGTTCCAGGAGTCTGTGTTTATGTATTATGTGCTATTCTTCTCTCCCCTCCCCCTCTCCCGAGTGAGAAAAAAAAGTGCCTAAATTCCCACCAACATAAACCAATGACATACAATGATGAAATTCTGTTTTCACCTCTGCTTGTGACAAGGAATGCAAAAATAGCAAGTGGCCCAGTTCCACGAATTCCCGCCTGCCCGCCCTCTCGGCTCCCGCGGGGTTGGGATCTCTAAGAATGGAGGTTAGCGCGCAGCCGGGAGCGAGCGGCGTTCAGCCCCCGGGACCCCAGGATGATGTCAGGCAGCGGGAGCTGCCGCAGCCCGGGGCGGGGAGGCCGTGGCCCCTGGGGAGCCGGGAGGGCGGGTGGCGCCCGGGGCCGCGCGGCGTCGCCTGGAGACGGCCCTGGCGGCGCTGTGTTGCTGTAAACAGCCGCTTCCCTGTTACTATCTATAGCAGGATCGCTTGGCTCCCGGGTGCGGCGGCGGGAGGCAGGTTCGCTGATCCGCCCCCTAAACCCGCCTAGCATCTTTCTAGCCACCCGCCACTGCCTTTGACCCTCCCACGGGCCCACGGAATGGGGGACGAGGAGACACCGGGGTTCTGCAAGGGGACCTGCGGCTTCCTGCCCCAGAGGTGGCCGGCGCGCTGGGGCTGAGTCCGTGTGACCCCGATTGTCCTCTGCAGAAGGGCAGTAGGCTGAGGGCCTGTGGGGGTGTGATCTACACCGCAGCGTCTGGCCTCCCCAAAGCCCCATCTTCCAGGACTCCGAGCCGCGCCTGACGTCCCAGCCGCGGAGGTCTCCCGCCTGCGCGCTGCGAGGCACGGTGCTTGAAAGTTCCCTCCGCCCTCCCCCCTCCAAATCCGAGCTGGAAAATCACCCGCTGTCCGCTCTCTGGAAGCGCAGTTTCCTGGCCGCACCGCACCAGCACCCCCACCCCCACCCCCTCCAGCGAGGTTTTGCGTCGTTCCTGAAAGCCCACTTCACTAAATGATCCCAAAGGGCCAAACAGACCACGTAACACAGTCCTCACGCCCACCCGCTCTCCCGCGCTGGCTCGGGATCAGGCAGACGACCCTTTCAGGAACATGCATGCACCGACGGAGGTTTTACAGTGTTTATCGGTTAGTGTCTCTGGGGTTTCACAGTAATCCCAATAGCATATTGCTAAGAAAAACGGATAAATAAATGCGTTGCCCTCTTTGAAAACACGAATGAATGAATGAATGAATGAGTGAATGAATGAATGAGCGAGTGAATGAATAAACCAATGAACGCAGCATCACACTTAAAGTAGATACACTTATATTTGGGATCCTTCACGTTCTGCTTCCGACCTCTGTCCTGGTATTTCTAGAGACCTGGGGCATATCTGTGCACTGAATTAGGCGAGGGTGATGGGGGTAGATATGCATTCCTTCGGGAGCCGAAGCGACAAAGCCTCAGGGCTGTGTACCTGTTCCCGAGACTCAGAGTTGGCTCCAGTTACTGTAGAATGGTAGACAGGCGACCTCCGCCACATCCCTTCTGACCCCGGGAACCAGGGTCCGCATTGAATCAGGTGCGAATGTTCGCTTGCCTTCTCTGCCTTTCCCGCCTCCCCTCCCCCGGCCGCGGCCCCCGCTCCCCCCGCGCTGCACCCTCAGTGTTGGCTGCAGCCCGCGAGCAGTTCCCGTCAATCCCTCCCTCCTTACACAGGATGTCCATATTAGGACATCTGCGTCAGCAGGTTTCCACGGCCGGTCCCTGTATTGGCGGGGGGAGTCATCCCCCAAATCCCACAGGTGAAGGGTCCAGGAGACCCCGAAGATCCAGAAGGCTGACGCTCCTGTGTAAAAGACACGTCACGAGCCGGGGTCAGGGTCCTAGCGTGCATCGGAGGCGGCCAGGCGGCCTCAGAGGGCCCCCGGGAGAACACGCCTCCCCTCCAGAGCCACGGTTCCGCCCAGTGACGTGCTGGCTTCATTCACAAGTGCTGTTATAAAAGCGGCGGCTGCGGCGCTAGTACTCCAACCGCGTCTGCAGCGAGCTACCGACCTAGACCGGAGAGAGCCGGCGGCGCCGCGAGCCAACAGTGACCGCGCTCCTTCCCAGCTCCGCTCCGCACCTCCCACCCATCTCTGCCCCTCGACCCCTCGCCGGGCTTTCCCTAACCGCGACCATGATGTTCTCAAGTTTCAACGCTGACTACGAGGCAGCATCCTCCCGCTGCAGCAGCGCTTCCCCGGCCGGGGACAGCCTGTCCTACTACCATTCACCGGCCGACTCTTTCTCCAGCATGGGCTCTCCGGTCAACGCGCAGGTAAGTTTGGTTTCCTGCAACTTAGGAGGCTCCGGGGCTCGGGATCTCTGGGGCAGGACACAGTGAGGTGGGATGCTCAGGGATACCAATTTTGGGGGAGGGTCTTCTTTTCGCTCAGGAAAGAGGTTGTCGCGGTGCGTGTAGCTCTAACTTGGGCATCCAGGACTTGTTCCGAGCGCACTATGTTTGTCATAGTAAGACTTGGTGCCTCCTTCGGCTCTGAGTAACCCCAGCTCCACATTCAAAGATCAGCTGGACTCCCAAGCAAAGACTCGCTAACTAGAGCCTGACTCCTCTGGGGAGGTGGTAAAAAGCGACACCCCCCTCCCTCTCCGAGGCAGCCTGGAGCAGGCAGGAGGGCGCAGAGAGGAGGGTGCAGCGGGCGGGTGTGTAAGGCAGTTTCATTGATAAAAAGCGAGTTCATTCTGGAGACTCCGGAGCGGCGCCTGCGTCAGCGCAGACGTCAGGGATATTTATAACAAACCCCCTTTGAAGCGAGCGATGCTGAAGGGATAGCGGGAACGCAGCCGTAGGAAGGAGGAGAAAGGCTGCACTGTGGAATGCTTGGGAGCAAACTGAGAGCTTTTATCTAGGATGAGAGGCTCAGACGTAGACCCGAACGGCCCCTAACTGGACCGTCTTTCTTCCTGCTGCGTGCGGTGCGGACTCTCGCTCACCGCACCTGGTGTTTAGAACCTGCTGGCTCACGTCAGTTTTCCTCTTCGGTTTGGTTTCAGGATTTCTGCTCGGATCTGTCTGTCTCCAGTGCCAACTTCATCCCCACGGTGACGGCTATCTCCACCACCCCGGACTTGCAGTGGCTAGTGCAGCCTGCCCTGGTCTCTTCTGTTGCCCCGTCTCAAACTAGAGCGCCCCACCCCTACGGAGTCCCCACCCCTTCGACCGGGGCTTACTCCAGAGCGGGAGTGGTGAAGACCATGTCTGGCGGCAGAGCGCAGAGCATCGGCCGGAGGGGCAAAGTAGAGCAGGTGAGGAGCAATTCTGTTCGGAGTGGGGTGGAGGGAGGGAGAAATGGGGGAGCACAATAGAGAGTGAGGGAGAGGTCCTGATGCAGCTGACTGCCCTCGGGGACCCCTGGCTCCGAGTCCTTTTCCTCCAAGAAGCGCTCCAACAGTTTCTGCTCTGACAGTTCTTACCTCATACTTCAGCCTGGGTGCTTCTTTGTTCCCTTGCTGGGAATTGTACTTTAAATGCAAGTCACATTCAGCCTGCCACTGCAGGTTAGAAAAACTGCTTCCTAGTGAAGTGTGGGAGCTGCAGGAGCCAGTCCTTCGCCAGGGTGGGTGAATGGAGGCGATGCCAGACAACCTTACTGAATGTTGGTCTTTTTTTCTTTCTCTAGTTATCTCCTGAAGAAGAAGAGAAAAGGAGAATCCGAAGGGAAAGGAATAAGATGGCTGCAGCCAAATGCCGGAACCGGAGGAGGGAGCTGACTGATACTCTCCAAGCGGTAGGTAGAGTTTGCTGGTTACTCTTTGCTGAAACTTCTGAAAAAGTTGGAGATTGGACCTAAAGGGGAGCGAGACTGCGTCTTACGCTCTTCTTCATCTTTCTGGATTGCAGGAGACTGACCAACTCGAAGACGAGAAGTCTGCTTTGCAGACTGAGATTGCCAATCTGCTGAAGGAAAAGGAAAAACTGGAATTCATCCTGGCAGCCCACCGACCTGCCTGCAAGATCCCAGATGACCTGGGCTTCCCAGAAGAGATGTCGGTCACCTCCCTGGATTTGAGTGGAGGTCTGCAGGAGACTGCGACCCCAGAGTCAGAGGAGGCCTTTGCCCTGCCTCTGCTCAATGAGCCAGAGCCCAAGGCAGCGGTGGAGCCCGTCAAGAGTGTCAGTAGCATGGAGCTGAAGGCTGAGCCCTTCGATGACTTCCTGTTCCCAGCATCGTCCCGACCCGGTGGCTCCGAAACAGCCCGCTCGGTGCCAGACATGGACCTGTCTGGTTCCTTCTATGCAGCAGACTGGGAGCCCCTGCACAGTGGCTCCCTGGGCATGGGGCCCCTGACCACGGAGCTGGAACCCCTGTGCACCCCAGTGGTCACCTGTACTCCCAGCTGCGCTACTTACACGTCTTCCTTCGTCTTCACCTACCCGGAGGCTGACTCCTTCCCCAGCTGCGCAGCGGCCCACCGCAAGGGCAGCAGCAGCAACGAGCCCTCCTCTGACTCGCTCAGCTCGCCCACACTGCTCGCCCTGTGAGCAGCCAGGGAAGGGGAGGCAGCGGGCGCCCCCGAGTGCCACTGCCTGAGCTGGTGCATTACAGAGAGGAGAAACACGTCTTCCCTCCAGGGTTCCGGTAGACCTAGGGAGGACCTTACCTGTGCGTGAAAAACACCAGGCTGTGGGCCGCAAGGACTTGAAAGCATCCATGTGCAAACTCGAGTCCTCACCTCTTCCGGAGATGTAGCAAAACGCATGGAGTGTGTATTGTTCCCAGTGACACATGCGAGAGCTGGTAGTTAGTAGCATGTTGAGCCAGGCCTGGGTCTGTGTCTCCTTCCTTTCTCCTTAGTCTTCTCATAGCATTAACTAATCTATTGGGTTCATTATTGGAATTAACTTGGTGCTGGATATTTTCAAATTGTATCTAGTGCAGCTGATTTTAACAATAACTACTGTGTTCCTGGCAATAGTGTGTTCTGATTAGAAATGACCAATATTAAACTAAGAAAAAGATATGACTTTATTTTCTAGTAGATAGAAATAGATAGCTATATCCATGTACTGTAGTTTTTCTTCGACATCAATGCTCATTGTAATGTTACTGATCATGCATTGTTGAGGTGGTCTGAATGTTCTGACATTAACAGTTTTCCATGAAAACGTTTTATTGTGTTTTTAATTTATTTATTAAGATGGATTCTCAGATATTTATATTTTTATTTTATTTTTTTCTACCTTGAGGTCTTTTGACATGTGGAAGGTGAATTTGAATGAAAAATTAAGCATTGTTTGCTTATTGTTCCAAGACATTGTCAATAAAAGCATTTAAGTTGAATGCAACCAACTTTTCTTGCTCTTTTCATTCTGGGAGTTTGGTGAGATTTTGAAAGATGTTGCTGGAGACCAGTTTGTCTAGACAGGTAGGTCCCAGAAGGACACAGGACACACCCTCTCTGGCTGATCCCTTATCAAAGAGAAGGAAACTCTGGCTTTGGCATAGTTTACAAGTGCCTGTGTTCACACTGCATTGTTAAAATTCTCCACTTACCTGTCCTGTGGGCAGAAACCTAAGTGCGAGGCTTTTACAGGTTGTGTCTTCTTTCCTTTTCTGTGTTTTAGGAGAGTCATTCAAATATGTTCAATTTGGATGTTTTCATCTGAAAGGAATCTTTAAGTCAACAGGGCTGAACTACACACAAACAATTATCTATTTTGAGACAGGGTCTTGACAGCAATCCTCTAGCTTCCAGAGTGCAGGAGTGACAAGCATGCTCCACCACACCTAGCCATAAGATCAAATGAGGGGTAACCCCTACTTTACCAGGTGAACACATTGAAGAATGGTTGGAATGAATGACTTGATACTCCAACTGTTGGAATCCAAATCCAGATGGTACTTCCTGCCATTGTCCCGTGTATTAGGTTCAGCTGCCACTTATTAGTTGATTTGAAAAGTTTTCCCTGGGTTTAAGAAAAACAATAGCACCTGCTCCTAGAGGCCCTGCACTGTGGCTGCTGTGTCCCATGTGCGTCACACAGTGGCAGCGAGATGAGACCATTTCTACATTCAGTGTTCTGACCTGTGTTCTCACAACACGAAGGCCTCTCATTGGATGGGCTCCATGTGCCCACAAGGTAGATGGCCTCCCATGGGTTGGGGCTCCGTGTGCCCACATCATGAACTTGGTCTTATAGAATATGGCCAAACTGCTGTTCTTCAGCTTTATCAAACGTTCTTAACCACGTGGAACTGGGAGCTCAGTCATAACTATCTACATCCTTAATGTGTCTTTTATTGCTTACATATTACTTCATATTGTCCAACCTAAAAAATTAGGGCATAAAGACAGAAGGTGGACGTGGTAGGGAAATGTCCAGGGAAGCAGGAGGGAGACAGGGGTTACTATGATCAGTAAGAATGTAAAAAAGTAAAAATAAAAACAAATTAATTAAAAAAAAAACTTCGGGTGAAATTAGAAAATAAAATAAAATTTCTTAAGAAACCAAAAACAGGGCTGGAGAGGTGGCTCAGGGGTTAAGCCTCCGCCTTGCAGGCGGAAGGTCCTGAGTTCGGATCCCAGATCCCACGTATAGACGCCAGGCGGAAGCGGGGGCGGCTTGCGCTTCTGGTCCTGGTAGGGCGGAGCCTGTGAATCCCGGGGCGGAGGAAGTGGAGGCGTTCATGGTGGTTTGCGAATTCGTCCGTGGTTCTACACATACACAGACACACACACGCGCGCACATGCATACGCACATGCACACAATTGAATCAATAAAAAAAAAAAATAAAAAAAAGAGAATGTTGTTTAAAAAAAAAAAAAAAAAAAGAAACCAAAAACAAAAAGAAAAAGAAAAACAATAGCAACTTCTACAGGACCAGTGAGGTAGTTCAGAAAATCTGGGAATCTGAATTGGGTTCCTCAATCTCCTGAGGTCCACATGATGGAATGAGAGAATTGACCCTCCCCCCTTTTTTTTGATAACTTCTGAAAGTTGTCTTTGACTTCTACCCATGCACCATGGCGCGCGCACACACGTATATACATACATGCATACATATATATATATGAATTTTTTCTCAAATAAATGAAATACATTTTTAAAAAACTTCCATGGATTTATTCATTCATTCATCCTTTTTTTTATATTTTGGGGATACAGGGTTTGACCTAGTGCAGGCTGGCTTCACCCTTCCTATGTAGCTGACACAGGCCTTGATTTCCTTCTTCCTTCCCAAGAGCTGAAGTTACAGGAATGTACCTGGCTTCAGCTTTCAACTCTACATGTGTCCATTTAGAGTGGCCTATTTCCTTCTCTAAGGGAAAACTGTACCTCAGTTTTAAACAATATGATTTCTGAAGTTACTTTAACACCACGAGAAGTCGACTCAGAATTCAAAAGCGGCATGGGGACCCAGGGAAGGATGGAGGGAGGGAGGGGAATGGGGTACTTATCAACTTTGTATAAGTGGAAGAAATAAATAAAAAAAAAAAAAGAAACTATCTAACGTGATTTTTCTGATTAAAAAACATAAAACAGGAAAAAAAAAAGAATTCAAAAGCGATCTCAAGCAGCACACGTAGCGACTGCTCTGTTTGCACATATGTTACATAATAGCTCAATAAGGAGAAGTCAGCATGACCCTGAATAAGCTTTAACTTTATCTTCTCAAAGAACATGACCTTTGTCTGGGACGCCTTGGGTGATGGGGCCTTTTACAGCACGCAAAGAAAGGAGGTGGTGCTCTGGCCTCATTCCCAAGTGTCACGCAGGCACTGAGTCTCAAAGCCAGGAACAGTTTCCACACCCACTGGGGGAAAGAGGAGCTTCCGGGTCATGGGCAATAATGGAAATCGCTTCGTGGTCCTGGGTCTTAGGTTTAAGGTAAGATGGCAGCTCCGTGAAGTTTGAGGATCTCACCTGCCTCTCCCTGCTCCTCCCATAATGATTGACATTTCAAGGAACCCACTGAAGGCCCTTAGAACACATGCTTCTGCCGCGTGGTTTTTACAGTTATGAAAGTGGCTTTGCTGAGCAGGTGGCGCACACCAATAATCACAGCACAGTGGGAGAGGGTGAGTTGGGGGGTAGGGACAGCATTGTCTTGAGTTCCAGGTCAGCTTGGGGGGGGGTGTCTTTAGGCTCAGGGTTAGTTGTTTAAAAGATAAGTCTCCCATACCTTTTAAGTAGAACATACACTAAATTAAGAGTTAATATATAAACTACCTTCCGGATCTGAAATAACAAGATGATACGGTCTATAAGGACCCAGCAGACTCACTTAAGTGGGTGGTAATAACAACCTGAAGATTTGCCAGATAGGGAAGGGCAGCCCGCCCTAGAGACTACACTAATGGTCTTGACAGCCCATTTGACTATGAAAGGAGACACCACTTTTCCTTCCATAGCTGTGACGTGGATGTCCTTCACCAAAGTCCAGGTTGCTCCATCCACTGGACAGCATTGCAGCTCCTGCGGGAAGGGCTCTCTCTCACCCAGGTTTCTCAGCGGTCTCGAGTCCCCTGTAGGACTGACACCCTGCCAAGCTCCCTGACAGTCGCTTTCATGCTCTAGAGAGAAGAAAGGACTTCCTTCTCTCTCCATTTCTTCCAAATCCTCCTTTCCCGGCTTGCGATTCAACATTTTTCTGAAGATGATCAACATAGGGAACGTAAACTTTTTGGGGGGAAAGATGTCAGAAGATTCAGTCACCACTGGTCACAATGAAGAGCGTGTCAAGTCTGCCCTGCTCCTAGATCCTTTGGGTCTGTCTCACTGTCTGTCATATAGCACAGGATCAATGAATATGCAACACAAGGTGAATGATAAATTCTAACTATTTCCACAATGAATTGTGTTCTCTAATTTCTATCCGAGCCTCCATCAGAATGTCACACAATGGGGGATGTGTCTGTTTTAGGATATCAATTGACAATTGAGCCTAGGCACATATATGAAGAATTATTTAGTTAAGGCAAGCACAGGCAAAAACCTGGTTGTGAGTTGGCAGTGGTGAGTTGGAGGGTATGTTTGGGTCCCTACCTTTCTCAGCTACTCCTATGGCTATGAGCTGGCTAGTTTCCATGGATCCTGGGCTGGTATCATTTTTCCGCCATGGCAATCAGATGTAGCCTGCAATTGTGAACATAAATAAAATCCCCTGTTCCCCTAAGTATTATTTACAGCAATGGAAAATGCCAACTATGGCAGAGGATGTAGAATCTTTTGTGTCTGGCTGTAAACACATACCCTGCTTCTATCCTTCCTTCCTGGGACCCCCCACCTCACCCATACGTGCTTCCAGTTAACTGAAGGGACTGCATTGCCCACTGACTCAAATTTTTTTTAGATTGTAAGCCCAAAGTATTTGTTTTTGTCCAGTGGTAGCCAGCAGATTCTACACCATCTTTGTATACCTGGCACCCCGTGCAATTATTAAAATGAAAGGGTAAGTTCATGATGATTTGTTCTAATAACAGTCATTTTGTGTCAGCAGCTATTCCCGTGTATGAGTGAAAGCAAATCAATTATGATCGCTTTAATTAACGGACAAAGAGACTCAGCCACAGTAAAAGCTCCCCGCTGGTGACTCTGAGGAAAGAAATTGAAGTTTCAATGTCTTTGAAGTAAAAACACAACAAAAGCAAAAAGATTCCAAAACAGAATAGCCACCCCCCCCCAAAAAAAGCAGATGAGGTAGCAACCTCTGTCAGTTGTATCTAGGGGATCTTCTGCACATGATCCTGCTTCGGGTTCTATGGCATTGATCATCTAATCAAGATTTTTTTTTCCTTAAAAAAAAAAGTCCCTGGCTGGGGAGATGGCTCATTGGATAAGGTGCTTGCCCAGCAAGCCTGAGGATGGGAGTTTGCACTCCTAGAGCTCGTCTAAGAATCAGACAGGCAGACTGGCTGCCTGTAACCCCAGAACTCAGGAGGCAAAGGCAGAAGGATTGCCAAAAATGGAGACTAGCTTGGACTATACAGTTACAGAGTAAGCACCTGTTTTAGGGCTGGCGGGACAGCTCAGCAGGTAAAGATGCTTGCTCACAAACCTAGCTACCTCCATCCCTGGAAGGAGGAAGAGAACTCTGTCCCTGACGGCAGAAGAGTACTGACTTCCACGAGTCGTCCTCTGACCGTCTGCGTGCCACGGCGTGCACCCGTATTTAGATTAGCCATTACCGTTATCAATATCATTAGCCAAGAGAATGTCCACGCCCGAGGGAAAGCCTGTAGGAGCAAGGTGCACTGAATCGTGATGAATGAGTTCCGTCTCTGAAGCGGGCTGGTTAGGTTTCCATTTTCTTTGAACACAGGAAAAAACAACAGAAATATAAACCGGTTTAGTTGCAAGCGATTCATTTCCACGGTTCCACACACCCACTGTGGGTTCAACCCCGAGCTCCTTTCCTTTGTCCAAGAAGCGTTGTGCGGTTGTTCTAGAGGACGCTGGGGGGGGGGGGTCTGGGTCTTGTTCCAAGGAATCTGCCTGGCTGACGGTCATCTGCTCTGCTTAATCCCATTTTTTACTTTCAGCTCATGTGTTTAGACTTGGTTTAATCAGGCGATCAAGAGACCTGGGTACCTGCAGGTGTCTAATTGTAGGGTACATTAGGAGCAGGCTCAGGGGCTGTAGCTCAGTGGTGTGGGGTTTATCCAGTGTGTGGGACTCTTAGGTTAGTCTCCAGGAATGAACGTTGAAGCAAGCCCGTAAGAAGAGGACCCTACTAAAATGCTCTGGAACAGAGGCCGGGGAGCTGGCTCAGCAGGTAAGGTGCATGCTCACAAATCTGGGGGCCTGAGTTTAATCCCTGGGTGCCTGCATGGTTGGAAGGAGAGAAGTGACTTGTGAAAGTTGTCCTCTGCTATTCACTTCTGCACTGTGGCATACATGTGGAAACTCTCTCTTTTTCTCATTGTTGCTTTCAAATAAGAGCCTGGCTAGAGAGATGGCTCAGAGCTTAAAAGTCTTTGCCATGAAAGCAAAAGGACCTGTGTTCAGATCCTTAGATCCCACAGAAAAACATGGGGTGGATATGAGGGAGGCCTGTAATTCCATCCCTGGAAGTTTCTGCTCCTCGGAAATCCTGAGCAAAGCAATAAGGAGGTAGAGCAATCCAGGATGATTCCTCCAGTCACCCTTCAGCCTCTGAGTGTGTGTGTGTGTGTGTACACATGCAAAAGATGGGGAAGGGGCTGAAACAAAAGTCAGCACCTTGCCTTGTAGGTAAATGACTCAGGTTCCATTGCTGCCATGTGTATTTTGGAGATCAATTTGTGTTCAGAACCTCAGAAACAATCAGCTTAGAGGCTCTTTGGTTAACCATGTAGCCACCATCATGAGCATATGTAACAAGACAATGTAGTAGCAGAGTGGTCGAGAATAGGCACTTGGTTTTGAATTCTGATTCCTTGACCCCATTGGGTACAGGAACCATTCTGAGCCTTAGTTTTCCCAGTGGCAAATGGGGATGATAATGGATCCCCCATTTTGGGACTATTGTGAACATTGGGTGAGGTAGGTCGACGTGGTGTTTATTCCAGCTCTTGGGCCTGTAGAAGTGTGGCAGAAAGGTTTGTGTTACTGTACTTCCAAGAGATGGGGCTTGCCAGAGAAGCAAGCATGGGCTTCGTTTCATAGAAAAATAGAAAGGCTCTAGTGGCTCGGGGAGATGGCTCAGTGGTTACAGCACTTGCTGTACAAGTGGAAGAAAGTGGATACCACATAATATGCCAGGAAGGCATGGTTGCCCATTTGTAAATTCAGCCTGGAAGGCTGGGAATCCCCACCTAGCCAGATTAGCCCCCTTTGGCATGCTCTGGGTTTGATTAAAGACCTTGTAACAATAAGGTGGAAGAATGACTGAGAATGATTCCTGACTTTACACATATGTACACATACACACACACACACACACACACACACACACACACACACTGAAAACATGCATGTACATTTATATACACATGAGCAAAAAAGGTGTGGGAAATCTCTGAGGTGACCTGAGCTGCCCTTCGGAGGCAGCCAAGGCTTCCTGAGTGGTGGTGGTGCGATTCCAGGCACTGAACTCACACAGACTCATAAAACAGCGAATTTGGTTTTGTTAGATTATAAAGTCCATGGGGTGGGGCAATGGGAGGAGAGGGTGGGGATGTAAATTACAGAACATCACATAAGCATCCTTGATTTCATTTACATTAATATTGCAGCATCAAAGTGCAGGATGCTGGGGAGAAGTCAGGAGGTGGTAACTGTGGTCAGATCGCTACCAGCCTGGTATTTATTCAGTTCTGTTGTGTGATGGCTGAACCGAAGCAGTGGTGGTGGGAATGGAGGGAGAACAAGAGGTAATTAGGGGGTAGGGCTGTTAGGATTTGGTGATTGACTGGATGTGGGAGGTGAGAGAGAGGGAGGCATCCACGATTGCTCTCATGTTCACCAGATTTCCTTCACCCACGATTTTGTAAACTTTTAAAAATAAGAGATAAAAGATAGGGTTGAGAGAGGAGACAGGAGAGAGTGGGGGAAAGAAATAGAGACAGACAGACAGACAGACAGACAGACAGACAGACAGACAGACAGATAGATAGCACAGATGTACGCCATGCACACATGGGTGGAGGTGGTCAGAAGACCACTTTTGGAAGTCAGTTCTCTCCTTTCACCACATAGGACTTCAAAGGAGCAGCTCAGGTGTCTCATTCGCCACCAGGTTTTTGAGCAGGCACCTTACCTGTTGAGCTGTCTCATAGGCCCAACCAATGACTTTATAACTTTAGATTCTGTGATTGACACTTTTTGATCTCCTCTCTTGAAGGCAGTTATGTTGTTCTTTGCTGTGCTGGTGCGTGCGTGTGTGTGTGTGTGTGTGTGTGTGTGTGTGTACCCAGGACTTTGTGCATGCTAAGCAAGGGTTCCAATAGACCTACATCCCAACCCTCTTGGAACCTTTTAGAGTAGAAAACATTTCACACTTGTTACAGTGGTATACTAAGCAGATGAAGAAAGGTTGCTAAGTTGCCTTCCTTCTTCCTTCCTTTCCTCCGTCCCTCCCCTCCCTCTGTCCCTCTGTCCATCCATCCCTCCTTCCTTCCTTCCTTTCCTTTCTTTGCCCTTTTTTCCTAGCACTCTATTTCTAGATTACAAATGACCATAAATTTAGGAGTTTAATACAACATATATTTTATTATTCCGTGTTTCTTCAGGTCAGGAGTCCGGGTCACTGAGCAAACTCCATCTTCTGATCAGAACAGGCTTTCTCTGTCCAAGTCTCAGGGGTGAAGTCCAAGTGTCAGGAAAGCTACCGCCCTTTTCCTTCTAAGAAGCTCTTTCCGTGGTCAACAGACATCTTTGTGCTGTAAAGTAAGGGCCCTGGCTTTTTGTTGGCAGTTGCTGAAGGCTGCTCTCAGGTCCTAGAGGCTGTGCTCCTCAACTTGGCTGCTCCCCTCAAGCCGGCAAGGAGAGGCCTGCTGGTGGGTGCTGGCAAGACAGAGTCACACTTGTGTCTGTACCTATGTGTTCTGTGATGCAACTGTGAGAGGGACAGCTCTCACTTTTGTATTTTCTATTAAGCACAAGGCCTTTGTGGTACTTGTGGTTAAGGGAGGTAATGACTTGAAAGCCTTGATATCGGGAAACAGGAATTATGGGGGTCACCCTGGGGTCTGTCATTCCCAAGAGGTCATATTGTCTAGTTAGCATTTTAAAATAGCTAACGTTGATTTTGTTAATAGGACACCAATTCTAAATGCAAATACTCCTGAAAAGAAAACTAAGATCCTGTTAGTGAGATCACTCAAGTTCTTTTAACACACACACTATCCAGCTTTGTTCAGAGATTACCTATGCTTTAGTAAGTGTTGCATTTGCAAGAACCGAACTCTCAGTTACTGTAACAGTTGGCCTCCCATCTATAGGCCCAGTTATATGCCTTTAAGAGTAAGTTTGAATTAATTAATGAGATTTCTCTAATTGCAGTGCTTGTCTCTAACCCCTACAGGACTATATGACACTATATTGAAATAGACTTGAAGTGAACTACCCTGGCACCGTGTTTTACACCTGTAGTCCCCACAATTGAGAGGTAGAGGCAGGAGGATCAGGAATTCAAGGGTATCTTTGGCTACATCTTGAAGCTGGGAGGAGCATGGGCTATGTGAATCCCTATCTCAACAAACCCGAACTAAACAGATTAAAAATGAACTGATATTACACAGTGATCATGAAGACAAACTGAACCTAAGTTACTTCATAGCTCTGTTACTGTATATAACCAACCCATTACCTGGGAATTTACATTTTTTTAGTAGTATGAAGCAATGCAAGGTAATGTTTTGGTCATGTCATTGGGCAAATTCACACTTTAGAAGAATATGAAATGTTTTCATTAGATGTTATCTTTAAAATAACAATGGAAAATTCCTTTCAAATTCTTTTTAAGACTAAAGGACAATTAGGAAAGCAAAACCTTACATCACCAAGCTGTATGATTGAGTGGCTCTATTAGAGGTAAGCTACCATGCTTCTAGAGAATAAACAGCTAATGCTAACTTGGGCTTACAATGTGCTATGGCACTATTTCAAACACTATGTAATTTTTCTCTTAAAAAAATTGACACAGGACTGGAATTGTATTGCTGGTTTGGTAGAGTGCTTGCCTAGCAGAAATGAACCCTTGGGTTTTCATCCCCAGCACCGTATAAACTGGGTATGCTGGTTTATACATGTCATCTCACCACTTGGGTGGAGGTGGGAGGGAAGGGTCATAAATTCAAGGTCATCCCGGGCTACATAATAAGGTCTTGCACACATGTCCGTCACAAATAGGGTCTAAGGTAGATCCTGCTATTATCCATATTTTATGGAGAACTAAACAGTCTTGGGTATAAAAATGATTGAGATCATCCAACTGCAGTGAAGGCGCTGGAATTTGAGCCCCGGGCGCACTCAAGGCTTGTGTTGGTTCTCACCGGCCAGTAAGAGAAACCAGTAAGCGAAACCAAGCAAAAACAATCCAGCACCCTCGCATGCAGATGGAAGCCCTTGGGAGGGCGGGAAGGCGTCTTTCCATTCCTGCCAGCCCTCTGCTTCCGATGGTCCCAGGGCACCGGGAGCCCAGGATCCCCTGGCAGAGGGTCTCGGGGGGAAGGGGGGCTCTCGGCATCCCCTACTCCATCCTCTCCGCAAGCTCGCGGCGGCGCGCCTGGCTCTGCCCGGCCGACGTTTCTCCCGGCCCTTCCCAGCTTCCGGCCCTTTGCTCCAGGCCAGATCGCTCCCAGGGTCAGGCAGTGCCAGGAGCCCGCGCGTCCTCTATTTACTGTTTGGTTTCCACGGTGACACGTAGGTGCCGTCAGCGCCGCTCGTCAGCAGCCCGGCAGCGCGGCCCCCCACCCGGCGCCGTGACGTCTGCCCGCCGCTTCCGCTCTGCCCATATTTGGAGTAATCGCGGCGCCTCGCGCGCGGGGGAAGGGCTGGGATTCGGACTCCCGCGGCGCCCCGCCCCCTGCCTGGCTCCGCCCCCGCGCAGCCTGCGGAGGCCTCGCGGCCTCCCTTTGGTCCCCTCTTCTCCCTGCTCTGCAGAGGCGGGCGGGGGCTGGGCGCTGGGCGACTCGCTGGGGTCTCAGGGTCCCAGAGGCTGCTGTCAAAGCTTGGGGCTTCTCATCTATTCCGGATGGATGATTTGGCATCACGATTTTCTCTCTCTGTTCCCGGAAATCCTGCAAACAGCCTGCAAATCGTGGCCTAACTCTTTGTGTTTGATACGCTTGAATGTTAAATTCTTTCCCCTGGCGCGGTGGAAAACTTGGAAGCTCGAAGTTCTGAGGTCAGGGTTGCCCCTGGGAGATCAATGACCTTGGAAGGCCACTTCCTTTTCCCCGACCTGGTAATATGAACCGTGGGGGCGGGGCCATAATGTTTGCAGCCCTGAGATCAAGTTCTTTAGGGGAGTTCTTCCATGGCTCCTTAATTGATGTCCTTCCCTGGATATAATTGCATAGTCTTTGGGGACCCCCCCCATCTCCCTCACGCAGTTCTGTTCTCGGCTCTGATTGTTTTTGTCTCCTTGGGGCCTCGCTTACATTAGGCACTTAATTAGCTTTAGTTAACTGCTGATTGAACGGATTCGAGGCAGGTTTCACCTTTGTAAATTCGGACCCCGCAATTCCTCTTGCAAGCGCAGGGGCTATTGAGATGATTAATAATCGCGCGCAGGGTTGCTGATGTAAAACGATTTGCGGATGTAAAGGGCAATAAACATTCCTGAGAGGAATCCAGCGAGATTCCAGAAGTCTCTGAGGAGCCGTGGGTGTGTACAGCCAGGCCACCGCGGCGGGGGTGGGGCGGGCAGTGCCGCAGTGGCCGCGGCTGGGCAGCCCTGTGACCATTGTGAAGAGATGCGTGGGGCTAATTCTGCCGCTCACAGTAATCTCCCCGCTCCGGCTCCCCAAGTACCCCAATTCCTCTGGCCACAGGAGTGGGTGTTTTTCAGAATGTTCTGGAAAGCACACCCGAGATGATTTAATCCTTTTATTTCACAAAGGAGGAAAGAGAGGCTCAGAGTTCACCTTGACAAGCTTGCACAGTTAGAAACATAAAAATTAGATTTCCGGCTTCAAATTATAGCCTTCTAGCTCATCGAGGGGCATCCAAGTGTGTCTAACCTGTGCTCAGGTGATTGATTTCAAGACCCAGTTGTCCGATTTAGCTGATGGGTGTGCAATTAAATATCGATTTCGGGGTACCTCTGCCGTCGCAGCTGCAGCCATCACAGTTAACAGCAGGATGGGGGTGGCTGGCTGCGAGGTGTTCACTCTAAAACCACTAGCATTCCTCCTTGGCTAAATAGAGAAGGGTCAGAACTGGAGTCGGCCGTTTGGAAACCAGTCCTGGATAAGCCGCTGGTTCCTCTTGTGAGTTGCCCAAGCCATTCAATAGACTTTTCTCGGCTCCACGGTAGCCAGCGAGTGTCCTAAACCCCTTGAATGAACCTAATCCCATGGATGAGTGGAAGGAAATCTTGTTTTTGGTGCATTGGAAGTCTTTGGAAAAGTGACTTTCAAAATTCTCTTTCTGCTTCTTTTATTCCTTTCTGACCTCTAAGGTGACAGTTTACTTTTGTCTACTGCCGACAGGCCAGATGCCCACCGCTGATCTGAGGAGGGGACCGCTGTTCATCCTCTTTGCCCTGATTGTTCTCGAAGCGGTAGCGGCATAACTGCAGCTCTGCCATCTGGTGATCACGGGAGGCAGCGCGCCCTCCTCTGGTTCCAGAAGCATCTTCACAGTGAAGGCTCTGGAAGGTTTTTAGGAGCCCCTGTCATGACAAGCAAGGGTTAGCAAACAAAACCAAAGTAAAACAGTTGTTTTCTCTAGTTTCCAGTTATTTTCTTTCTTTGGTGTGCTTTTTTTTTTTAATGGTCTGGGGGATGTCAATGTAGGGAAACAGGCTTTTTACCAGAGATTACTTTTGAACACAACTTCCAATTCTACCTACTGTACAATAACTCTCCTGAGTCTCATATCTCTCACACTCTTTGAAATTTAGTCGCTCATAGGCTAAGCACACTGCACTTACAGGCTATCTTCCCCTTTTGTCCATTATCTTTTTGAGGCAGCATTCAGCCACGCAGCACACACTGGCTTTAAGCTCACATCCTCCTCTCCCGAGTGTTGGGATTACTAAAATGTGCACCGCTTCACCAAGCCGTTTCCTTGACTGCTTCTTTGGTGATGGGGACAGAGATGGCTCTGAATAAGTCATTGCTTATTACTGGTTAATTGCTGTAGAAACAACTTTGAGTGTAGACAAACCTTTCAGAACGCTCAGTTCTTTGGGGGGGGGATGCTGTAGATGGTGATCTAATCATATGTGGCCTTGCACAACATGGAGTTTCACAAAGCAGTTTCACAAGAGAACACCACCCCTCTCCCCACCCCCACTCCCTCCAGTGGGATGAGGAAGTTTGAAGTTTGCAGTAGATTCAGAAAAATGAGGAGGATTGTGGCAACGTAGAAAGGTCAAGGAGGAAGAAATAAGGCAGGGTTCTCTGTGGCTGGGCTTAGAGAGGCACACAGTGCATGTGCTCACGCTGGGTCCAGACTTCATTTGCTGTGTGACCTTGGGCCCGTCTAGTCTGCTGTTTCAGCTTCTATACCGATACATACCCATCTCGGGGGCAATGCCTTTAAACCAAGTTGCTCTCTGTAAATATTAGAGCAGCCCCTGCACACCTGGAGTCCTATGTGACTTCTGGAAGAGAGTTTTCTAGCAAAACTCTCTTGGGAATAGGTTGAAGAGATTGTATATGCTTTCTGCTTTCCTTTCTGCAGGGGGGAGGTGTCACTTGGGGCTGTGTTGACTCCTGTCTCTATTGGATGTTGTGTAACATTGGGCAGAGCCTTCCACTTAGATTTTTGGCGCCTTAGGCTTCTGAGGTAGGGATAATTATGCCTGACTCCAAAGACTGTTGTTACATGTTTGCAAAAATGTCTGGTATATAAGAAGCCAACTAAACGGAAACTATGGTTACTATTGTGGTTGAAAGAAGTCCATGTAAGGAATAGAGTTCCCCAAATTTTTGAAGTTTGCAGACATGCTTAATTCTCTGAATTGCAACAAGACCAGCTCACCTCACAGAGCTTGCTGGGAAGCAGCAGCTGGGGCTGGGCTAAAAGCATCCATCACTTCTGAAGCAACCAAGAACGCACCTCACTCCCCACACATCCCTTGGCTCTAGGAACATTTTCTGCCCCAGGGCCGAGCTGAGGGTGGGGACCCAGTGAGCTGGATGCCAGCACAGGGCTTCAGCAGCAGAGGGGGGTGTGTCCCTGGTGGGCCTTGACAACCCGTTGTTGCATGTGCGCGTGTGTGTGTGTGTGTGTGTGTGTGTGTGAATGACCCAGGGATGTCCCGGCCTAGGACTGAGACTCTTAGGCCTGGCATGCGCAGAACCTGGCCACACAGCAATTCCAAGCTGCCATTCCAAATCTCAACTGAGGACACCCCAGGTTGATTGGGAGCTATTATTACGAGATGGAAGAGCCACCGCGGCTGCCACGTCAGCTGCCTTCAAAGCCATGTGTGGAAAAATACTAAGGAGTATGCAAATAGCTGGATGCCTTGCTCCCCGTTCTTTTTAGAGAAGGAAGCAGCCTTGGGAAAATCTCACAATGATGGGGTGTTGCAATCTTGCAATCCCAACTGTGTTGGGAATCACAATGTGACCCCTGTGCTTGACAGCTCAGCCCCTGTGAGAGAACCTTTGGGCTTCTAAACAGGCCAGGAATAGGGGTCTCCCGCTCAGTCTGATCCTTTTTGGGAATCTCAAACAGTATGATATTGCTCCCCTCACTCATCCCCCTAAAGCCACCTTTAGAACTGTTTGGAGATCAAAAGAGGAACCGGAAGCCCTACTTCCAAACCCTAGTTTCCAGGAATGGTGAACAGGGTGTGTTGGCGGAGCTCATAAAAACCACCCTAGAAAAGCATAGCTCTGCCAGGTCATCAAGCCTCGAACACTGGATGTCCCCGAGGAGGAGGGTGCGTGGGTTTCAACTTCTTTTTGCTCATCCGTACTTCATGATTTTCATTTTATTTAGTTTCTGGCATGCACATATTGCTTTTGTAACAAACAGAAATATTTTTCAAATGTTCTCAGTGGAGCAGTGTATTTTTAAATAGATAACAGAACATAATGAACGGGGAGAATGCAAACACCCTTTCTCCCCCTACACCTCCTTTTGCCTCGCTTTGCCCTTTCTTTCCAAAAGAAGTAGATATTCCTGTTTGTTTTTTTTTAAACAAACCTTAAAAAATAAGATACGGAAAATACGGAGAAAATTGTAATCCTATCCCAGGGACAGCTACTTCAATATACACATTGGCTTTAATATAGTGTAATTTTTTTGGGGGGGGAGGGCAGTGCTGGGGTTTGAACCCAGGTCTTGCATGTGCTGAACGAGTACTCTGTCACTGAGCTACCATCCCAAGCCTTGATTTCTTAGATAATCTCCTGTAGAACCTCGTGTCTTAGAGCAGAAATCCCAGGGTCCTTGACAGGGTGAGACAAGGGAACTGTAAGCTCAACACTGCCTGGGTTACAAAGTGAGTTCAAGGTCAATCTGGACAATCCTGCCTCAAAATACAGTGAGCTGGGATATTTTAGTTCAGCTTGTGTGATGCCCCAGGTTCCATTCAGGGTACCACAAAAACGAATGAACGAAGAAATTAACCAATACAACAGAGGAGGGGGTCAAAAAGAATGCTCATTCTGAAGGGCTTTCGAGATGGAGCTGCGTGATCGGAACAGTGTAAAACCCTGTGCCGGGCGGTCCTGCTGTTGAGCCCCGGCGAGTGCCTCTAATGTCAGCATCTGAAACCTGAAATGCTTCAAAATCCATTTTATTTTATTTTACTTTAGAGACAGGTTCTCATGTATCTCAGGCTAGCCCCAACTCCTGCCTCTACCTCCTCGTAGAAGAAAACAGGCACAAGCCATTGTGCCCAGCAGAAAAGCTTCCAAACCTGAAGTGCTCAAGTTGAGTGTGGTGGTACACACGGGCAAGTCGAGGCAGGAAGGTCCTGAGTTCCACGCTAGTCTGAGCCGTGTAATGAGACCTTGTTTCAAAAAGACAGGTGTGGGGCGGTGGGTGGGAGGAAGAGTGCTTGCCTAACATGCAAGAGTCTTGGGTTCGATCCTCAGCCCTGCATAAGACTGGGTTTGATGATACGTGCCTATAACCTCAGCACTGGGGAGGTGGAGGTAAGAGCAGAAAGATCAGAAGTTCAAGGCTAGACTTAGCTACACAGTAAGTTCAAAGCTAACTCAGGCTACCTGAAACCCTGCCTAAATAATAAGTAAGTAAATAGAAAAATAGAGAAAGAAAAAAATTCGAAGCTTTCTGAGCACTAGAATGGAAATGGAAAATTCTGCATTCGTCCTTATGAGGTCACAGGTGACGTAATTATTGAATAAAGTTGTCTTCACTAATGCACTGTGCTTTGTCACCAGCAGCAGGAAATGCAATCCAATGCCAGCCCCAGGCCTCCGACTCAGAGCCTGGGGTGACTCTACGCAAGTCACCCCAGACCTTAATAACCTGTCCAGAAAATAATTTCAGTACTAGTCAGAATGAAGCACAATTCGTGACTTTGCTGGTTGAGCAGAAAGTAATTAAGCAGATCTGTTTGCTGTAATAAATAGGTGACCCAAACATTTTAGGGAACGGTGGGTTTGTTCATGCTCACAGCTTACATTCCACTGTGGCAGGAGATTTACAAGCAGGGGTCGAGGGAACTAGCCTCACAGTATCCACAGGAAGAGCTGAGAAAGGGGCAAAGACCAAAGCATATGTTCTAGCTTTCCAGTCTGCCCAAACTGACAGCTAGATAGATCTCTATCCATCTTGCCCACCTGCCCAGGAAATGTTCCAGCCCACCATGGGCGGGGTCTTCCCACATCGATTAAATCATCTTCCACAGGCTTTCTCAGAGGTCTGCATTAACTAAATATTTCTTCCTAGGCTCAGCTGTCAGGTGAAAATTGACATCTAAGACTCGCTGCCACAACATGTTTGAAGACAGTCAAGTGTGGCCATAGGAGAGGGGCACACTTGGGTCCCCAAGAGCCTCAGCAGTGGCCAAATATATATTTTAGGGCTTTGAAACAACTTCATCATCATGGCCTCCTCCTCTTTCTTCTTCTCCTCTTCTTTCTCCTTCTTCTCTTCCTCCTCTTCCTCCCTTTCCTCCTCCTCTTCTTCCTTCTGAGATTGCAGCAATGTGCCACTATGCCCAACTTGAAGCTATAATTAATCTGCAATATAGTCTAGCTATTAGGGAAAGTACATGCTGGCAAATCCCCTTTTCTTATCTTGAGAACTCTGTTTTTGAAGAGGAGACTGTCAGAGAAGCCTGTTGGTAGAGATAAAGCATCGTTCAGAGGGATCCTTACACACAGGTCACAAAGTAGCTGAACTTAAAGGCATATAGTTCACTAGTAATTTTTAACAATCTTGTTTATTAAAACTCTAAGAAAAGGGAGTGAGTTGTTTGTAGGCAGTCTGGCCAGTTGTGTTGCAAACTCTGGGTGTCAGGGAGAGTTGGACTCAAAGGAATCAGATTGAGGGGGGCCTTCCCTTCTCATATCCCCTCTATCTCTAGCTACCTTGCTTCATATCAGAAAGAAAAATGAATTTTTGTGTTTAGACTTGGATCGCATACCCAAGAGAACTTGTGAGCTTTTTGCAAATATTTTTAAGATCCCAAGCATTTCTGTTCCCAAGTAGTTCAGATATCAGGACTCTATAAAATGCTAGCTGCATACTCCAAAGAAATGATTTACTCTCTTTATGTACTTGAAAAAAGTTACTTACTCTTAATCATAGAACTGGAATTGTGGTAGCTACTTAATACAATTTTTGTTTTATATTCTTTGGGTGGGGGGTGATATGTCAAGGGGGGGCATGAGTGTGGAGGTCAGAGGACAGCTTGTGGAGTCAGTTCTCTCCTTTTATGTGGTTCCGGCGACTGATAAGGCCATCAGGCTTCAGCTGTAAGTGCTTTTACCGGTGGAGTCATCTTGTCCAGAGTTTGTTTGTATTTATTTATTTACCTACTTATGGTGCTGGAAATTGAACTGAGGCCTCGCACATGCTAGAGCACTTTACCGTGAGCTGTATCTCCTCCAGCACGATTTCTTGTTTGCTGTTTTGTTTTGTTGAGATAGGGAGAGAGGGTCTCACTGTGTAAACCACTCTGGCCTCAAAGTCTGGGTAATCCTCCTGCCTCTGTCCCCTGGGTGCTGTGTGCCAACATATCTGGCTCCAATACAATGTTCTGAAGTTGAACAACAACAAAAAAATGTAAAGCAACATATGTTTCTAAGTGGTGGAACTTCTTGATTTCTGATGTATAGCTTGTCTTTTTTTTCTTTTAAACAAGGTGGGAAGTTGAGGATGTTGAGGTTGCTGCTTGGACCACCTGGGTAGAGACCTCTGGCTAGTTTGTCTATTCATTTTTCTTTTCTTTTTTTTTTTTTAGATCTTCTTTATTATTATTATTTATTCAATTGTGTGTGTGTGTGTGTGTGTAGAACCAAGGGTGAATTCGGGAATCATTGTAGACTGCTTCTACCTCCTTTTTTTTTGGCCCGGCATTTGTACATGGGATCTAGGATTCGAACTCAGGACCCTCTGTTTGCAAGGCAGAGGCCTAACCCCTGAGCCATCTCTCCAGCCCCTCATTTTTCTTTTTTTGCCTCATTATGTAGCCCACATAGTTTCAAAGTTGGGATTCTGCTGCCTGGGCCTCCCAAGTGCTGGAATTTGGGGTCTGTACTACCGTGATTGTCATTCTAGCAGGTGTAGCGAGAGGAAGATGCTGGAAGGTGGGAGGAAGAGAAGGACAGAGGTGGAGGGCTGGGTGGGAGAAAGAGATGGAGGGGGGAAGGAGGGGTGCTGATCTTGACTGTGGCGAGTAGAAGAGAGAACAGCCTGCAGGGGAGATGAGAACTCAACAAACCTATGGTATATGTCCATCCTGGCCACTGGGAACAGGAAAACAGGTCAAATACTAAGTCCCTTGGGGCCTGTGCTGCTTGGTTGCTGGCCCCTGGAGGCTGCTTTCTGCTTCCTGTTGGCCTCCCTTTATCTCTAGAGATGCCTTTCAGTTCCTTGAACAGCTCCCGTTCCCTGGGACCTTTGTACATTCTGTCCTCCTGCCAGGAAGTCCACTCTTTCCCTGGCCAACTCCCCATGCACCCTTGGGTCCTTAAGTGCACCATCACTTCCTTCATCTGGCCTTCCGGACGTTCCCCGTGAACCACAGCCTGCTCCTGGCCTCCTTCACTGCCTCAGGCTTCTCTCTCTGTACCCACTAGTCTGAAGGCTCCCCGAGGTCTGCAAGGAACCTGCTCTTGTTCAGTGCTATATTGGTGACAGCCAGCACACAGTGGACATTGAATTGGCACTTGCTGAAATGGAAGAAGGATAAACAAGTGAATCTGTGACTTGTAAAATGCTTTTATCTTTTGTTACAGTTACTCTGCACATCGTCAGTACATTCATCACAAAATGGCTATGGGAACAAGGGATTTTATTTGGGCTTATGATTATTTGGTTCCAGTTCTTAATCCAACTAGAAAGGAGAGCTCACACCAACACCAGGGAACTGGTCACATTCTATCCATTCCTGAGAGAGGGATGGTTCTCACTTGCCATTCTAGCACATGTATCTGGCTAACTATACTGAAGAATGTTAACTCCCTGAGTCTGATCCCTCCATCTTACCCACCTGCCCAGGGAAGAGTCCCACTGGTGTGGGTTGGGCCTTCCTTATCAGTTAGACGATCTTCTGCAGGCTTGCTCAGGGCTTAACTACTGATTCTTCGTGACTGTGCCCGGTTCAAGCCTTCAATGGTTGACATCATCACACACCTTCAGTGGCCTTCATTCTGTCTTGATAGATGCCAGTTGATTGGAGGAAAAAATTGGGGTAGGCAGAAGGATGCGTGGGGCTGGGGGAGGGACTTTAGCCAGGATGTTTAGCCAAAGCCCCTGTCATTTTCTTTTCCTTTTAGGGTGCAGCTTTCCTTTCTTTAAAAAAAAATTGTGGGCTGGAGAGGTGGCTCAGGGATTAAGCCTCTGCCTTGCAGGCGGAAGGTCCTGAGTTCGGATCCTAGACCCCACGTATAGACGCCAGGCGGAAGCAGGGGTGGCCTGCGTTTCTGGTCCTGGTAGGGCGGAGCCTGTGAATCCCGGGGCAGAGTAAACAAGGAGGAGGTGGAGGCGTCCATGGTGGTTCCCGAATTCGTCCATGGTTCTACACACACATACATACACACACATATATACACACGCACACACATGCATACACGCGCAATTGAATAAATAATAAATAAAATTGTATTAACTATATAACAAGTACATTTCATTCTGCCGTTTTCATACATATATAATGTATTTTGATCCTATTCACCCCATTGCCTTCTCTTGTCTCTCTAAAACTTCTATCGATCTCCTTTCTCTTCACAACTAACTTCTCGTTTATTTCCATGACACTCTCTCTTCTTCCCCTGTCCCCCAAGTTTCATTAGGGTCACTTACAGGAGCAGGGGCATCTGATCAGTGGATATATCACTGAAGAAAATGTGTCTTCCTAGCTATCATTGACCGTCTAGGAGAAGCAACTTGCCCTTTTTTTTTTTTTAAATGTTTTTATTATTTATTCAATTGTGCGTGTGTGTGTGTGTGTGTGTGTGTGTGTGTGTGTGTGTGTAGAACCACGGGCGAATTCGGGAACCACCATGGACGCCTCCACCTCCTTGTTTACTCTGCTCCAGGATTCACAGGCTCCGCCCTACCAGGACCAGAAGCGCAGGCCGCCCCCGCTTCCGCCTGGCGGCTATACGTGGGGTCTAGGATCCGAACTCAGGACCTTCCGCCTGCAAGGCAGAGGCTTAACCGCTGAGCCACCTCTCCAGACCTGCAACTTTCCCTTTCTAAGACTAGTGTTTCTCAGAATTCAATGCATAGATTACTGGTTTGTTTTCCTTTTCCATTGTGTGTGTGTGTGTGTGTGTATGTGTAGGTCACATGTGTGTATTCTTTGTATGTGTGTGGGTGCACGTTCAAGCACACTTGCATTGGGAGCACAGAGTGTGATATTGGAAATTACTCTCCATCACTTTTTGGCCCTATTCTTTGGAGACTGGGTCTTTTATTAAGCCCAGAGCCTGCCTAAAGGTTTAGTCTCACTAACCAACTTGCTCTGGGGAATTCCCAGTCTTCCCCTTCCAGGACTAGAATTACAGGTGGGCCCTAACACCTGTCCATTTTAAATAGGATATAGGGGTCTTGAACTGTGGTCCTTTTGCTTGTGCTGCAAGTGCTGAACAATTTTTCCAGCCCTTCCTGAATCTTTTAAAAATGCAAATTCTAAAACTGAGGGTCTATAGGGGGTGTGAGACCCCCCAACTCCCTAACAAGCCTTAGGGAATGCTGGATGTGTGTGTGTGTGTGTGTGTGCGTGTGTGAGCACTACTGTGGTCTCCCCCTGTGTCTTTCCATTGATTTTAAGCTATGATTTCCATTTTAAGATTGAGTCGTTGTGCCCCCTTTTGGCCATTCTGGGGTATGACAATCTGTCTCAGGTAGTAAAGAGCACGCATGGATTTTAGAATATGAAATTCTTGGGCAGTGTAGCAGTTAGACTGCATGGATGCTGATAAATGACCATCAAAAGGCTTAAGGGAACAAGGGGTTTATTTTCTTACTATAGTCTGGTTACAGTCTGTCCAGCTTGATGGGAGAGCATGCACTAACACCAGGAGCCGAGGGAACTGGCCACATCATCCCTACACAATGGCTGAGAGAGGGACGATCCTTGCTTGCCAGACCAGCACGTTTAGGCCAAGCATACACAAGGATGCTGACTCTCTCAACCAGCTTTCGCTGTATTTTATTCCAGGGCCTAGTCCCACCCACCATGGGCTGGGACCTTCCCATCAACCAGACAATCACCTGCAGGTTTGCTATGGGCTTAACCCAACCACTAATTCTCCACAAATGTGCCCAGAGCTTAAACCCAGACTTTCAAGTTGACACCTGTGCCTGACTATGACAGGCAGCAAGGTCTTTTGTTAAAAGCAGATGAGCACAGGATTACCGTAGCATTAAGAAACTGAAGAGTTCACCTTGTTAAAAGATCCCTGCCATCTGGAGGTGAAAGGAACTTCTGGAACTGAAGAATGTTGGAGTTGGAAGCTTCTGCTCTGTCTGGCAAGGCGTCTCACCTTTGCAATTCTGCTGTCTGAACATCACATCCCCTTCCAAAGTCGGAGGCCTTTCAGTCAGGGTTGCAAGATATCCATCGTGGACCCTTATGTATGTTTTGGCATTAGTTTATTTAGATTTCCTACCTTTTTATTTTATTTTTTTAAAAAAAGGTGGATTCCCTTGGCCTTGGGATTCCATATCTGGAATTCATGAGTTGGTTCTCCAGAGTTGTCTTGCTCTTCATGGATTTGCATCCGTGAGTTCCATTCTTTCTCCCCTCTAACAAACTCTGCCTCAATCCTTAAAAAATTGTGGGAAAATGTGGCACTAGTCGATTCAGGGATTCAGGCTCCTGAATCCAGGGCTACAGACAAGCCTGAACACATACAGACACGTCCTGAACATGTCCCAATAGAGGAACCATGCAGGTGGAGGGATGAACAACCAATGGGAAGCAGCTATCTAACCTGCCTCTGCAACGGATACCTAGTAATCAGACAAATGATTGGTGGCTGTCCCCCACCGCCAGCAGAGAGATGGCAACACCTGATTGGACCCCTGACCCTATATAAGCCCAAACACTTCCTTAAATAAAACGAGTCTGCCGCAACTCGAGTGTCCACTGCCTGCTTCTTACCTGATTCCCGGGTCTGTGTGGACTCCACATTGCTTGCCCCCTCGCCTCCAGCTCTGAGGCTCCCCCCTCCCTGGACTTTCCCCTTTCTTTCCCCAGCTGGCCCCGCGGGATTCGGCAACATCAGGCACCCAACATAGCATACTGTCTTAGCCTTTTTTTTTTTTTTTTTTTTTTTTTTTGTGTCTGTGTGTGTGTCTGTGTGTCAGAGGGCCTATGTGTGCCGTGGAGGCACACAGGTGATTTCAGGAGTCACCCTGGATTGCTTTTACCTCCTATTTGCTTTGCTCTGGGGTTTCCCAGGTTCTGTCTTCCAGGACCAGAAGTACCGTTTCCCCCACCCCCATTTCCACCAGGTATTTTTATGTGGGATCTGGGATCTGAACTCAGGATCTTTTGCTTTTGAGGCAGAGACTTAACCCCTAGGTCATCTCTCTGTCTTAGCCATGTGGTCCTGTCTTAACCCTTCTTAAGTGGACTGCTCAGGGTATTAAATCCCTTCACGACATTGCGGTGACTTTGGACAGCCTGCCAGTTTAGGAATCAGTATTTCGTGTCCTCCCAGCTAAATCCCCTTGGTAGTAAGCTCTGACTGGGACGGCCCTGGAGGTTCTGGCCCCAGGTCCATAGCAACAGGGTCCATAGATACCTGTTTGCATAATGCTGAGAGATTCTTTTTGATCTGCTTTCCTTTGGACACCTGCTTGCATATTCCCACGAAAGATTCGTGAGATTCCCTCTAAGTCTCCCAACGGACAGACTCCTTCCAAAATGACAGAAAAAGCTTCTGTTTGCAAAAGAAGCACCCTCTCTTTCTCTGAATGCCCACGTAAGCAGAGAGGTCCTTTTCAGGTTTATTCTCTCATAAACCTGCCCACTTACTGTGGAGAATTTCTTTCTCTTTATTGTTCTCTATTGCGTTCTACTTTGAGCTGGAGTCTCCCCAGCCTTTCAGACGTGAGCACCGACCAGAATTCTTCTCATCTACAACTACTGTGCATTGAACAGCAACTTCCCACTGCCCCCTTCCCGCCCAAAGGACCTGGAAACCACCATCCATTGCATGTCTATGACCTGACTGGTGTAGCAACCTCCTGCAAGTGCAGTCACACAGCATTTGTCCACTTCCTGCTTTCCAGACAAGCCTGTGGTCCTCCTCCTTAGCCTCCTGAATGCTGGGATGACACAGTGTCCCGGCCCACAGACCAGCACAAACCTAGACCTAAAAACGCAGGAAACTGAAGTGGGAGTGGTAGGAATTAAAAGTTCCAGGCTTTGGGTCAGAGGGGGCCTTGGATGTCCTCTTATCATCCAAGCCAACTTTATTGTAACATACATGGGTTTTATAATCAAGGAGCAGGGCCAAATTCTTTACAGGATTATGTAAAGCGCATACATTTTGGTTACAGCCACTTGTTTTGGGATCAGGCATGGCGCCTCATTGCTAAAAGAGAAAGGAATATATGTCTCAAAACAGAGTTACTTGGTCCGTGCATAAGCATATCTCAGATAAGCCGGAAAGAACTATTGGGGGAAGAACAGCCCAGCCAGTTTCTAAGAAAAAAAACGACCCAAACAACCTGAAAGTTCTCTCTACTCCCAAAAGGGGGAGTTTGGCCTGCCATTGTCTTGCAGACAAGAGGCAAACTCAACCCCCCAGGGGAGGAGTCACTCAACAGCCCGTTCAGTTGCTAATGTATTATCCAGAGAGCAGGCCTTGGGCCTGACAACACCCACAACACAGTATTCTCATTTTTTGACTGGCTCATTTCATTTCACAAAATATCCACAAGGTTCATTCTTGGAATGCCCTTCCTTGTAAAGGCTGAATAATATTCCACGAGGTGACTAGACTACATTTTTCTTGTTCATTTTTCTGTTGCTGATAATTGGATTGTTTTTACTTATTGTGAATAATGTTTATTATGAACATGAATGTACAGGTATTCCTACAAGATCTGTGTACTTCTTTTGAGTTTACGCCACAGATAGAATTGCTGGATCTCTTGTTATTTCTGCTGCTGTCTTGCATACATGAGCTCCCAGCTGAATTTCCTGTGTCTGCCTCCCACATCCTCACGCAGAAGTGCTTGGGTTACAGGCTCTGGCCACTGCATCCAGCCTGTTTAGGTGAGTTCCGGGGATTGAACTCGGGCTATCAGGGTTGAGCAGCAATTGCTTTTACCTGCTTACTCATCTTGCCAGCTCTGAAAGCCCATTTTGAGTTAGTTGTGTGTGTAGCACTAGACAAAGACCCATCCTCATTCTTTGGCATATACAGTTTTCCTAGTGCCAATTATTGAAAAGATTGTCCTTTCCCTGTGGATCTTGTGACCCTTATAAAATATCATCTGACTATTAAAAATTGGGCTGGAGAGATGGCTCAGGGGTTAAGACTCTGCCTTGCAAGCAGAAGGTCCTGAGTTTGGATCCCAGGTCCCATGTAAAAATGCCAGGTGGGATCGGCCTTGACTTGTACTTCAGCTCTGGTGGATGAAGGCTGGGAAATCCCGGAGTGAAGCAAAAAAGAAGTTAGAAACAATCCAGGATGTTTCCTGGAGTCACCAAGTCACTCTTGGTTCTCCACAGGCACACACACCCTCTGATGTACACACACACACACTCACACACACACACACACACACACACACACACACACACACACAGAGGCACACATGTGCAAAATATAAAAAAAAAAACATTTTATGAGACTGGGGAGATGTCTCGGGTTAAAGCCCTTGCCTCACAAACAAAAGAACCTGAATTTAGACTCCCCACATCTCACATAAAAATTCTGGGCAGAAGTGGTGGTAGCCTGCAATTTTAGCCCTAGAAGTTAGAGCCTGGGAAATTCCAGGGCAAAGCAATAAAGAAGTAAAACAGTCCAGGATGATTTCCAATGTCACCCTTGGGCCTCCATAGCACACATCCTCAAGTGTCCTATTGTCTACATGCATACATACATATGCACATGCTAACAATTTTATATCTTATTTTATCAGTGTCCTGCTGTATACATGCATGAATACACACATACTAACAATTTTATATTTTATGACTTTATCAGACTATGCTAATAGTCTGTGTCTATTCCGGCTGTGTCCCAGGGCCTGCCTGATCCATCAGCACACGATTGATGGAGAACATAAATCCAGACACCACCCGATGTCTGCAGAGGTAGGAGGTGCCTGACTGGAGAAGACATGGCCAGCAGAGGGCGCTCTCTAGCAGACAAGGCTTGGTCAATAGAAACCTTGGAATCTACTGCAGTGTAGTGCTTTGCAAATTGGCGACTTCAACTTTTAGTTAGGTTTTGGGTCTTATGGAGTCAAATCATTCCAGTCTTCTATGTAAATTTAACTTAATTCTAGCTTTCTAACTTTTATAAAGGGGTTATATTGTACTCCATTTCCTCTGTTTTATGGTGGCCTCCTGGAAGCTTAGTTAGGGTTCCTGCCCTTACTTAAGTCAAGTGTGGGACCAGAGCATTAGCAAAGCTTTTGATGTCCCTCTCTGTCTGGCTTCTGCCTTACCCGAGGGGATAGCATGTGTCATCAAGCTGGATTGTTCTAGAAATTGTTAGCATGATGGGGAATTACTTCAAGGTGCCAGAAAATTCCTGCCTAGGCAGGGTGCAGACTTCCCGGTATCCCAGAGCTTCTGACCTCAGCCCTTCGGCAGCCAATCCACAGTGGCACTGCTGTAAACTGACAGGCCACACAAAGGCCTGGAAAGAAGCTGAGGCTCAAACGGACTTGGGTGAGGCTAGGAGGGGAGTCCCGCCCCGAGTCACCCGGCCGTGGGCCAGGCCGTTGCCTGGTAACAGTCACTTCATTTACCAGCGGGCAGCAGAGCCAGTGCTCTGAGGGGAAGCCCAAACACGGGGCCTGGGATGCCCAAGGGAGCTCTCTGGGTAACAGAAACCACAGGGAGGGCTTGGTCACTTTCAGAGGGGACTCAGGCCCTCAGAAGCTGGCAGGAGGCCAGTGGGTGGGGACCAGGAGAGGGAGGCCAGAGAGTCTTAGAGGTGGACATAGAACCAGCCAGGAGGCCGTGGAAGAACCCAAGGCCTTCTAGACACACAGGATTTGCAGCTCTGTGACCATTCTGGGCAAAAGATGACCAAGTGAATCATACCCGTCACTTACACACACACGCACACCCCTCACACACACACACACACACACACACGCACTCACCAATCACACACACACTAGCCAATAGAACAGTAAGACAAAAAGTGGGGAAATGGCACGGGACAGTACCATCCCCCAGACAGTTTCTCCCCCCCTACTCTGGCTGGTGGGATCATCCAAAGAATGGACGGGAGATAGGAATGCCCCTGGGAATCTCAGGCTGGGAGCAGGGGGAATGCTACCAGCTAGAGAGGCGTTTGCCTCCCCAGAGCGATGTCACTCAGCTCTGACAGCCTTGCAGGATGAGCGGCGGAACCACATCTGGAGCAGCATGGCTCCGTCCTGTGCGTCCTCTGCTTCTCCTGCTCGCTTTGAAGAGGAAATCACTGGCTAAAATAACCTCTTCTGAGTTGAATGTATTTCCTTTTTCCACTCTTCAGTGAGGCTGGTGGGTGAGGTGCAGACCCAGCTAGGGTAAGGTAACAATTTGGGGTGTGTAGACTCTCAGAGGTAGAATATGGGACTCCTTACATCCTTTAGGAGTATTTACTTATTTAGATTTGTGAGACGGTGCCTCTCTTTTCCATTTATTATGACTCTGTGTGTGTGTGTGTGTGTGTGTGTGTGTGTGTGTGTGTGTGTACATGTGTTTTGGGAATCACTTCTTTCCATCCAGCTTTATATGGGTTCTAGGGATTGAGGTCAGGTCATTAGGCTTGTACAAGTGTTTTTACCAGCTGAGCCATCTTGCCTCCCTTTGACATAGGGTCTCTCTGTGTAGCTCAAGCTGGCCTTGAACTTGCCATTTTCCTGCCTTGGCCTCCCAAGTCTGAGATGATAGGCCTGAGTCCCCAAACCTACGATGACTATGAATTCAAGGAATCACTTGGTAGACATTCATGTTATAGGCTGTGTTGGTACCTTTCCTGGCCCATATGGGATGTCAATCAAAGCCAATGCCGTGGAGGAGAGTGTCTTAGTACTTCTTCCAGACATCTTGTGGTGTAAGTGTCATACAGAAGGAGGAATATGGTCTGACTCCAGTTATATAAAGGTCCTCAAGTGTCACATTGCTAGAGACGGAAAGTGGAACAGGGATTATGGGCAGCTAGGGGAGGGGAAAGGGGAGCCAGTGCTTAAAGATTGCAGGTGAGAAAGTTCTGGAGATGGGTAGTAGGAATGGCTGTGCAAATGAACTGTGCAGTGAGGAAAGGTTAATAGGCTAGGGATGTAATTCAGTAGTTGAGCCCTTAGTTGGCATATATTTTTAATTTTATTTATTATTTTGTGTGTGTGTGTGTGTGTGTGTGTGTGTGTGTGTGTGTGTGTATCAGAGGGAACTGTGTGTCCCTGTGGAGAACCAAGAGTGACTTTGGGAATCATCCTGGATTGCTTCTACCTCATTTTTGCTTTGCTCTTGGGTTTCTTAGACTCTGCCTTCCAGGGCTGAAAGTACAGGCCACCACCATTTCTGCATGGCGTTTTACATGGGAACTGGATTCTTCTGCTTGTGAGGCAAAATCTTAACCTCTGAGCCATCCTTAGCGGGCATATTTGAGGACCCTGAGTTCAATCTCCAATACCACACAAAAAAGAAAAGAAAAGAAAAGAACATGCCTATTGAAAAAAGTCAAAAGGTAAGCTACAGAATATGCATCTTTTGCCACAGCTAAAAGGCAAGTAGCGGCAAAGACTTCCTATTGCGCTAAGGACAGTGGCATTTCTTTTCTTCTGTTTTTGGTGCTCGGAGTGAGGCAAGTGCTCCACAAATGGTACTGCTCCCCAACACTGCCCATGGGATACTCACACGATGCCTGTCCCCTCTCAGCCTCTTCTCTATACCTGCCAACAAGACTGGACACAGAGGCAGGGAACAGAAATGGAAGAACTGGAAACAGGATTAACACGTGATTTGAAGGCTCCCAAATGCTGAGGGCAAGCTTTTGGAAGGAGGCGGCAAGGTTCGGGGGACACTGGGGAGGGATGGTATGTGGTGTCTAGAGACCCTGGAAGAAGTTTGGAACAGGAGAAAGAATTCTGGGCTCATTCTCAGGCGCAGCAAGACAAGCTAGATTTGGACTATCATGGCAGGACTCCAAACACTTCTCCCTTTTGCTCCGGCTAATTGAGAAATAGGTTAAGCCCACCCATCAGGAGGAAATGAAACAAAATTGAAACAATGTCAAAATATCACCCCTCAGATTTCATGAGGGGAAATGGCGGGCTTACAACACAAGGCAGGGCAGCTGTTTATGGAACTTAGAACCCAAATGCTCAGGCAGAACCAAGTTAGCATAGAAAAGTTTTATGATCTGTGAGCCATCTATTCAAGGCAACTTCTCCGGTCTAAAGAAATGTCATTAATCACCTCTGAGAGTTACTGAGCAGATGCTATGTTTGCATATACCACCACGTGCCAAGCTCAATCTGAATGCGTTGCGTACCTCCTCTTTGCATTTCTCATAGAAGCCATTTAAGATGAATGTGTTTTATATAAAGTTAACAACTTTTAAAAAAAATTTTTTAAAAAAATTTTTAAAAAAATTTATTTGAGCAAGAGAAAGAGAAAGAGAGAGAAGGAAAGGGAAGGAAAGGGAAGGGAAGGAAAGAGAAGGGAAGGGAAGGGAAGGAAAGAGAAGGGAAGGGAAAGAAAAAGAAGGGAAGGGAAGGGAAGGAAAGAGAAGGGAAGGGAAAGAAAAAGAAGGGAAGGGAAGGCAAGGGAAGAGAAGGGAAGGGAAAGGGAGGGGAGGGAAGGGAAGAGAAGGGGAGGGGAGGGAAGGGAAGGGAAGAGAAGGGGAGAGGAGGGAAGGGGACGGTGGAGGTCTAAGCACAGCTTTCAGAAGTCACTTCTTTCCTTCCATTATGTGGACTTCTGGGAATCAAACTCAAGTCACAGATTTGTGAACAAGCACTTCACCTGCAGAGCTACTTATTGGCTCCTCTTTTTTTTTTTTTTTAATTTATTTATGAGAGGGAGAGGGAGAGAAAGAGGGAGGGGAGGAGGGAGGGAACGAGAGCTCACGCAGGTTGCATGGGGAGGTCCTAACTTTCAGAAGCTGATTCTTTCCTTCTAACCATTTGGGCCCCTGGGATCAGGACCCCACGTCTGCGTGCAGGTGCTTTTACCTGGACAAACAGCCTCACTATGCAGTCCAGCCTGGCTGGAAGCTCTAACCTCCTGTCACAGTCTCTTAAGCGCTGGGGTTACAGGCATGCACCGCCACACCTGGGGACACTCATGTTTACTAATTTGGTCTTCTAATTATTGTGTTCCCTGACCCATCCCATGAGAATTTTGTTACAGCTAGAAAAGTTGAAAAGCTTGCCCTCTCTCCCCACAGCTGGGAAGCAGTAATAACGGGATTCGAACCCTGGTCCACTTGACTCAGAAGCTCTGCTCCTGAAGAGAAGTGTGTTGGAGAAGACACTGTTGCGGAGAAGATTAAGAAATGACGCTGATAATGAAAGCTATGTCTGCAAGCGCTTCGGATGAGCAATTGCTAGGTTGCTCTAGCATGACATTGCATGATGTCACAATGCCATCGGAAGGGAAAGAGCAGCGAATGTCACAAGCAAGGATTTGGCTTTAAAGTTGATGAAACGCAAAGCTCACAATGGATAGGACGTGAAATGATGCTTGACTGTGTCAGGGTGTGCACATGATGTGCGAGTTTCGTTGTGTGTTCTGTTGTGTGTGTTCTGTTGCAGGTGCATAAGTTGCGGCTGTTCTTTGTGTGTGTTGTGTGTTGCAGCTCTGCGTGTCGTGCATGCGCTGTATGTGTGCGTGTGTGAGTCAGGAGGGAGGCTTGCGTGATGGCCAATTTGTGCTATGCCAGGCTGCATATGCCAGCAGCCAATCCTTAGTGCCGACTCAGACAGGAAACCGCGCATTCCTCAGCATCCACAGACTGTATGTGGTTCATCTTCGCAGCTCTGTGCAGCCGCCAGTCATACTCTGTTTTATGGTGAGGAAAATGGAGGCACAGAAAACCCAGCAACTTGTCCTCTGACTACCTTCTAGTAAGAAGTGGAGTTGGGGCTGGAGAGATGGTTCAGGGGTTAAGTTTTTGCCTCTCAAGTGGTCTGGAAGGCTGAGACTGGGAAATCCCAGAGCAAAGCATAAAGGAGGTGGAACAATTCAGAGTGATCCTGAAATCACCCTTGGGCCTCCACAGGCACACAGAGTGGCCTCTGACACACACACACACACACACACACACACACACACACACACACACACGCACACACACACAGAGCCTTGAGGGGGAAAAGCCATTTTGATCAACTTAATGAGTACTAAGAACTGAAAAGTCTTTGTCAACATCTTATACTTCACAATGGTGAAACGTGAACAAAGAAGTTCATTGACTTATCTTCATTAAAACTGGGGCCCACCAGACCTGGGGATGTATCCTAGTGGTAGAGCTAGTGTAATACCAGTGATGTTTTGGCTTTGATCCTCCACACCTGGGGGGGAGGGGGCGCAAGCAAGCAAGGAAACAACTAACTAAACAAGCAAGCAAGAATGCAAACCAAACCAACCAACCAAACGAAAAACAAGGAAACGCTTGGAGATGGCCAGAACTGTGCCCTGGATATGGTTTAAATGCACTCCCCTAAGATTTTGTGTGCCTAAACTTAATCCCCACCATGAGGTACTAGGAGAGTGGAAACAACCCAACTATGGTGTTGAGTTAGAGGCAGAGTCTTTGGGGGTGATTAGAATTTGAGTTTTCCCATTGGCCCAGCGGACCCAATGTTGATGGGTGTGTGTAAAATAGTCACAGCTGTTCCGTTGAAGATGGTAACGGCTGTTGTGTTGAGGTGACTGGAGAGAGAGAGAGACAGAGAGAGAGACAGAGAGAGAGAGAGAGAGAGAGAGAGCCTGCTCCTACCATCAGCAGGGGAGATAAGCCATATGCCCCCATGATAGATTGCATAACATGATGGATTGAAAGCACGTGGCAGATGTGGATCTGACAGACCAATGCTCACACCCCAAGTGGCTCCTAGCTGTGGATGTAGAAGAACGTGGTCTTGCACTAGGGTCGACACACAGCCATGGAGCCTGTGGGCAGGATTGGGTGATTCCAGACCAGTATTTCTTCCAGATTCTGGTGTGTGCGCTGCACCACTTGAGAATATCCTGCCATGCGAAATGGGAGAAACTGCTTCGGAGACAGACCCAGAGCGAGTGGGATTTGTGTGATGAGCATGAGGCGAAGATGGAAATGAGCGTGTCCCCAACCGAGAGTCCACACCAGGGAAACCAGAACTGTCCATCCCGCTTCTTCCCCGGCCACTCCAGGCGACACTCCTTGTATAGACCCATATCTACTGAGCAGATTAACTGGAGTCAGTTCGATGAGGTAGACCAGCTACCAGATCTTCCCAGCAGTGTTTGAGTGTTGACCCCTGGGACTTCCTTCGAGCTGCTTGCCTTGCCTACCCTCAACTCTGACTTCTTGCCGGGGAGACTGATGTGGCAGAGAAGATGTGCGGATGCTGCAGGGCTGAGACACTCCCCCTCTCCCCAGCTCTTAGCTATTTATACCACTCTGAGAGGGCAGCCTCTCCTCTTTGGCCTTGATTTCCACTTCATGTGGCAGCAGATTGAGCATTCAGTGTGACCCAGGTACCTTCGGTGTGGTCTCTGAGCCCTCTTTCTCCTCTCCTCTTCCTCTTTCTCCTGCCCCCTCCTTTCCCTCCTCCTTCCCATCTTCCTCTTCTTCCTCCTTGTTTTGACTCAGGGTAGGACTATATAGCCCAAGCTAGCCTGGACCTCACTGATGTCTGTCCTGGGACCGAAGGCATGGTCCACCCGCACCAGGCCAAACCTTTCTACCTGTGGCCTCAAGGGAACTTCTAGAATGATGTAGCCTTGGCTCTGGCTTACTGGGCGCAGTGCTAGAGACACAGGGGTCTTCGCGGGTGACTCCTGAGGGGTTTGTCTCTGGCAAGCAAGTCTGTGTGGAAGTGGCAGAACCAGGACAGGGGACAAGCCCAACAAGGAAGTGGCTCTCCTATAGTGCAGACTCAGTTAGATTTGGGGGGGAATGGTTGGATTTGGAGATTTGAACTCCCAGGTATGTATATTGTTTCAGGAAGTTGAGGGGGCAGGTTACACAGGCACCGAGGCATCTGTTACTGGGGATTGGACTGAACTCCCCTCCTAGGGGAGTTCGAAGGGCTCAGGAGAGGACAGAGCCGGGAAAGCCCTGACGAGGGATGAGAAAAGCAAACTTCAATCTAGCATGGAAAAAAAGCTTCTTGTTGGCAGCCAGAGCAAGAAGCCTGATTCCACAGGCAGGAAGCCAAAGGAGCCCTTGTGTGATCTTGGGCACCGGTGTGAGCTGGAGCAGGGCTCAGAGGGCACGTGCCAGGAGGAAGCCACTGGTGAAGGATGGTGGGGGGGGAAGAGAGGGAGGGGGCAGGCTGGAAGCTACTCAAGCTGGTCAGTTATTACTCTTCCCTGAGGCTTCTGGACCGTTCTATGCACTCAGCAGGTATCTCTTCCCACAGGGCTAGGTTTGTAGTCATCTCAGGACCTGGGGAACTCTCGCTGCTCCCCACTGGAGGTGGGCACAGGCGGGAAGGGATGCGAGCTCTCCCTCACGCAGCTGGCTGGTGCGCAGCTGATAGGCTCGTAGAGGCTGATTGCCCCTGGAGTCCTACCAACTGCACTGGCTTCTGAACCGCTAAGTAATATTATCCGAGGCTCACTGGCCACCTTTAGCTGTAGTGTCAAGATCTTCGGTTTCAGACCAAGTCAGCCTCGGAGGACCTGGCCTTCTTTAGAGGGGAAACTTGCCTGTCAATCAAAACCCTGTGGGGGCCTGGCTCTTTAAGTTTCTACGCAGAGAACTACCTTTGTGCAGAATCCTACACCCCTGTGCTGAGGTTCAGGAAGTCTGGGGTTGGGGTAGGGAGGAATTTGTTTCTTAAGTAAGCACACAAATACTTGGTAACAAACAGGTATTCCCAGGACAGTAACTGACGATAAGAAAGGTTCAGTGTTTATTTATTCAACCTTGAAGGTCATATCATTTTCATTATTCTCAACATCCAAATAGAATCACCGATTACCTGAGTCCCTCCAAGGTCACAGAGTTAGTAAGTGGTAGTGATTTGGGCTTTCACAAACCTATTTAACCTATAGCAGCTGTGGTTCTCTGAGATCTGAAGAAAGAATTGCCAAAGGATGGGAAAGGGTTGGGTCAGCGCTTGCCGTGCAAGCATAAGGTCCGAAGTTCAAGTCCTCAGACCCCACATAAGTCTAAGATTGCCTTCTGACTTTCACATGCACTGTGACACACATGTTCCTACACACACACACACACTTTTTAAGAGGAATGAACAGTAGGGAAATGCACTTGTAGGTGTGGATCTCCTGACACTCCTAACACAAGTCCCTGCTTGAGCCATGCCAAAGGCTCAGTCAGGCAAAGGTTAGGTTGTGCTGCAATAACAAATGAGCCATGTTCGGTTACACTTCATGCTCTTTGCACATGAGCAGGGAACACCCTTCATTATAGTCAGGCAGGACTCCAGGCAGAAGCTCTGTCTTGACAGGTGATTTCACTATTGCAAAAGGTAGGGAAAGAACCACTTTCTGTCTGGAAAGGACATGGATGTCAGTGCTGTTGATATTTCATTGGCTAAGTAAGTTCCGTAAAAAGCCACAGTATCTCATCAGGAAAGCGTTTAGCATGCCACGCATGACTCCCTGAAGGTACTTTCTTCTTACCTTTCTTTGGACACTAAAATTCGTGTGTGTGTGTGTGTGTGTGTGTGTCAGAGAGAGAGAGAGAGAGAGAGAGAGAGAGAGAGAGAGAGAGAGAGAACACAGCAGACAACCTTAGCTGCCATTCCTTAGGGTCTGTAGATGTGGATCAGACTTGCTGGCCAGCAAATCTCAGAATCCACCTGTCTTCATTTCATGGTGCTGGGAGTTCAAGTGCATGCTACTATGCGTGGCTGTGTGTGTGTGTGTGTGTGTGTGTGTGTGTGTGTGCGCGCGTGCGCGCTGTGTATTTGAGTGCACAGATGCTAGAGGACAATGTCAGGTGCCTACTCTGTCACTGTCTGCCTTATTCCCTTGAGGGTGGGTCTCTCATCCTGAGCTCACCCTTTTTCACCTAGGCTGTCTAGCCAGCCAGCTCCAGCGACCCTCCTGTCTCCATACTTCTCCCCTCAGAGAGGCTACAGGCGCACATGTAGATACCTGTTTTTTTTTTTTTTAAACATGGGCTCTGGTTCCCACAAGATCTCGCTAGCTGATCCATCTCCTCAAGCTGCCGCCTGGAATTCTTGTCCTTACCCCTCAGCCAGGCTAGCGCCACACAGGGTTTAATTCTGGATCAACTGCCACCCGCTCTGGGCAGTTTTCTCCAGCACGCCCAGGGGCTGGCTTAGTGCCCAAGAATCCATAATGGGTTCTCTCTCTCTCTCTCTGTCTCTCTCTCTCTCTCAAAGAGAGGAAAAATGCACTGCTCAAAAGGAGGTCAGAGAACAACTTTCAGAAATCAGTTCTCTCCTCTCACTACGTGGGCTCCAGAGTTCCAACCCAGGTCTCAGGTTTATGCACAAGGCCCTTATCCACTGAGCCACGTCAGCGGCCGCTCCTGAGCTTATTTCTATCGTGGCTCATGCAGTGCTGCCCTACAGCTATGGTTTCCTAGCCTCTTGCCCTCTGTCACTGGACTGTGGCTCTGGAGCCGGGCACGTGTGGTGACAGGGTTGTGTCTCTGTGAGGCAGATGTGCAGGGGCCCAGGAGTGCAAGGGCCTGGTGATTAAGAGCTAAGCTCTGGGCCTTTCCCAGAGGAACAGGATGTGTGGAAAATGGGGAAGAGGAAGGCGAGACCTCTGTGACTTCAGGATGAGCCAACTGCAGATGGGGGAAGAAGCCCCCTAGAAGAAGCAGTCGGGTTTTTCTGAGGTTTGCCCCAGTATGGAAAGTCTCACCTCAAGCCTGGGTTACTCACTGCCGGAGCCAGCTGTGTCACAGGCTGGAGAGAGGACATTATGCAGCTGGCAGAACAACTTTGTGGTCCTCACTTGGGGGGCATCAGTGATAGGCACTAAGAGTTCTAGTAGGCAGAGCGCAGGCGTTGAGTTGCTCTGGAGTCGGTTTGCCCGGTTGCCTGGTAGACCTACAGCCTCTGGATCTGCGTGGCATCAAGACAAGGGATTGCAGCCTGCCCATGTGGGCATCGCTCCGGCTCTGCAGGGGGCTCCCTGCTGGGAGAAGTTAAGGCCGAGGAAGCTGCAGGACAGGACCCACCTTGGGCCCCTGCTGTCAGCCTGGCGTCAGACCCTCAGCCTTTCTCCCCATCTCCCCTGGGCAATGAACCATTTTCTCTGGATCAGGAGACCCCCCCGGATTCTCTCACTTTCGGACCTGTGTGCATTAGCTGAACCTTTCAATTGAATTTATTTTTTCCTCAAGAAACTGAACTCTTCCGGGTAACAAGGCAGCTGAGTGGGTAAAAGCGTTTGTCTGTAAGCCCGATGACCTGGGTTCAATCCCCAGGACCCACCTAAAGGTGGAAGGTGAGAACAGATTCCATAAGTTATCCTCTGACGTCCATATACAGGCTGTAGGATATGCCAGCCCCCATCATACTGTGTGTGTGTATGTGTGTGTGTGGGGGGCACTTGAGTACGCATACCTGTGAAGGTCAAAGGATGACACTGGGAATCATCTGCATTGCTCTACCTCCTTATTATTTTGTTCTGGGGTTTTCCAGGGCCAGAAGTACAGGCCGAAGTCCTTTGGCATTTCCCCAGGTAGAATCTGGGGACCCAAAGCTATCTCCCGAGTCCATAACAGTTTTTAAAAAGAAATTGAGCTCTTCTGGCGACTTGCTTCTTCGTGCTGTGGCTTGTACTGCAGCTGAGGAGGGACCTGTTCTTGGTGACTTCGACTGTCCATCGTTCAGCGTTCAGCTTGCCCCTTCCTTCTGCTCATCCTGTTTCCCTGCCTGAATTCCTGGGGAATCTGTCAGCCCCCTCCCTCTACCATGCAAGGTAATTACCTCTTTCCTGTGAATCCTTGGGGTCACAAGACAATCTAGGCCTGCTGGAGGTCCAGCCCCTGTCATGGTTTGAATGGAAGTTGTCCTTCAGAAACTTAGGCGTTTGCATCCTTCGGCATTAGGGGAGGTAACGGCACCTTCAGGAGGTGGCGACTTGTTGGAGGAAGACGCCTCGCAGGGTGGGCCTTGAGGTTGGTTGGCCCTGCCCTGCTTCCCCCTGAGTAGTCTGCTCCACCAGTCTATATACAGCTTGCTCTCTCAGCCGCCGTGACCTAACCTCCAGCTTCTACTGCCCACCCTGCCTGTCCGCCATAATGGACTGTATCTCCCCTCTACAACTGTCAGCCAAATAAATCTTCCTTTCTCGCTTAAGCTGCTCGTACGAGTGTAGTCTCACAGCAGCGGAAAGAGTAACTGGGATCAGGCCTTTTCTTGAAAAAGAAACCATTTCTCAGAGTAATTGCTGTCGGTATCCCGACTGCGGAGATGACGGCATCCCCACCTCGCTGTGAGCCCTTGGCCTTGCTAACTCTCAACTCTTGGCTCTCGGCCGGCCTGACCCCTGAAGTCTCCTTGGGTTTCACCATGGTTCCTTCCTGCCTTGCAAGAGCCAACTGTTGAATTTACCAGCTGGTTGTCAAACTCCACCATGATTAAAACTTCAACTATGGAAGCTAGGCATGGCGGCACAGTCCTGAAACCCCAATGTTTGGGAGGCTGAGACAGGAGGTGTTTGGTAAGACCAGCTTGGGTGTTTGGTAAAACCCTATTTCCACTCCCTAGCCCCTCCCAACCCATAACAAACACAAAACCCAAACCAACCACCACAATAACAACAACAAAAACTGATTCAACTATCACAATAAACACTAAAATCTCTCACTTTCTGACTGCTTTTCTTTTTTTTTTAATTTTTTATTATTATTATTATTTATTCAACTGTGTGCATATGCGTGTGTATGTGCGCGCGCACGTGTTTGTGTGTGTATATGTGTGTGTGTGTGTAGAACCACGGGCGAATTCGGGAACCACCATGGACGCCTCCACCTCCTCCTTGTTTACTCTGTTCTGGGATTCACAGGCTCCGCCCTACCAGGACCAGAAGCACAGGCCGCCCCTGCTTCCGCCTGGCGTCTATACGTGGGATCTGGGATCCGAACTCAGGACCTTCCGCCTGCAAGGCGGAGGCTTAACCCCTGAGCCACCTCTCCAGCCCTCTGACTGCTTTTCTGCATCTTGCTACTATTGCCTATGCCTTTAGTCCCTTATATCCACATGGTGGAAATGCTGTGTGGTGTGTAGGCTCCGTGATCCTCATCCTACATCAGCAACCAGTATGACATAGGTGTGACACTGGTAGCTTGTGGAGACAGTTGCTCCACGAAAACCCGTCAACACTATAACCAGGGATTGAGGGCTGTGTTGATTATCTTTAAAGAAGTGAGGGAGAAAATGTTGGCCCTGCAGATTAAACTTAAAAGAGTTATATCTGATGCATTATGACTAGCACGGGAAATTGAGGAAATTCAAAAACTTGCCCACTTCAGCCAAGAAATCGCAGGTGCCCTTGGCACAGAAGTGAGGTTCTGCTGCACATTTTCTTCTTTTTTTTTTTTTTTCTAGTTTGCCTTTGCCGTCCTGAGACAGGTGACAGCAACCGACATTCCATTAGAACTACACTGGCTGGTCTGTGGTAACAGGTGTTACGGTCCAAGTGTTCAGCGACAGCCAAGGAAAGTACTCCCTAAGCATCAATGAGTTACAGGAATGCACACATACTTTACTAATTACGTGCTACACACCATTTGTTATTGGCAATATCCTTAAAGACACAGACGCTCATTGTTCGGGACAGCTGCTTGTTACAATTACCACCATGCCACCATGCAGTTCTGTCCAGCCACTGTGGAACGTGTCTGCTTGCTCTGATGGCTGCCTCCCCTCGGGTCTTTGCGTACTGGCGGGGAAGGTCACTGGGAAAGGTCACTCACGTCTCCCTGCGTTCACCTCTGGATGCTCTGGCTCCCAGTGCCGGACCTCAGTAGAGACCTGCTGCTTGAATGTGCTAATGTAGAAAGAGAATCTTCCGGGGGTCCTCACTCCTGCCCTGTGCCCACTTGCTGAGGGGAGATACTGCTGAGTCATGGAGTCCTGCCCGTGTGATTGGGCTGAGAGGGCGGCACAGGATCACCCCTTTTATCTGCTCCCCTGCTTAGACTCAGGGGCTAGCCTGGTCCTGACTGCCATATCCTACCTGCGGGCGGAGGATTCTGAGGCCAACAGGTCATCAGGAGAACTCGGGGTGCTGAGTGCACACAGGTAGGGGGGAGCTGGGGAGACAGGTGGGCACACGGTCAGGTAGCAAGCCCCTGAAGCAGGATTGTCCGTGGCAGGGGACTGGGTGAGAAAGTCCTTGGGACACAGAAGGTAACAGGCTCCCTCCCCACTTGTCCATCCCGCTTCCTCCTCCCTTGCCCTCTTCCCGTCTGTGGCATCTGGAAGCTGTTTGCTGGGTTTTGCTGTTGTCGCTGTTGCTATTGTGTGCGGTACATGTGTGTGTTCCCGTGCCCTGGGGATGTGTGTGGAGGCTAGAGGTCAGCTTCACGGGTCTTCCTCGGGTGCCCTTCCCCTTTTTTTTTGAGACCCAATTTCTCACTGACCTGGAGTTAGGCCGAACTGACTGGTGAATGAGCCCTGGGATCTGCCTGTCTCTGTCTTCCAGCGCTGGGCAGCAGACGACACACAGATCACCTGGTTTTATGTGGGGATTGAACTTGGGTCTTCATGCTTGAGCAGCAAGCACTTTACCCTCTGAGCCATCTCCTCCGCCCTGAAGGGGGTTTCTAGAGATCCCATTGGCTCCTTGCCAGGCAGGAGACACACCTTAGAGATGGGGAAAGGTGGGCAGGTACTGGTGCTTCAGTGAGGCGGCATCTGAGAAAGGTGCTTATGTCATGGCAGATGGTGGCTGGGACCAGGAAGGCTCTGCGTCTAGCCGGGGTGACCTTAAAACCTCTGGAAATGAAGTCTGACAAGCAACCTTCGGTCTTCTTTAGGTGGCTACCAGATGGACAGTTGCCACCGACAGTTCTTTGCTTTGGAACTCTAATGCCCTTGTTCTAGAATCAGTGAGCAGAAACTGCTGGCGAATTCAGCTGGGTTGGTTGAGCTTTGCTATGAAGTAGCTACTTTTCCCCTTTGGGGCTATTAAGCTAATGCACTTTCTGAAAGGTTTTAAACTTTTATTACTTCCTCTAAATACAACGTTCCTGCCATTCATAATTGAATTGTACTCACAACAGACTTACTATGATTTCTTCCTCCTCCTCCTCCTCCTCCTCCTCTTCTTCTTCTTCTTCCTCTCGTCTTCCTTTTCTTCCTCTCCTCTTCCTCCTCCTCCTCCTCCTCCCCTGCCCTCCTCATCTTCCTCCTTCCTCCTCCTGGATCTCTGTGTGAATTCTCAATACTCCTTCCATAGCTTCTCGAGTCCTGGGATTTCGGGCATGCACAAACATACTTGGCTTTTTGTTTTGATTATACAAGTTAAGTTATCCAGGGCCAGTGAGACAGTGCAGTGGGTAAGGCACCTGCTCATGAGCCTGGAAACCTGAGTTCAATCCGCAGAAGCCCACATGATGGAAGGAGAGAAGTAACTTCTTTTTTAAAAAACTTATTAATTTATTTATTTTAATTTTACAAGCATATTGAGTACTTATCCCTGCTTCCCTCCATCCCCCCTCCCTCCCATCCTCCTCACTTCCCTTCATCAATCCATCCCACTCCCTCCCACCCTCCTGTCTGGCCACTTCTATGAACCCCAGGGTTCTTTCTGTCTTGTCTATCTTGTGGGGGTTCAGGCCTCTGTGGCATACCAAGTTGCCTCTCTTGGGACCCCCACTGACAGGGGCATTTCCCTTCACTCATCCAGCTCTAAACCACAAGATTTCCACTGCATGTTCTTATCTCTCTTGAGATCCTTGATAGTCTATGGGGGCATGTTGGTATGTCAGTCCTTATGTAGGTCTGGTAAGGACAAGTCTCACTGAATAATGCAGCAGTCTTGCCTTGAATAGAATGTCTTATCCATCTTTAGGTTCTTACAATCTCACTGCCCCCCTTAGGTTCCCTAAGCCTTAGGATGGGGAGAGATTGCTTAGATCGGCCTGATTCTGGGTGAGCCTGGCTGGTCGCTGGTACTGTGCATTATGGCTGGCCATTGTCCGCTTCACTGATCTTCTACTGCTGAGAAGTTACTTGTGAAAGTTGTCCGTTGATCTTCACTCACGTGCCCTGGGGGAAAAACCCTAAAACATTATGACTGTTGATATACTGGTTTATTATTACTTCCAAATCATTTACAACCATCCGTCCATATACAGACATGTGTATGTACATGTATCATATATATGATGTATATTCCATATGCATGCTGCAGTCTTCCTATACATACTGTCTTATACCTCATATGGTAAAGGCAGGACTTGCTGACTGCTTACAATAACGCCAGGCATAATGGGGAGTGTTTCATGTGCACCATCCCAACTTAATCCTAATACCCCATGATCAGAAGCTGCCCTATTATTCATACTTTAGAGATGAAGAATTTGAGGCTCAGAAGTTCTACTACTTATCCAAAGTCACAAAGATACTCAGTGAGATAGACATGCATCTATTTTTCACGACCACAGACATAATCAAGGGTTAAGAGCTTGTCCTAACATCAATTTAATGAGTGGACAGAAGCTTCTTTGGTATTCCTTCCGGGGATATATACACGAATGGGCTCAATCAATCTTTTCTCCTTTGATTGATGGCTGGTTTCTCCTGTGATTTCCCGAGGTTCCACCCAGATTGAACTGAAATGCTCTGAAGCAAATTACAGTAGCTTGGCTGGTCCCCAGAGACCCGAGCTCTTGATTCTGCTGCAGCAGACAAAGGGGTGTGGAGGGGTGAGTGGAGGGGTGTGGAGTGTGCCTCTGCAGGCTCCTGACAGCTAGGGAGAGGGGGTCCTGCTGCCTCCCCTGACCCCTCCCTGCCGCCCGACTCCACTGTGTGACAGCTGTAACTGTCAACGCACTTAGCGGGTCTGGTGACTTAGCTGTTGGCTTCATGCCTGGTGCCCAGGACTTGCTGGGATCCCAGTAAGTGATGATGAGGAGTTAAGCAGGAAGAGAGGAAGGGACAGTGAGGATGTACTGGGTTGTGGATGTTTCGACTTCCCCCGACTGAGTGTCAGTTCTTGAAAAGGAACCTTTCCACTCTCCCAGTTCCTGTTATGTCTAATGCTTTGCCACCAGGAAGAGATTGAAGATTCAAAAAAGTAAACTAGTTGATTTTTGCCACATAGCAGATGTAGGGGTGGGCATGCTAATGAGCGGATCTAAAGTTGCAAGTTGTGCTTAAGTATATCCTCCCCTCCCTCTTCCTTTCCTTTCCTTGCCCTTTCTTTCTCTCTCTTATTTTCTCCTCTCCTCCCCTCCCTTCCCTATTCTTCCCTTCCTTGTATATATTCTTTAATTTTTTAAATTCATTTTAGCGTGTGTGCATGTGTGTGCGTGTCCCTGTGGAGGACCAAGGGGTGACTTCAGAAACCACCCTAGATTGCTTCTACCTCCTTCTTGCTTTGCTCTGAGGTTTTCCAGGCTCCACCCACCAGAGCCAGAAGTGCAGGCTGCCTGGCGTTTTTACGTGGGCTCTAGGACCCAAACTCAGGACCTTCTGCTTGCGAGACAGAGTCTTAACCGCTGAGCCATCTCTCCAGCCCTGCTTTTAAGCACTTATTTAGGGGCATGTGGATGCCTCAGTGTGTACGTGGACGTTACAGGACAACTTTCAGGAGTTCCTTTTTCCTTCCACCATGTGGGTTCTGGAGTGGCAAGCGCTTTACCCCACTGAGCCATCTTGTCCTTCTCTGCCCTTTCGAGAGAGGCTGTCTTACTCCGCAGCCCAGTGTGGTCTGGAACTTTCTGTGTAGCCCAGATTGGTCTCAAACTCACAATCCCCTGCCTCATGCTCTCAAGTGCTGGGGTTACAGGCTTGCACCCACAGGGCTGACTCGGACATCTGCTGACCGCCCTCTGTGCAGGCCCTGCATCAAGGGCTGGGGATGTAGCTGTGAATGAGCAAGGGCTGCCTGACCTTTCGGACCTGGTGGGAAGTGCCAGATGAATGGCCAGTTACATGGAGGGGCTCAGGGGAGGCTAAGGAAATTTTTTAGCAAGAACCCCAGACCTAGATTTGGCCATTCAAGAAGTTAAGACTGCAAGACAATCAGGAGGTGTACAGGTGTTGCAGTCCCCCTGCATGGATGCTGATAAATCACCATCATACGGCTTAAGGGAACAAGGGGTTTATTTTCTTACTGATAGTTTGGTTACAGTTCTCAGTCCAGCTTGACAGGAGAGCAGGCACCAACACCAGAACTGAGGGAACTGGCCACACCATCTCTACATAACGGCTGAGAGAGGGACGATCCTTACTTGCCAGACCAGCATGTTTGGCCAAGTGTACACAAGGATGCCGACTTCCTCAATCAGCTCTTGTTGTTTTATTCCAGCACCTAATCCCACACACCATGGGCTGGGCCTTCCCCATCAGCTAGACAATCTCCTACAGGTTTGCTCTGGGTCTAACTCAACCACTGATTCTACAAATGTGCCCAGAGCTCAAACCCTCAACTGTCAAGTTGACACCTGTGCCTAACCATAAAGAAGTTTGGGTTGAAAGTCAGGAAGGAAAATGTTACAGGCTGAGGAAAGCACCTGCTTGCTGGAGCTGAAAGTTAGGAAGCCCTCAGCTGGTGTGACAACTCACACCTCTAATCCTAGAATTTGGGAGGCTGAAATAAACAGCTTGCTGGAAGTTCAAGGCCAGCCCTGGCTAATGTGAGGTTCTGGCTCATAAAATGAAAGATACCACCACCACCACCATCACTATCACCACAAACACCATCACCATTACCACCACCACCACCATTACCACCATCACCATCACCACCACCACCATCACCATCACCACCACCACCACCATCATCTCCACCACCATTACCACCATCACCATCATTACCACCACCACCACCATTACCATCATCACCATCACCACCACCACCACCACCACCACCACCACCACCACCATCACCATCACCACCACCATCACCACCACCACCACCATCATCATCACCACCACCACCACTACCACCACCACCATCACCACCACCATCACCACCACCACCACCACTGTTATGGGGTTTATGTTCAGGTTCTTGTGTTCCAGAGCTAAAGTCTGAAATCAGAACATGTGTTGAGGATAAAGCAGAGTCGATTAGGGGGCAGAAAGAAAGGAGTCTGGACACAGAGTCCGTGCCGGTCAGGAGCTTCTGATGGCTGCCAGGGTCAGGGTCTGGAGAAGTGACTTTTCCTTATTGGTTAGTTTTAGCTTCTTTAAATCTGACTGAGTCTTTGGTCTCCTCTAATGTCTGATTGGATTGTTCATATGGGGGGGGGACACAGCTCATTGAACTATTTTTCTTGAGGAATTTAACTTATCTGTATTTGAGGAGCTCATTTCCATATTCTTTTATAAGCAAAGGGTTAGGAGAAGTTGCTAACCTCATCTCAGTGGGGAATTGGAACCAGTTCCTACAGGTTAGTCCTAGCAATAGTGGTGACCTTCAAAGACCTTCCTGTCATCAAAGACCTTTCAAGTCTAAAACCTGCCCAGAAAAAAAACTGTTTTAACTAAAATTTATATTGTAAATTGCCCAACAGAAATTAGTCTCTCTCACCACCATCACCACCACCACCACCACCAAAGGAAACACCTAAGCTCTTAGTGTCTCAGCAGCAAAATGCAAGAAAAGTTTATTTCTCATTCATGTGAATTCTGATGTGAGTCCAGCACAATTGTCCCCAAGGGCTGATTCCATGGTCCAGAAGACTTCTATCTTAAGATTCTATTATTCCAACATGTGGCTTAGAAGAAGGAGGGGCGCATGGAAGAAGAAGGAGGGAGGGAGGGAGAGAGGAAGGGAGGAAGGGAGAGAGAGAGAGAGAGAGAGAGAGAGAGACAGAGAGAGAGACAGAGAGAAAGACAGAGAGACAGAGACTGGAGAGAAGATGCCTTATCCTCAGAGTGACTATCACCTGCCCCAACCATTGCTCAGACTAGTCACATGACTCCTCTAACTGCTGGGTTGGGAAAGCAGCTCCTGTATGATATCTGATGAGCCACATGCTCTGTGCCACTCAGAGTTGGGAAATCACAAATAGTTTGAAATGACTGGAGCTTATTGTGTGTGTAGATTGGGATTGGTGGGAGGGATGGTAGAGATGTTACAGAAAGCAAGATGAACTGAGGTCAATCTCAGTGTATCTACTGGGTTATGATAAATGTTGAAGAGCTTGAGGAAGTCATGGAAGAATTTTCTCTGGAGGCTGGAGAGATGGCCATGCAGGCCAGAGGACCAGAAGTCAGATCCCCAGAGCCCATGCCAAGTGTCTGGTGGGTGTGGTGACCCACCTGTAATTCTAGCCTCAGGAGGCCAAGACTGGGTGTTCCCCAAGCTAGCTGCCCAGCCTGACTAGCCCTGCTGGTCAGCTCTGTGACTGATTAGAAGACCTGCTTCAAAAAGTATAAGGTAGAAGAGTCATCAAGGATGATTCCTGACATCAGACCAGGGCCTCTACCTGCACACACACATACACATGTGCATCTGCTCTCACGCATGAGCTCATTCTGGCAAGCAAACATACATACATGCACCCTCAAACACATATCCACACATGAAATGGGGGAAATTTTTTTTTTTTTAGGACATGACAAGGCAAGATGTTTGAGTCATTTAGGTGAGAGATGGTGGCGTCTGGAAGAAGGGGAGGGCTAGAGGACGAGAGTGGCAGGTGTCTCCAGGAACTGTGGAGGAGCGAATAGGAGGAGGGAGAGAGGAAGGTGGTAGGCGGGGCTCACATTTATGGTTGAAGGACTGGAGGAGGGTTCTGTTCACCTCCTTCGGCTCAGCAAGGAGCAGAGTTACAGGAAAGACATTTTACTCAGTTTGAAATTCTGTGAATTTCACGCATCTTCATGGGGAGAGGCTGAGAGGACGCGTGGACCTAAGGAGCTGGAACCTGGCAGAGACTGGTGGTGATGCTGATTTGAGAGTTGTGAATATGTCCATGGCATGTGAAGTAATGATGGTGAAAGTTGAATTCAAAACTAGCCCTTCCTCCGAGGAGCATGATCGGCTTCTCTTATGTCCTAAAAATTAATTCTTTCCCCTCATTCCTTGTGTAGGAGAAGTGCATATGCATGTTTTGTTTCATGTGTGTAGGTGCATGCGTCTAGCATGGGGTGTGGCTGGATATGTGAGCGGCTGGAATTCAAGGGGGACTATATGACTCAGAAACCTGCAGGAAGTTCCTTAGTGGTCCACAGTCTGTGAGGGTCAAGGAAAGTTCGAGAGAAGCTGGGCCGAAAGGGAGAGGGAGCTCGACAGGTATTGTGTCAGGGATACACAGCCCATGCAGGGTCATCGCATATGCAGAGGCAAGAAAGTGTGAAAACATCACTTCCAGCCAGGGAGCCTGCTTCCTGCAGCATTTCCATGTGCTCCTCTGCACTCCAGGCCTGCGAGACCACCCATCAGCATCTTGGTGGTGCATGCTCTATCCTAGTGCATGCTGGATCCCAGTGCATGCTGGATCCCTGTGCATGCTGGATCCCTGTGCATGCTGGATCCCAGTGCATGCTGGATCCCTGTGCATGCTGGATCCCAGTGCATGCTTGATCCCTGTGCATGCTGGATCCCAGTTGTTGCTGAATCTGCATGTGCTGGATCCCTGCGTGTGCTGGATCCCTGTGGGTGCTGGATCCCTGTGCATGCTGGATCCCTGTGCATGCTGGATCCCAGTGCATGCTGGATCCCAGTGCATGCTGGATCCCTGTGCGTGCTGGATCCCTGTGCATGCTGGATCCCTGTGCGTGCTGGATCCCTGTGCGTGCTGGATCCCTGTGCGTGCTGGATCCCTGTGGGTGCTAGATCCCTGTGCGTGCTGGATGGATCCCTGTGGGTGCTGGATCCCTGTGGGTGCTGGATCCCTGTGCGTGCTGGATCCCTGTGCATGTGGAATCTCCAAAGTCTGCTTTATGTAGTTACAGAGATCACATTAGGGTGATATTATTTACAAGTGTTAAATATTTTAAGAATTGTGCCTTCCAAATCATTGCAGGTTCTCTTCTATTGCTGACATATAGACGCAGGATCAAAACACAACTTGGAGAACAACAAGGTTTTTATTCTCGCTCACAAGTCTCAGCTACACTTCATCAGCATGGCAGGAGAGCTCACACCAGCTTCAGGAGTCCAGGAAACTGGCCGCATCCTCTCCACAGCAACGCTGAGAGAAGAGCGCGTTCTCACTTGCTAGCGCGCCTGCACGCCTGTCTGCCAAACGCCCAATCAGCTCCCTCCATCGAATCACTTGCCCAGAGGATGTGCCCTGTGGGCTGAGTCTTTCCCCACTACTTAAATAATCTCCCCGGGCTTCCTCCAGGTTTGCCTTAGCTACTGATTCTTAAGTGTGCCTAAAGGCTCAGTCCTCAATTGTCAAATGACACCTGGCATACAAACACATAAAAATACAGAGAAAATAGCACATGCATTTGTTACCTATGGGAATCATTATTCATGTTCCGACAACCTTTATTCATTGCCTCGTTTCTCCCTGTTCTGATGGCCTGAATGTTACTTTAAAGTTTATTTTGTGGAGGAAATAGACAGGAATATACAGCATTCTCGTATTCCTTCTCTAGTTCCAGGAAGAATCAGCTCAAGGCCATCTACTTATTGACTTCTGAATCACATTTAAAAAAACCACTTAGTACATGTGTGTATCAGAGGGGACTGTGTCTCTCTGGAGGACCAAGGCTGCCCCTGTTTCTGCCTGGTGTTTTCTACAGGGAACCTGGGATCCAAACTCAGGGCCTTCTGCTTGCAAGGCAGAGTCTTGACCCCTGAGCCATCTTTCCAGCCCACTTCTGTATTGTTTTGAGGCAATCATGTTCACTGCTCTCTAATCGTTGAGATACTGTTGTCACCCAACAAAGCAAGCTTTTTATACAATTTTATGCGAAACAACTAATTTATAAGGTGGTTTGGAAATCCTCGGGTGGGACGTTGGTAAACACAGAAGCCCCATGACTTCATGTGCTCCAGGAGGCCTGGGCTTGTTTAAATCTGATCCCTTCAACCCATCATGGCCGATGAGCCATTTGGGGAGAAGGAACCTGGGCAACTTTAGGGACGCGCAGAGTTGTGGCGGCAGCTTGTAAGGAAGCCGGGAGGGGTCCCCTCAGCTCCACTGGGTGCCCTTGGCAGGTAGAATTCTTCATGCAAAAGAGAGAAGGGACGGGGTGAAACAGAGAGAGGAGGAGATAGGAGAAAGACCGCTGGAATTGAGAAAGAAAAAAAAAGAGAGAGAGAAAGAAAAGCACCAACAACTGCGGGGCTCCCAGGACAAGGCGCCGCCGCCTGGGCCCTGCCCACACACACCTGGCTGGTCGCTCTCTTTCTTTCGGATCAGCTCTGTTGGTGAGGGCAGAGTCGCGGCATGTGCCATGTGTGACTCGAATGGATGTTTATAAGGAAAGGCTCTGTGACTGCAGAGGAGGGGCGGGGCTTCACAGGGCCTTGGCAGAGCCCAGGAGAAGGAGGCTCCAGGGTGGCACCTCTCAGAGCGAGGGTGGGGGATGTTTCAGAAGGATGGCAGCGTGCCGTGAGGCAAAGGGTCTGGTGCAGAGGGGGTTCTGAGCACCTGGCAGTGGGCGAGGCGGGGCCTCCCTGTTTCTGTCTGCACTGGGTATGGGGAAGGTGGTCTGAAAAGGTGGTTTTGGTAAATCCATGGGGGGGGGGGTGGAGTTTCTGGAGCTCAGAGGTGTGGAGGGCATGCCAGGGACAGGGTGGCCCCGAGTGCAGGGTGGCCCTGAGTGCAGGGTGTGGTGGCAGTTGTGGTCAGATCTGACTCCCTCCCGGCTGTCAACCTGTGGGCGCTATCACTCATGGAAAAGAGAACTTCAGAGCAAAGTGTCCCCCTTGAAGCTTGAGGGGCTAGGGTGCTGTGGGCATGGCAGGTGTCCCTCTGGCCACCCCTAGAGGCCAGTAGTCCCCAGTTCCAGGGGAAGTCTGGGACATGGCCTCCCCCGGCCTTTCTGTTCCTTTTCAGCCCTGGGGGGTGGGCGGAGGGTGGGGGTGGGGTGGGAGGGTAGGAGGGTGGGGGTGGGGTGGGAGGGTAGGAGGGTGGGGGTGGGGTGGGAGGGTAGGAGGGTGGGGGTGGGGTGGGAGGGTAGGAGGGTGGGGGGTGGGGCGGGAGGGCGGGGGGGGGGGGGCGGGGGGGGGGGGGGGGGGGGGGGGGGGGGGTGGGATGGGACACGCCGCCCAGAAGGCGGGCTTGCAGCTTCTGGCGGGCAATTCTGACAGTTGCGCATTACTTAACCACCAGTCCCGTGTGTTTGACAAAGCCCTGAGGGTAGCGAGCTTCCTTCCTGCATGTGGTGGCCCCAATTGCAAGAGGTCCCTTGAGGATCTGAACCCCAGACGCAGAGCTTTGCGCCCCATTCTTATTACAAAGGCACTCGTGGGCTGGAGATTAGCTGCTTGATTAGAATGGACCAAGTGACTAGTGGCCACATGAGGCCTGAGGGATGAGGTCACTGTGGTGCCCTGGACTTGGGTGGGCGGGTTTGCGGTAAAATAGTCACATTCAGGAGCCAGTTTTCATCCTCAAACGGTAGTCCTGCCTGGTGAACACTTCTTATGCTCGGACCACAGTTCCAAGCATCGCTGCAGGACATTGATGTGAGCGCCGTCTTAGTTGGGCAGATCACCAGATGAACCCCAGCTTTACAGATGAGGCAGCTCATCGCAGGACCTTCGATGGGGTGATATCATTTGACCAAGGTCACACGGCTTCTGAGGTCAGGGTGGTTTTCCTCTGTGAAGAGGACAGAAAGAAAAAGCGTGCTGATGTCAGACAATCTTTGGAGAAGGCAAATTTTGGGCTGTCGCTGACGTTTTGGGCCATGCTGAACATTTGCGGCTCTAGTTTCACTTTCAGCACACTGCATACATAGCCAGCTCTGACGGTGACCTTGAACCACTGAGCCAAGGTGAATCCACTCTGGGCAAGCGCTCTTTCACAGTTCTGGAAACCTCTTGACGGAAACCGAGTCACCGAATCCTTGTCGTGCACCTACAATTGTAAATGTAAAGCGCTTATAGACAACCTCCCCTCCTTGGAAACCATCCCAGGAGACTTTTAGCTTTAACAGATGACCCCTCTGGAGGGCTTCCCCGAGACGTCACCAGGGCTGCTGTGGCACCCCAGAGCAGCAAGGGGTCTCACTGCTGTGCCACTGACAAGAGCCCTGGACGAGATGGCAGAGACCTCCCGAGCACGTTCTCTTTCTTTCTCTGCCCTGACTGAGAGTCCCCAGAGGCTTGGGGGCCTTGCAGCCCTGGGAAGGCCGCAGTCTCCCTGGCACCCTGCCCCCTGCACACAAAGCAGCCACTGTTGCAGAAAGCGAGGGTCCTGGGGTCCTTTGGCACCACCCCCTGCTCGGCATGTGCGTGGGAGAAGAAACTTCTCTTTTTCTTTGAGAATAGATTCCGATCATGCAACAGACCCCCCTTTGAGAAACAGCCTCCCGTGGAATGAACGGCTCGGAAGTAAGAAACGGATGGAGCCGCCAAAGTGATGTCTTGGGGGAGCCTGGTAATGTCACTGGGGTGGTCGAGGAGCACATGCAGGCCTGTTGCTGAAGTCCTCAGCCAGCCACCACTGCCGTCCCCTCGCAGCCCTCTCCTGGTCCTGGTCCTGCCTGAATTGGTTCCTGTGTCAGACCCTCTGAAATTGGTGATCTAGATTTGTAGCCAACCTGTTATCTTGTCCCTCCCTCTCTCCCTCCCTCCCTCCCTCCCTCCCTCCCTCCCTCTCTCTCCCTCCCTCCCTCTCTTTCTCCCTCCCTTCTTTCTTCCTCCTTCCCTTCCTCCCTCCCTCCTTCCTTTCCCCTCCCCTGCCCTCCCTCTCTCTCTTTCCTTTCATTTCCTCCCTCCCTCCCTCTCTCCCTCTCTCCTTCCTTCCTTCCTCCCTCCCTCCCTCCCTCCTTTCCTTCCTTCCTTCCTTTCCTCTCTTTCTTTTCTTCTTGCTGGTTTGCTTTCATAGGGTCTTACTCTATACCCCAGGTTGGCTTGGAGCTTGCAATAATCTTCTGCCCCAGCATTCCAAGTGTTTAAATTATAGGTATGAACCACCAAGCCCAGCTCTGACCTTACAATTAAATGTAGATACTTACATTTTTTTTTGGGGGGGGTCAGGTTTCCCTGGGCTACTTTCCTAAGAAATTAACCCCAGGCAGGTAGATTGCTGTAAATTTGAGACCAGTTTGGTCTACATAGAGAATTCCAGGCCAACCTGGGCTACAGAATAAGATCTTATCTCAATAGAATAAAATAAAATAAAGCCCACAAACAAAATAAGAATGGTTCAATAATAAATTTTATGTTTCTGTTTTGGAGGGAATTATTGAAGTGAGGTCTCATTGTGTAGTCCAGGCTGGCTTGGAACTTGTAACAATCTTCTGGCTCAGTCTCCTGAGGGTTGGGATCACAGGCTCGAGCGCCATGCCTGACTTTATGTGTTGTCTACAATAAACAATGATCAGAGGCAGTCTGGCAAGATGCTACTGTGTGACTCTGCGAGCTAATGGGAGATGATTATCGTCTATATTCATTCCAGCATTTCTTTCACTCTGACAGATTTTTAAAGTAAAAACTTTATTTAAGAAAATTAACCTTGGAAGGGGCAAGATCTCAAGAAGTGCCTTCCCGAGAGACTATTTGGGACTGATGCCAGATGGGGGAAGAGGAGTTACTTCCTTGGTTTACCAAGGACAGATCATCTGTGCTTCAGCGAGTGCTTGGCACAGCCATTCCGGGCGACCTCGGGGAACTTGGTGACCGCTGTTGCTCTTCACCTGCGAGGTTGCTGATAAATCACCATCAAACGGCTTAAGGGATTTGTTATGATTCCTGGTCCAGCTTGATAGGAGAGATCACACCAACATCAAGGCCAAGGGAGCTGGCCACACCATCTCTATGTACTGACTGAGAGAGGGACGATCCTTACTTGCCAGACCAGCATGTCTGGCCAAGTATACAAAAGGATGCCAACTTCCTTAACCGGCTCTCAGTATTTTATTCATCTGTTCAGAGCCTAGTCCCACCCACCATGGGCTGGGTCTGCCCCAACAACTAGACAATCTCCTTCAGGTTTGCTCTGGGCTTAACTCAACTACTAATTCTCCACAAATGTGCCCAGAGCTCAAACCCTCAACCACTAAGTTGATACCTGTACATAACCATGACAACCACACATTCAAAAAGACATGAAAGTGAAAGGGAGACTGGGAAGAAGAAGAAGGTTTGCAGGAGGAAAAGGAAAGGGAGTGGGATCAGGTCGTTAGGGATGAAAATGATATATTTCTTGTGTTCACGTATGAAACTGTCAAAGAATAAAAATAAAAAAGAATATTGACAGGAGGATGTTCAGCTAATTTAAAGAAGAAAACTAAAGAATCAAAGGGAGTTCATACTAGTTCATGCCATAGTTTGCCTCCTAAGTATTTCCCAAAGGGCTATGGTTGAAGTCTTGGTCTGGCAAGGGGTGTCGTTGGGAGGGGGAGCTAGAGGAGAAGCTAGTAGAAGGTGAGGAATACCCTCGAAGGGTCGGTGGAGCCCTAGCCTCTTCATCTTTTTCTCTTTTTCTGATTCCTGGACATGAAGTATTTCTGTTACTCTTCCTTGCCACAGGTCTCTTTTTTTTTATTTTTTTATTTATTCAATTGTGCGTGTATGTGTGTGTGCACGTAGGTGTGTGTGTGTGTGTGTGTGTGTGTGTGTGTGTGTAGAACGAAGGACAAATTCGGGAACCACCATGGACGCCTCCACCTCCTCCTTGTTTACTCTGCCCCAGGATTCACAGGCTCTGCCCTACCAGGACCAGAAACGCAGACCGCCCCCGCTTCTGCCTGGCGTCTATACGTGGGGTCTAGGATCTGAACTCAGGACCTTCTGCCTGCAAGGCAGAGACTTAACCCCTGAGCCACCTTTCCAGCCCCCCCCCCAGGTCCCTTCTAAACTGGGAGCCAAAGTTAACTTTTTTTCTTCATAAGGTGATTATCTCAGGTATTGTTACTGTAGTGGAAAGCTGACTCATGCAGTACAGTAGATCGGACTTGGAATTCTCTAGTTTTTCCACTAGTGTTAATGTTCTTTCGTCTGCTCTAGGATCAGTTCCAGGATACCACACTGCATTTAGCTGTCGCAACGCCTCTAAGCTATAAAAAAGCTCCTTGTTTTTCTTGACCTTGACATTTTACTGAGTGTCCTTCAGTTTGGACTGCCAAAAGTTTTCTCATGATCAAACCATGATTATGGATATTTGGAGAAGAAGCCCATAGAGGTCAAATGCTGTTTTCCTCCGTATTGTGTTAACAGGTATACCTGACATCCCATGGCTAAGGGAGTTGGCCAACTTTCTCCACTGCGAAGCTACTATTTTTTTTCTGTTCTATATTCTGCTTCTTGGAAATGAGTTACCAAGTCCAGCCCACATTCAAAGGCAGGAAAATGAAGCTCTACTTCCAGAGAAAAGAAGAGAATATGAATTTATCCATGAAGAAAAAGGTAACTCTTCTCCATAATTTGTTTGTTCAGTAATCTATTTAGTATTAGTATGGACTTATGGCTACTTATATCATTCTTGGGTAGACCCACTGATAAAAGTACTCCCCTTTGGCTGTCTAGCCCACTCTCCTTCTTTTCTTTCTAACTTGCAGTTCATAGAACACAATAAATTCAACTAATATTTACTGAATATTAATTTACTGAAATATACTTTGCTGAACTATATTTACTGAACTGAACTATAATTTACTACTTTCACGATTTTCCTGTCCAAATCCTTTCAGTCTTGGCCACTGGGAAGTCTTCCATAGCTTTTGACCTTTTGACATGCCCTCAGCTCCCCTCCCCCGCTTTCCTTTCTTTTTGGCACTGCAAGAAGCTCTAGACTTACTATGTATTGCTGTGTTCTAAAATCCATTCTTTCTCCAAGGAATGCTTGTTCCTTTCATTGGAGAATAGCATTGTAGAAACAAGGTTTCTGAGAGCTGCGAGGTCCCCTGGCTACGTGTGATTGCTTCTAGGCGCTCTCTCAGTGGATAGAGATAGGAAACACATGAGCATATGCATGGCTTTATTTCTGTGTATCGGTGCATGTATGTAAATGGATGAGTTCATACTGATAGCTGTGATTCTAACCACAGTGTTCACTTCTGCTGCCTCTTTCTCAGGCTGTGAAATCTTGGCTCGGTACACGCTAGTGTACATCAAACATACTTGCAGACAGAAAATTTAAAATGGTTATTTATGTGAGAAGTGAAATGATGAAGGAGGCTGTTATATAGAACATCAGGAATATGCATTGTTTATATATCTGATTATGAAACTTGTATCATTTCTATGATCATGAAATAGAGTTACACATTAAAAAGAAAGACCTTTCCAAATGCTTCAAAATTTATATGCAGTTGATGGCTTATCAGTTCAGAGAACGTCTATGCTAAATGAAAAAAGAACTTGCAAAATTGCTAATCCATACCTTTATGAGAAACTAACATATAACCTGAAGTCAATTCCTTTCCCCTTTATACTGCTCACATTTTCATATTCCATATCAGGCGTCCTCTTCAGTCTCTTTGACAACACTGTTGTGTGAGGAGAGAATTCACTACACATGTGGAGTTTGAACTGATTGCCATAGGTCACGTGATAGCGGGGTCACATGATCGAAGCTAGGGAGTTGAGGTTTTTCTTAAGCCATAGTGTCTTTGCTGAGATGGTTGCTTTCTTGGTAGGTCTGGCTGTGGAGCCAGGTGCTGGTGAACATCTGGTCAAAGGAGATGTAGCAGGGCTGAGGAATCTGCATTTGTTCTGGTCTAACAGAGCCGTCACAGATCACTGGAAAGGAAGTTCAGAGATCTCATGGCTCTACCCACTTCCCTTATTGGTGGAGAAACTGAGACCTAGACAGGGCTGTAACTTGCCCAAGATGAGCTAACTGGTTAGTGGGAAAGTTTGTATTCTCATATTTATGTTCTTAGCATACTCTGTGGGTTTGTGGGACCAGGGGAGTGGCTGGCCTTAGGTCTGTGGAAATGAGCCTTTTGAAGTGGTCTCAGCAGGATTTTAGACAATCATCATTGTCTAAACAGGAGAATGAAAAAGGTCTTTTCCCACCTCGACCCACCAATGAGAGAGGCTGATGAGAGAATGCCACCTACATGTCAACAGTACTGACCTCATCTAAAAGCAGTGACTTGAGGGATGTGGTACATCCCAGAAGCACCATGTTTAAATAGATTCCTAATAATTTCTCTTGTCAACCACCTAGTAACTAAAAAACCTGATATTAGTACTATCTGCCCTGTTCAGGATTTGGGTTATTTTAAGGATTTATGTTTGAGAGAAAGAAGCAATGAAAGCTTTTTTGTCTTTTCTTTCTTCTTTTCTTTTTTCTTCTTTTTTCCTAGTTTTACAAGTATATTGAGTAATGATCCCTGCTTCCCACCTTCTCCCTTCCTCCCTTCCCCTTTTTATTCCCCGTGCCTACCTTTCCTTATAAATCCATCCCACTCCCTCCCACCATCCTGTTTGTCGGCTTCTGTGGACCCCAGGATTCCCTCTGGATTGTCTTCTCTAGTGGGTACTCAGGCCTCTGTGGCAGATTAAGCCATCCTGCCTTGGGCAGAACCTCTGATAGAGATACTCCCCTTTACCTGTCTAGTCCTAGCCCGTAAGGTTTCCATCCTTTCTTCTTTTCTGTCTTTCTAACTTATGATTTCTTACTTTCTAGTGCAGCTCATGAAACACAATAACTTCAACTAGCATTTACTGAATGTTAAATAAAAGATGAAGGTTGCCATCCTTAGAGCATTATGTAGTTGTGAGGGACGGCTACTTCATGGGCAGATATTCTGCCCTTGGGAAAATTGCTTAAATCTCTTTGGATTTCGGTTTCCCCATAGGACTGTGAACCTTCAATGATGGGATTTAGTCACCATAGAAACAACCCTGGAGGTGCATATCTAGATCAGGTTCCTTGAGGTGGGTAGACTCAGCCCAAACATGGGTGATCCTATCCTATGGGGTGGAAGTCTTGGATTGAATAAAACAGAGAAAGTAGGTTGAGCACAAGCATTCATCACTTTGTGCTTTTTGAGTGTGGACACACTGGTACAAGCTGCCTCTTCTGAGACCAGGCCTTCCCCCTCAGTCGGACTACATCTCTGGAACTATGAGCCAAAATTAATCCTTCCTTCTTTAAACTGCTTTTGCCAAGCAGCAAAGAGACATGTAACTAATCTGCCCCATCTAGAATACCGATGCTCTAGACTCACATTTTGAATTAAATTTGATGATTTCTTTTGTTTGCTTGAGAGAGGTCTTGCTATGATACTCAGGCCAACTTTCTGGGCTGTACTGGTCTCCAGCTCTTAGCTCTCCTGCTTAGTCTCCCAAGTAACTGGGATTGCAGCAGTGTGTCACCAGGCCCATATTTTGATCTACATGGTTTCAAAGGTCCACTTCAAATGCATAATTATAGAATTTCAACACTCACATATGATGGTAAAGAGTATTGTGAGGATTTCCAGATTGATTCAGGCTGCAAAAATGTCACAGACCACCATGAACTATAGAGCAGGAATGATAGGTTGATTTCTTTCTATGTGTGGAGTCTTGTTGATTGGTGGTGGGTGCTTGGAATGCAGTGCTGAGGACAGCAGGATCAGTGTCGTAGAGTCAGAACGATCGACTAGTAATGTCTGTCATGGACACACAATACAAAGAATTTACAAGCAAATCAAATATCTGCCATCTGCAACTCCCATGCTCAAAAGAGTGCTTTGTAGAATTTCTGGCAGCTGTCTTATTTTGCTCTGATTTTTGTATGATAATAGAGAATCCACTAGGGTGGGGCCAGGATTTCCTAGAGTTGAGCAGGCTTATAGTGAGAAGTCTGCCTTTGCCTTTCTTTTTATCAGGCAAACACAAAAGATTGCCAGATGAGAAATGAAAAACAGACCAGGGTCTTGCTAGTCCTCTGAAACTCAAGTAGCAAAAATTTTTTTGGTATAAAACAAAATCATTTACCTTGTAACTTTCTATGTTCAATACCACCAGTGTGCAAGGCAGTCCCAGGTAGATGGCACGAGTGATCTTGTCAGGATAAAGACCCTCTAACTTCTCTTATGTCCTTGAGAGTGCAGCTGAAACTGTTATATGGGTGGATCTATAGGCTTTCTGAATAAGCTCTTAATTCCCTCAGTCTATTCAGGTGGTACAGAACTGGCAAAGTTTGGGTCTGATTCCCAGAATTCTTTCTGTCTTTTTTTTTTTTTTTAAAGAAATATTTTATGGGGCTGGAGAGGTGGCTCAGGGCTTAAGCCTCCGCCTTGCAGGCGGAAGGTCCTGAGTTCGGATCCCAGATCCCACGTATAGACGCCAGGCGGAAGCGGGGGCGGCCTGCGCTTCTGGCCCTGGTAGGGCGGAGCCTGTGAATCCCGGGGCAGAAGGAGGTGGAGGCGTCCATGGTGGTTCGCGAATTCGTCCGTGGTTCTACATATACACAGACACACACACACACAGACACACACGCGCGCACACGCACACGCACATGCGCACAGTTGAATAAAAAAATAATAATAAAAAAAAATTAAAAAAAAAAAGAAATATTGTATTTGTTTTTGAGAGACAGCAAGAATGAGTGCATGCAAAGACACTTAGATAGAGGTCAGGCGGCAACTTTCTGAATTTAGTTTTCTTTTTCCTTGTGTGCTCTGAGGATCAAACTCAAGTTACCATGTCTACTTGCAGGTAGCTTTACCATCTGAGGTGTCTCTCTAGCCCCTGATTCTCAGAATTCTCAAGGGAAACACACGGTGACACTTATTACACTTCTTGTGCTCAGGTGCCGCCCGCCATGGACAGACCTTCACAGGACTTTTAGGACCATTCGTTGTTCAGTGCACTTTTAGGAAGTTTGTTAGCTGGCTTTCTATACTTATAACAAGTACCTGAGACAGCTCAACTTAAAAAGAGAAAAGGCTTGTATGGGCTTACAGATTGGGAAGCTTCCGTCTGTGACTGATCCCCACCCATTGTTTTTGGCAAAACAGCAATCGATGACAGGGAAGCACGTGGCAGAACAAAGCCACTCACTGGCCGCAATGCAAAAGAGAAGAGGAATTAGGGGCTGGGATTTCTCTATGACCTTAGAAAGCAACTCCAGCCATCTGAAGACCTCTCCCTAAGCTGGATATCTTAAAGGTTCTAGCACCTTCTTGGGATGAACATAAGAGCCAGAGGATGGAAATGTGCTGAAAAAAAAAAAAAAAAGAAGAATGTCTTCTGGAAATGACATAATGACATGGCTGTTGTACGCATCACAGTGTGGCCCCTCAACATTTCATCGTGGAAGAGGAAGGGACTCTTGAGGTCTCACCCCTCCCTGAGAGACCGTTGGTAGTTAGTGGTTGTAAGGGAGAGGTGTTACTTTCTTCAGTGGTGTAGTCACTGGTAAGTTGCTCCTGCTCCAGTAAATAACACTCTCCCCAGCCCCACCTCCTCACCCCGGCTCATGTAAGCAACTTTAATTAGCTCAGGTTGCACACAAGAAGAGAGGTCATGAAAATAGAAGGGGGATTTGTTGGAAAGAAGGTGTGTTCCAGTGGGAGAGGGAAAGGAGATAAGAGAGGATGATGATAGAGTGTGAAAATGACTAAAATTCATGATATACACATACAGAAGCTGTCAAAGAACAAAGAAGATAAAAAAAAAAAAAAAGAAAAAAAAAAGAGATTCCAGCACCTTTCAATAGTCTGTGCTGGGGACTAGACTTTTGTCTCACGGGCCTCTGGGATACTCAAGTGGTGTAGACGCAAGTGTGCTGTGTGTGGGAGGACGCTGAGGGCCATGTGTCTTGACACCCCATCTCTTCACTGCTGGTCATGTTGCCCTTCACCTCTTCCCCTGTGATTGATCCTCCTTTGCTTCTAGTCCCTTCCCTCAGGATTGCTCTAGCTCCTCTCTCCAGGCAGTTCCTGAAAAGGCTGTACTGACTCAGGATGATTACTTCAGGACTTAAAAGAGCCTTTTTTTTTTTCCTGCCTCACATATGACACAGTGACTTCCTCAACAGAGCCATCAGTGTAAGAGGAACAGGACGTTCTTGCCGCGGAGCCAAGAAGGTCATATGACCAGACAGTTGTGGGTCTCCAGGGACCTTGTTTCCCCTTAAACTGTTGGCAAAGACTTGTCACAAAAGCCTGTCAATGACAGGGGCTGGTCATCCTGAGCCCAGGCTTCCCAGGGGTTCAGTCCAGTGCAGGTTCTGCAGGGGATAGGTGGCTGATGAATGAAGGCCAGGCGTCGGGAGTGGGAAAATTTGTGGAACATCTCTACTGACCCCAGGGAGGTGAAACCCAGTGTGCATGAGTTTCCATATGTGAAGATCAGGGAATCCCCATGACACTCCTACATGAGGCCATGAAGTTTGGACAAGCGGCCCAATCTGCTGGCTGGGGAATTCCTTGGTGTCGCCTGGAGCCAGCTGGAGTGCAGGGTGGGAGACAGGGGGAGGAATTCAAGGTCAGGCGGGAGAGAATGGAATACGAAGTCTGAGTCTCAGTCCAAAATAGACCCTGGACCATCAGATTCACAGTCAGATTTTACTGGGACGTGGCCAAGCCTCCAAGGGGGAAAATATGACTTGGGTATCCACGCAGAAGCAGGAGTTGGGGAAGTGAGGACGGTCGTCAAGAGGCCCAGAGAAGGGGAAATCAGCTGAGTCAGAAGCATATGGAGGAACCTGAGCCGTGGGACTTGGTCTAAGGAGTTCAAAGGGGTCTCACACAGGAGAGTGCTGGATAGTTCTTAAATCTTAAATTTCCACACCATGCAGATCTTTGCAAGGCAGAATGATTTTTATAAGCTCAGTGAAATCTTTCAGCAGACTAAGGTGAATTCCTGATCAGAATAGGAAACCCCTCCCGAGTGCCAGAAACCTGGGAGGCCTCTCTCTGAGCCATCTGGTCTAGCTGCTCAGATGTGGGACACACTGTCCGTCCCCCTCCCAGTGCTCGACTGCATTCGTGGGAAGTTAGTTACAATCTGAACACAGTGCATTTCACTGAAGGTCTAATGACAGCAAAGCCCAAAGGCCCCATTCAACTTCAGTGTGTACCTGGGATATGAAGGAGGTCACTTGGCCATCCAGGGGACATCAGTTGCACTGATTAGATGGGAAGAAACACAGAATTATCCCAAGTGCTAGAGGAAGGGGCTCCAGGCTGATATTTGGTGTTCCCAGAACCACATGGGACTAGATTGGTAGGGAATTGTAATCCCTGCCAGCCACGAGTCATGTCTGCCTCGGATGCAGACAGGGAGATTCCATCGTCACGGCCAACACCAGAGGTCTGCTTCACCTGCCACTACCTGGAATCAAATGTGTGTCTGCACCCTTCCTGTCTCTTCATATCCCTTCTGCATCAGAATCTCATGAGGACACATGTAAATGGTAAAAACCCAGGTTCCATGTCTGTATACAGGAGCAAGGGAAGCTGAGAAACACACACACACACACACACACACACACACACACACACACACTCTGCAGAGATTATATAGAGGCATTTGGGAAGTCAAGAATGATATACCTGCTTGGGGGGGGCTGTTTGGTCTGAGAGATCCAGAAGAAAGTAGTTTGCAGGAGGCGTCCCATTGAGTAGATGAACAATCCAATTGATTCTCTGCTGAGCCTACCTCAAAAATTAATTTTAGACAAAATGGAGAAATAAGAAGTGCTTATGTTCTAGGTTCATGCTGCCGGTTGAAATGATCATTGCTATTTTCTTATTCTTTAAGGCAAGGTCTCACGCAGCCCGTGTAGACAAGGATGATTCTCTTGGCTCTATCTTGTGAATGCTGGAATTATTGGTATGAACCACCATCTCTGGTTTTCACTTATTTATTTAGAAGGTACTTCTGAAGTGAGCTTTGGGTCAGCCAGTGTGTCCTTCTAGTATATTCTGAGCACTGTGAAGAGTGTGCTCCTAGACAGTTTCCAGTCTCGATAGAGGGCAGGAAAGCATACACTTACATCAGTGGCGTAAGCATGTTCTATATAATCTGCGAATAAACAATACAGACAAGTGACGGAGGGGCTAGAGGGGCCCTAGAGAGAAGGGAGGTCAGCTAGGCAGGATGGCTCCTTGGAGCAGAGTTGCACCTTGAGCAAGGAGTAAGATTTAGACAGATAGTGAAGAAGAGGAAGGTGTGTGTGTGTGGGGGTGAGGTAAGCAAAGCCTGGAGAGGGCGGAGCATCTGACACAGACTAGGTGCCTGTGGAGATAGCAATTCTAAATCTGAAAACAACACAGGGCTTGAGTAGAGTTGCAAGTGGCAAGGACAGAAACATGAATTGGGACCATATTTTTAAGACTCTTGATTATGTCATGGATTAGTCAGTTTTGGTTTCTGGTGATAAATAGCTCCAATTTAAATCAGCTTAGAAAAAAAAAGAATTTACCTTTCATCTAATAAAAAAGCTCAAGGGCATGCATTTGATACATGGTTAGACCCATGTCTAACCCATGGTTAGATGTCATGAGGATCCCCCCCCCCGCTTCTCTTTCTCTCTGCTCTGGCTTATCTGAGCTCTTCTCTCCAGCAGGCAATCTCCACTCTGTGGTTCTTCCCGACTGTTCCTCATCTGGGTGCAGCAATCTCTTGTCTCTTTCCAGAAGAATTCTCAAGACTGAGACGTGCTGATTGGCTCAGCCTGGTCTGTGAGCAACTATGCCCCCGCTCCAACTACTGTGACGGAAACTATAGGGTTTCTCACTGGTCAGGATGGGGACATGGTCCAAGGGGACAAGTGCAGCTGCTCCTGGATCACAAGAAAGGCTGTCACTGCTGGAGTGTGAATATGCTTTTGCCCCCCCTTCCAGCCTCCATCAGCTAGACAGGAGTTTAATCCTCGGGGTTTTATTTTAATGTGATTAAGAGGGAAGTTAACAGAAGCAAGTACGTGCATGCTCTGCTCTGTATCTTGCCATATGTTGGTTCAGGAGCAAACAAACCCTTTTCTTTATGAAGTCACATTATAGCCCAGGCTAGCCTAAAATTCATTAAGTTGCCCAAGCTGGCTTCAAGTTTGGCATTTCTCTTACCTCAGACTTGTGCCACCTGGTCTGGCTCATGTTGAAATTTAACTGCTATTGTCATAGCACTAAGAAGGCCCTCAAGACCTAGGAAGATATGGGCTATATCCTTAAGAACCAGTAAGTGTGGGTTCTGCTTTCTGCCAAGAAGGGCGAGTCACACCATTTCCCATCATACCTGACTTGTTTGCCCTCCTGTCCTGTTATGTCACGGCCTGCAGGCTCCTGGTGGGTGCCAACCCACTGCGGTTAAGACTTTCAACTTCCCGCATGATGAGTTAAGTAGACATCTGTTGTTTGTAGATTATTCAGACTCAAGAGATTCTGTTAGGGCATCAGAAAGTGGGCTAAGACAGTGGTCCAACTCCATCCCTTTGGTTCTTGCTGTTTCAAATCCCAACTTTTTAGGCATGTCTTTATGTGATGGCTTCTCTGACCACCCAGAGCGCTGGGAGCTAACACCTCCCAGGCACAATTCTCAAGCTGCGGCTTTGTCATCCATCTTTCAGGGTGACTGTGGGTCATGTTCCCCAGGGACATGAAATTCCAGTTTCTCAGAACAGTGAACATACTTTGACCACTGTCACGGTTTGAATGTGAGTCGTTTCCCCACAGGCTCATGTGTTTGCATCTTTAGCTGATGTTAATGTTTGGAAGATTGTGGCACCTTTAGGAAGCGGAGCCTTGCTGGAGGAAGGCAGGTCACGTTAATCCCTCCTGTGCGCCACACTGCCATTTCAACCAGCTCCTTGTCAAGGTTCCGTTATGACTTGCTGCTGTTTGTTTGCATGATGCTGATAAATTCACAACCAGCTACTCAGGAAGCAAGGGGTTTACTCTTGTGTTCAGTGATGCTTCATTACAGTTCATAGTCCATCTTGGTGGAGAGCTCGCCCCAACACCAGGAGCCTAGGGAACAGACCTCACCATACACAAGGACTGCTGAGAGAGGGTACTACTCTTTTTTTTTTACTTGCCAGAACGCCTACACCAACGTGGCAAGCTACTGAACTGCTCTCCCCATCTTAACTTCCTATCAAGGCAAAGGCTTTAACGGCTGAGCCATCAACCCAGAGCAGCTTTCACTCTTAAAATCATATAGTAAATGTCGGTTTGAGTGAGGCTCTGAAGATGAGGTCTTTGTGAGGCCGGAGACCATTTTAAAGTTTTTTAAAATTATTATTATTATTATTCTATTGTGTATGTGGGTGTAACAGAAGGTACTGCGTGTCTCTGCAGAGGACCAAGGGTGTCTTTGGAAATTATCCTGGATTCTTCTGCCTCCTCCTTGCTTAGCTCTAGGATTTCTCCAGGCTTCGCCCACCAGAGTTGGAAGAGCAGGCAGCCTCCTTTTCTGCCTGGCATTTTTACGTGGGACCTGGGATCAGAACTCAGGACCTTCTGCTTGGGAGGCAGAATGTTAATCCCTGAACCATCTTTCCAGTCGCAGAGAATGCTTTAAAACATTTGCCTTTGTGTCTCTGGAAGAAAGTAATCAGCACCTGGAAGGTACTCAGGAGTGATTGTGAACTTGCAGCCACCCAAGGTCAGGGGCATCACGGGCGTTTGAACAGCTGGATTGGGCTGCTTGGAGGAGAGCAGGCTGGATTCTTGGGGTCTAGGATTTCCAGCTGTGACTCTGGGATTTCCAGCTGCAACTCCAGCACCTCACTGTCATGTGCTCAACTCCTTTCTTTCCCTCCAGGACTCAGAGCTAGACCAAGCCTTCTAGCCTGTGACAAAGCCTTGATGCCTCCCCAGCTCGGGGACTCAGGTTCTGTTGTGAGACAGAGACATGTGACAGAGACTTGATCACTGGAGTGTGGGGGAAAGTGACATGTGACTTCCAGGCCTGACCCCTAAATCCTCCCCTGGGACCCACCATCCCCTCGCTTGGTTTCATTTGTTGGGTGTTGGGATGCACAGAGGACCCCTGGCCTTAGAAGAAGACGTGACACCTGCCTGAAGGGGATTGGGTCCCTGATTATCTGTGCTTCTCACTGGCCCATGTATGAAAGGAGTAAGAATTAAACCCACGCTGAGGCTGAGGAGCCGGCAGAGCTGGCCAGGGGAGTGGAGCTTGGCATTTCAGGTAGGGCAGAGCCCTGGCTGTGTTCTCTTCCATAAAGTGCTCACAGACGTGGGGAGGTGGCAGAGAGCTGACCGTCAGGGAGGCCTCGGGCCCTTGCTGATGGAGACAGTGATACTCAAGAGGACAAGCCTAGGACTGATTAGCATCTGGTCTTCCAGAATTGGCTACGAAGGCCAGGAGTAGACTAGCCTCCTTGAGGGAGCACTTGTAAGGGGAAAAAGGGGCTCAAGGTCCAGCACTTTGTCTTGCTGACTTTCTGGAGTTGGAAGAAGGAAGGAGGAGGAAGAGGAGAAACATCTTGGGAAGGTGAATCTGAGTTGGGGAGAAAGGCCTGTGGAGGCTCACGAACCACAGAGGAGGAGAGTGCTCAGTAGGAAGTGGGGGCAGGATACTAAAAGATGCTACTTGTTACTTTCCATATTGAAGAGAGTCAGAGACCGCCCGAGACGCTCGCAGTCCAGGGAGGACACAGTGCTCCTCAGGTAAATTCCCCCAGCCCACCCCCAGGCCCCAGGTCACCCACTCGTCCCAGCTCCTCCCACCAGTCAGCCAGAGCAGCACCCAGTGTGCTCTGGGCTAGGGAGGGCCACTAGGCCACACCCCAGGTCCCAGGTCAACTGCACAGACATCCTGCAGCTCTCCCCTTTCCACCTGGGACGCTCGCAGTCGAGGGAAGACACACTGCCCCTCAGAATTCAACAGAGTCCAAAGAAAATCCAAGCAAAGCTCTAGGGGACAAAGGCCATACATCTGAAGTCATCTTATCACATGGGAGAGATTCTTCACATCCAGCTCAAAGATAAGTAACCCCCTTTTTATCATCCTGTTCCTTTCAATTATTAATCACTGTAGATTAACTTTTCCATATAGCCACCCCCAAAACATATACAACTTCAGGGACTATACCATTCACCCTCACATATCACCAAGTTACTAAATCGTAAAAGTGTACTACCATACTAATATTCATCCCCTGTCCAATAAACCTGACTTAATTTAATGTACTAACAGTCTAATAGCCTCATCTAGGAAATAACAATAACAACAGAGAAGCATACCCAACTCCAAGGCAAACATTAGTAATAACTGCTCGAGTAGTAATACAAACTAATTCAGTTCAGTCAAAAACACACAGAAACTGAAAAAAGGTCTTAAGAGATAAAACAACAATGCCCAAGTTACAGTGCAAATCCATGAGAAGCAAAACTCAAGAAAACAAATCTCCCACCAAAAGAATTAACCCCATAATGATAAATTCCAACCAGAACAAATTCACAGAAAATAGCCAAGAAAGCCAGACCTAAGATAATGACTTTCAAAGCATGATCATTACCATGATCAATACTATGAAAGAGGAAATCCAGGAGGAGTTAAATAACTGCATCAACCAACCACTTTGAATAGGAACACAACAGACACTTGGAGGAGTTGAGAAAAACAGTTCACGAAACAAAAATAGGCATAGAGCAGTTAAAACAGTCTCAAGCAGAGTTTAAAATTGAACTAAAAGACAAGTTATCTTCAATCCAGAACTCAACAGAGAGTCTTATCAGCAGAACTAACGAAGCAGAAAATAGAATTTCAGATCTTGAAGACAAAGTGGAAAAATTAACCAGCTCAATGAAAGAGATTGTTAAAGCCAAAAAGATACTCGAGAGAAATATTCAAGAGTTATGGGACACTCTGAAGAAGCCTAACATGCGCATTCATGGAATACCAAAGCAAGAATCCCAAAATACCACACCTGAGGAAAATTTTCAAATTATCATTGTTGCAGTCAGCCTTCATGGTTGCTGATAAATGGCCATCAAACGGCTTAAGGGAACAAGGGGTTTATTCTCTTACGATTTCTGGTTACAGTTCTTAGTCCAGCTTGATGGGAGAGCACGCGCCAACACCAGGGCCGAGGGAACTGGCCACACCATCACTGCATAACGGCTGAGAGATGGACAAGCCTTACTTGCCAGACCAACATGTCTGGCCAAGTATACAGAAGGATGCCAACTCTCTCAACCAGCTCTCTGTGATTTATCCAAGGCCTAATCCCACCCACCATGGGCTGGGTCTTCCCCATCAGCGAGACAATGTCCTTCAGGTTTGCTCTGGGCTTAACTCAACAATCAGCATTCTATGACTATGCCCAGAGCTCAAACCCTCAACAGTCGTTGACACCTGTGCTTAACCATGACAATCATAAAGGAAAACATTCCTCATCTAAAGAAAGAGAGGCCCATCCAAATACAAGAGGCATTCCACACCCCAAACAGATATGACCAAAATAGAAACTCACCATGGCAAATAATAGTCAAAACACTCCACATTCAAGACAAAGAAAAGGTGCTGAAAACTTCAAGGGGAAAAAAAGCAAGTCACTTTTAAAGGTAAACCCATTAAAATAACAAAAGACTTTTCAATGGAAACAGTAAAAGCAAGAAGAGTTTGGAGAGATGTATTTCAAGTATTGAATGAGCAAAAATGTCAACCCAGGCTGATATACCCGGCAAAACTATCTGTCATGACTGAGGGAGAAGGAAAAGTTTTCCAGCACAAAGACAACTTGAAGGCTTACATGTCTATCAAACCAGGCCTTCAAAAAATGCTAGAAAAGATACTCAAGCTTGAAGAAAAGAACAAGCATATCCAGGAGGACAGAAGGGAAGTATAATACCACCAAAACCTAAAAGTCAAATAATACACATACAAAAGTCACTAAACGTAAAAGTGTCCCGAATTAAAAGTAATTTCTCCATTATAATATTAAATGTCAATGGAATTAACTCACCAATCAAGAGACACACATTACAAACGGGTTAAAAATCACAACCCATCAATCTGCTGCCTTCAGGAAACTCATCTCATCACAAAAAATAAGCACATCCTAAAAATTCTGCAAGCTAGTGGAACCAGGAAGCAGGCAGGGGTAGCTATTATGCTATTGGACAAAGTGGACTTCAAACAAAAAAAAAATCGTAAGAGACACACAGATGGATACTACATCTTAGTCACAGGTACAATTCACCAGGAAGACTTCACAATACTGAACATATATGCACCTAATATGGGCTTCTCCACATTCATTAAGCGAACGCTACAGCATCTAAAGCAAGAAATCAACCCCAAAATGATAATTCTTGAGGATTTCACCACCGCCCTCTCAACATGGGATAGATCAACAGAGAGTGGTTGAGGAAGTTGGCATGCTGCTTTGGCAAGTAAGAATGGTCCCTCTCTCGGCTGTTATGTGGAGATGGTGTGGCTAGTTCCCTTGGCCCTGGTGTGCTGTCCTGCCAAGTGGACTGAACCGTGGCTAGACTATTGTAAGAGAAAAAAAATCCCTTGTTCCCTTAAGCAGCTTTGTCATGATTTTATTGGCAACTATGCAGAGTAACTGCAGCAGAATTTGGTACCAGAGAAGTGGGGTATTGCTGATAAATTGGGCTATGTGGGCTTTGTGGATTTTAAACAGCTTTTTTTTGGAGGAATATGGTAATGTTTGAAGATATTAAAAACCATTCAGTTGTGGGCCATTTGGAAAATAGTGATGCTGAGAGAGTCATGGATTGTTTGGGTCCAGTTTGTGATTAAGGGAATAAAGACTTTGGTAAAGTTGAACTTAAAGACGACAGACTGGTTTGCTTGATAGAGGAGAGCTGTGTTGATGGCCACGAAGCTTTGGACATGGAAAGGGCAAGCAGCAGAACAGCTACCACTGCTGGAGAAATGACCATGAGTGAAGGAAAACCTAGTGCTTTGCACTGGGACAGTGGAAGAAATGAATACCACCATATGGTGATTCCTTCAGGGGCCGAAAGCCCAAGTTGAAGCCGTTTCTTGCCCTTCAGAAGTTTTCGCTGCCCACTTAAGGCAGGACTGCTACATCCAGGAACTCACTGTAGTAAGACTTGTCCTTACCCGACCTGCATAATGACTGACATACCAACATGACCCCATAGATTACCTAGGAACTCAAGAAAGATAAGAACATACAATGGAAACCTTAGGAACTAGAGCTGGATGAGTGAAGGGAAACGTCCTTGTCAGTGGGGTTGCCTAAAGAGAGGCAACTTGGTATGTCACAGAGACCTGAACCCCCACGAGTAGACAAGCCAGAGGGAATGCTGAGGTCATAGAAGCAAACAGTCAGGAGGGTGGGAGGAGTGATGAAAGGAAGGGGGGAATGGAAGGGAAAGATAGAGGGAAGCAGGGATGAGTATTCAATATGCTCGTAAAAGCAAAAAAATAAAATGTTAAAAAAAAGTTTTCATTGCCTAGAAAGGAGCTTTTCCAGGCTCAGCTCATGGAATTCAGTAGAGCTGTGGCTCAAGTAGAACAAGCTATGTTTAACCTCGCTGTGGAATCGGTTAGCATCTCCCAGGTAGTACTGACTTTGGTACATGATTAAGGGGTTTGTGGAGAGCAGTAGAAGCTTGGCTCCAAGTAGCAGATGTAGAATTCCTGCAAGGGAAGATGAAGCTTATAGCTGCAAAGAAAAACCCGGAGTGCCATTGGCAGTGCCAGTACCATGGGATGTATGGTGAGGATGGCTTCAAGGAAAGGTTCAGCCTGGTTCAGAGGAACCCTTCTTGTGCGACTTTGAGCTGCAAAGAGGGCCTGGGGTTGCCCAGAATCTCTGAGCCATCTCTGAGCCATGGCTACATGATGAGCAGCAGAAGATGGACATTGAAATACAGGATGCGGTATTTGATTTGCTGGACAGTGCTTTTAGTTTGATGTTTTATTTGTGTTTGGAGTATTTAACTTATTTTGACTTGACAGACCCTTGCAACTAAAAGATTTGGGACTTTTTTTGGTAAAAGAAACTTTCAGTTCCAATATTTTATTAACAGAACTTTTAATGATTGCCATTTTAAATTGGATTATAAAAATTTTAATTTTGAACTTTTAGAATAATGAAATTAAAATTTTTAGATTATAAATAAGATAAATGTAACATCTGTGAGGACAAGATTTGAAGGTCACAGTTTAAAAGTGCTATGTTTTTGTGTCCAGTTGACAAAGGGTGGAGTGTCATAGTTAGATACAGGTGTCAACTTGATGGTTGAAAGTTTGAGCTCTGGGCACATTTGTAGAAATTAGTAGTTGAGTTAAGCCCAGAGTGAACTTGCAGGAGATGGTCTAGTTGATGGGGAAGGCTCAGCCCATGGTGGGTGGAACTAGGTCCTAAACAGGTAAATAAAATACAGAGAGCTGGCGGAGGAAGTTGGCATCCTTGTGTATACTTGGCCAGATATGCTGGTCTGGCAAGTAAAGATTGTCCTTCTCTCGGTTGTTATATGGAGATGGTGTGGCCAGTTCCCTAGGCCCTTTGGTGATGGTATATTTCTCCTGCCAACTGGACTAAGAACTATAACCGGACTATGGTAAGAGAATAAACCCCTTGTTTTCTTAAGCAGCTTTGTCGTGATTTTATCAGTAACCATGCAGGTAACTGCAACAGTTTCCCATGGCAAAGGACATGATGATATTCAGTAATACTCAATGATGTGTTGAACGAAGAGACTCTGTAACTGGTTCACTTAGTTTGATTATGTAGCTTGACTTTGGCAGCTCTGGAACGTGGATCATCTGCTGTCATTCTGTATAGAGCCTTGACTTCCAGGAAGAACTGTCACCTATATCAAATCATTCTTTGGTTCTGAACTTCCATTTCTTTTAAAAAAAAAAAAACCTATATAGCCATGAAATCATGCTGATTTAAAGAGGTCTCTTGCGCTTGTTCTCACATCCTCTGAGCCCAGTCCATGGGAGACAGCACCTCTTTTGCCCAGTCCAAAGTCCAGGTCTGACTCTCTGGTTCATGTGGGTCTAACCATGCCACCCTTGGTCATTAGCTGTGGGAGGGAGAATGGAATGTGGCGGGTCAGGTCACGTGCTCCACTGTGGAGTCAGGACAAGCCTGAGTGGGGGAGAGAGAGAGTACTGTCCACGGGAAGCCTCTGAACTGCTGGGATAGGACCCAGGTAGCACTGGCTGCAGGTATTCCCAAGAGCCTGTGTGTTTCACAAGGATTCAGTCTCTGCCAGTTCTACAATATTACCTCTTACCGTTTTTCTACTGTAGGAACAACTGTGAATGGCCTTTGGATCTTGGCTTCTTAGGTGGGAGCTGGAAAATCTCAAGGCTACAGCCTTCAAGCAGCGAGCTTGAAAGGTCTCGGCTAGGCTGCAAAGAGATAAAGGATGTGGTGGTGGTGGTGTGTGTGTGTGTGGGGGGGTCTCGACCATCATTTCCCTACACCAAGCCCTGTGCTAAGTGAGTTCCTGGATAATCCCATCCACGAAGTTTGTGCCGTTCAAATTCTCTGCTCACAGAGGAGAACTCCGAGGCTCCCAGGCATTAAGGAATTCCCCACCCAAGAACCCATGGCAGTAAGTGCAGGGTAGGACCTCCATCCAGATGGTTTGATAGCAGGTTTCCAAAGACTGGGGGAAACTGAGGCAGGCAGCACCTGAGATGCGGTGGCTTTGGGAGAGAGCCTTTCAAAAGGACATGATATGGGTGGGAACTGCTATGTGGGTTTGAGGCTCTGGAATCGGTCTTTAACAAGCCGCCCTGCAAAACAAGTAACTGTCGCAGCAGTGAGGGAAAACTCCCTGTCGCCCTCACAAGGGTAGTGACCGCCCCGTCCTTCCTTCCTGTCCTATCCTGCTGCTCTGCTGTGTAGGGGATCAGCCACTTTGGCAGGCTGCCCCAGACTTCAGGGTCTGCTACGGAGGCCTTAGCTTCTTGTCAGCTTGGTCTTTTTTCCCCTTCCTAGTTTTAGAGAGAGGATTGCATGTAGCCCAGGCTGGCCTCGAACATGCTTTGAATATCCTGGATCGCCCTTGAGCGATTCTCTGTCCTCTGCCTCCTGAGTGCTGGCGCCAGGTGTGCTCCACCACATCCAGCTGCGTATTATTCCCCCCTTCCCCAGCATCTGGTTTACACCGCTTATGTATTTTTCTGCCTCCCTCGGTGGAATAGAAGCGCTAGCAGAATAGGACTTGATTTTCTCCAGTGTGGGATTTCCAGTATAATTGCTGAATGCGTGCAGTTTTCCAGGGCTGTGCTAAATTCTACCCATGCATGAGCTCCTTAATGCCCGGAACCCACATTGGTTTCCCATGCTGGGCCCCAGAAGCAATTTCATTTGGGGAGAAAATAAGAAAGTGGAGGCTTCTCCCAGCAGGTCCTAGGTATAAGCTGCCCTCAGAATAGAGCAGCCGAGTTAACAGGCTGTGGAACTCATAAGTTCAGGTGTTCAGGGAGATTCTGCCCGCTGCTGTAAATGGCACCAGCTGATCCCAGCTGCTTCACACCTTGTGGTGTAAAAGTCCTTGGGGCTGTAAGACAATCACAGCTCCAGAATCTTCTTTCCAGATATTAGCTTGACAAGAGGGGGGAGGGAGAGAAACAGAGAGAGAGAGAGAGAGAGAGCCATGGGGAAGACTTTCTGCCTCGCTCTCCTCTCTTTTTCCCCTTCCCCTGCTGCTGACTTTAGCCTCTTTGGGCTGGTTACTACTGGCTTCTCCTTAGAGAACTGAAGTTCAAAGTTTAATATGGGCCAAAGACAGGTCCCTTTCCTAGGCTGGGCCTTTTTATAGGGTCAGGAAAAAAAACGGCACGGTGTTATATCCCAGGGGCTAATAGCTTGTCTGGTGTGTATGTGTGCATGTGCGTGTGTGTGTGTGTGCATGCATGCGTGTGTGCATGTGCGTGTGCATGCGTGCGTGCATGCATGCGTGTGTGTGTGTGTGTGTGTGTAATGGCTTTCACTCATGAGATTTCTGGGGTGAATGCTCGTGGTCTGAGAACATTGACCTGGGATGCGAAGTGACCCCTCTCTGCTGCATCCTGTGCTCAGGGTGTAGGTTGGACCTATATAATGGATACAGCACACAAAATCAGGAGGGTTTAGAAAAGTGGGGGATCAGGAGGCAGCCCCCCAACCTCTAGATAGAGGGAGGAACCCTCCCCAGTCTTACTCCCTATAATCCTTTGTTTACTTAGACAGCACAGGGTTCAAAGACCAGGTACAAATTTATGCAAAAGAGCTTCCTGGCCAGCTATTAAGTGACTGACTTTACAACAGTGTGAAGGGTTTCTGGGCAGACTGGGAGCTTAGGCAGGATAATGTGGGTTAAAGCCCCTTTGATCTTAAACTAGACAAGGAGCACTGCTTTTTCTTCTAAAACAAGCATGTTATAAACACATATGAAAAACTGGTGCTGACATGTACATATACACGTCTGGCTTTGCTAAGGTAAGCATTTTCCTGAAAAATGTGACTTTATATATCCACCAAATATATTTGTGCAACATTCAAATAAAGCAGTGGTCTCCACATCTCTTTCACATCTTTCCCAATTTTGTCTGTGTTTTCTTTCTTTGGACTAAACCCTTCCTTCCTTTATTCCTGCTTTTGTTCCTTCCTTCATTCCAAAAGAATAATTTTTCTTAGGATATTTTAGACAGTGTAGACAGGCTGGGAAGGTCTTCTGGCCACTGTTAGGACTGTTAAATCCTATGTGCCACTGTTAGTGGTACAGAAGTTGGCATTAATCCCCCAATGAGATGAGGCTGTCAACTTCCCTCATACCTTTGTTTTGAAAGGATATGGCTGTTTCCTCATACTGTCAGGGGTGGTCTACCACAGTGTGCGCTCAGAAGCTCTTACCTCTGTGAGCCATGTAGACAGAAGGCCGCCATACACTTGCAGTGAGGAGATGAGCTGAAGATGTGTAGATACGTAGTCATCTGCCTTCGTGGGAGCAGGGGTCACTTCTGGTCTGGGAAAGAGTCAGAAGTTCCCAGTTTGGACTGGTGCTCCAGGGCCTGCTGGATACCATGGCAACAGAGTGAGATTCGAGCTTGGAAGGGCTCCTCCTCACAGTCATGGCCTGACGCTCTTCCAAGAGGACCGTTCTGATGTTCAGAGAGGTGAAGCAATTCACCCTGGGTTGCACAGCCATTGGAAGAATCCTGAATCTCAATTCTGTTCCTTAAATCCTGTGTTTCCATTCTCATCTCGTTTCAACAGTAATGTATTTATTTTGTATTGCACACACATATGTGTCTGTGTGTATCAGAAGCACTGTGTGTGTCCAAGGGTGACTTTGGAAATCATCTTGTATTGCTCTACCTCCTCTTTATTTTGCTTTGGGATTTCCCAGGCGCTGCCTACCAGGGCCGGAAGTGCAGGTCACTGCCATTTCCACCTGGTGTTTCCACGTGGTATCCAGGATCTGAACTCAGGTCCTTCTGCTTTTGAGGCAGAGGCTTAACCCCTGAGCCATCTCTCCAGCCTCTTCCCCCCCCACCCCATTCAACAGTGACTTAATTTTATACAGATTCATGTCTATGTTTCTTTGTGATCAAAAGTCCAAACAATATCTTCATTTTTTTTTCTTTTTTGAGACAGTATCTTGCTCTGTACTTAGGCTTAGCTTTCTTTTCTTTTTTCAATCCTTCCACCTTCTACCTCGGCCTCCTGAGTACTGGGATCACAGGCATCCATCCCTCCAGGCAGCTTCTGCAATAAAGACTCTCTTTGATAAAAGGTCAAAATGTTCTCAGTAGCCTAAAAGGAAAAGAACACAACTTTCCTATCTGTGTCACTGCCCTGGAAGAGCTTTGCAGCCTCGTGGTCCCGAGTACAAGTTCCCAGTGTAACGAACTTCGACCAAGTGCTGTAACCAGATGGGCCTTGAACTCACGATTCTCTTCCTTCAGGCTGCCGAGCGCTGGGATTACCGTGCACATCACCACATAGCTCTCCTGCTTTGGAACTCTTTCTGGGGTATGTGTGCAAAGCACAGTAGATAACTGCTGGTGTCACCTTGACAGTTGAAGACTTTGACCCTGGGCCCATTTGTAAAAAATGAGTAGTTGAGCGAAACCCCAAGCCAGCCTGCAGGAGATTGTCTTGTTGATGGAGAAGACCACTCCATGATGGGTAGGACTGGGCCCTGGGCAGGTGGATAAACTGCAGGGAAGTGGTGAAGCAAGTTGGCGTCCTTTGCTCTACTTGGCCAGACACGCTGATCTGGCATGTAAGGATTATCCTTTCAGCAGCCCTGTGGATATGTGGACATGATGCGGCCAGTACCCTTGGCCCTTGGTGTTGGTGTGGACTCTGCCAAGCTGGGTTAAGAACTGTAACTATCATAAGAGAAAATAAAACCTCTTGTTCCCCTATAAGCCATTTGGTTGTGAATTTATCAGCAACATGCAAAATGACTGCAGTATATATACATAATTTTTTCCCTGTATTTGTTGCACTAAGACTTAAATGAATGCAGAAGAGAACATTTCTGGAAGAATCTGTCTTCCATTTCTTTTTTTAAAAGTTTATTTAATTTCAGAGAGGGAGGGAGAAAGGGAGTAGAGAATACCAGATGCATATGTGCCACCGCATGTATGTTTACCACGTGGGCTCTGGGGTTGAACTCAGGTTGCTGGGTTTGGCATGTAGACACCTTCAGCTGCTGAGCCATCTCGCTAGCCCTGTCTTCAGGTTCTTTACACCAGGATTTGTAAGCACTGCATTAGCTGCCCCGGCTTTATTCATGACCGGTGCAGGCAGTGTTCTCAATTCTTGTCATTCTGAATGTGATATGCTGCATTGGAAGTTCCTAACTTTTTACACCAGAAGCTCAATAGTACAGTGTCTATGGGAACTGGAAAGACATTTTCTCGTGAAAGCAGCATTGTCCATGGAGGCTCCAAGGCTTAATTAAGTAAGTGATGGTTTTAATGATCAGGCATGCTAATGGTAGCATAATGGAACCGTAATGGAAGTGGCATCTAATGGTACCTTCCCCCAGACTGTACCTCCTTTACATTCTGGTTGCTGGAACCAACAGAAGAATGGACCCTGATATTTGAATCTTCCCCCTCGGAATCTTAGGCTGAGAGCAGAGGGAACTGATATCAACCAGAGGAGGAATTTCTCAAAAGATTTCTCACACAACAGGATAATGGGCGGAACCACATCTGGAGCAGAACTGCTCCGTTATGCATATCTCCTGCTTTCTCTTTAAACTTTATGGCTCCAACTCCTGGTCTCTTTGAAGAAGAAATAACTGGGCTAAACTAGTCTCTTCCTGATATGGCCACGTTGGGTAACATTTCCTTTTTCTGCCTTTTGCCATCAATTTGAATTCTTATTAATTTAATGAAGGCAGATGGCCGAACACAAAGCACGAACCTGACTCTCATGGGTCTGGTAACAGTAGGCAGAAGTGAATGTGACGAAGACTGAGAATTCTAGAAGGAATCTGCAGATAGTCTAGGGGCTCTGGGCTTTGATGGTGCAGTTCTTGAGAATGGCCGATTTGGCTTTGACATGCATGGCTTACCTGAATCTTAAAGCTTCATTAGCCCCACTGTCTAAATTGATTCCGTGTGACGATAGCTTGGGGGAAGAGAGAGAGAGAGAGAGAGAGAGAGAGATAGAGAGAGATAGAGAGAGAGAGAGAGAGAAACACGAAGTATGCATTGGAACAGGGCAAGCAAAGGAAACTGCTTGCATAGCCTATCAGGGAAGCCCTGGAGTGAGTCTCTTGACAATCATTTCTAGGGAGAGAGCGGGTATACAGGCTCCATCCATGCAACTCAAAGCCCACCGAGCATAAAACCCCAAACTTTCCTCATGCTTGAGGTAAGCGTCGCCCAGAATCACTATGTCAGCATCGTGCCAGGAGCCTGATCTCATTTCAACTCATTTCGATGTTCTGCAGACCGGAAGGAGTGGTCTGCATACTCTGACCCCTCTTGGAACCTAGACCCAGCCAGGGACCCAGGGCAACTTCATAAACAGAAATCCTGGTGTTCTTTAAGGCATTTAGCCAACACTGTGTATTTAAGGACTGGGAAAGGAAAGAGGACTGAATACAGGGAACTGGAGGATGTTGTGCCAAAGGGTAAAGATCCTGGAGCAACCCAGGGGGACTTAGAAAATCCAAGCAAAGCATGAAGCCCACTGGTCTAAAGGGCATTTGTGGTACATGCCTGGAGTCCAGCACTTAGAAGGATTGTGAGTTCAAGGCCAGTTTGGGGCATATAGGGAGACTGATTCAATACATACAAACATGCGTGCATGCATACATGTACACACAGAGAGACAGTACTGTATAAGAGAATGAGCTATCTTGAGAAAGGGCAAGCAGAGCCACGGTGATAGTGAAAAGAGAAAAAAGACTTAACCATATAGCTTCCATGACAGGGAAGGAAATGGGGGGTAGGGAGGTGTGTTCACTTTCCTATGTCACCTGCTGGGCCTACCTGTGGATGCTGGACCTACCTGTGGATGCTGGACCTACCTGTGGATGCTGGATATACCTGTGGATGCTGGGCTTACCTACCTGTGACCTGACTAAAGTTCAGACAAAAGGAGTGGTGCTTACCTGCTGGTTAGAAGAAAGCAGCCACTGGGGAGATGGCTCAGGGGTTAAAGTCTTTGTCTCACAAGCAGAAGGACCTGAGTTCAGATCCCCAGATCCCACAGAAAATGCTGGATTGATGTGACAGCAAGCTGGTAATTCTAGCCCCAAAAGGTATAGTCTGCGAAACCCAGAGCAAAGCAACAAGGAGGTAGAACAATCTGGATGTTCCCAATGTCACCTTAGGTCCTCACAGCCACATACACTCAAGTGTTCTCTTTTACACACACACACACACACACACACACACACACACACACACACACACACACGATAAAATAAAAATAAAGTAAAAGAAGAAAAAGGCAGCCACTAAGTCAGTTACAATGCTTCTTAGCATTTGTTCGAATGGGAAGGCTGAGGAGGATCCTCTGAAGATGATGGTCTCTCTTCAGCTCTTAAGATGTAGCCTTGGTGGAGCCTGTGAATCCCGGGGCAGAGTAAACAAGGAGGAGGTGGAGGCGTCCATGGTGGTTCCCGAATTCGTCCGTGGTTCTACACACACACACACACACACACACCACACACACCACACACACACACACACACACAAATACACATATGCGCAATTGAATAAACAATTAAAAAATGTAGCCTTGGATCGCATCTGTTGATCTGTACCATGTAGTTTGGTCTCCTGTGCAAAAGTTTTTTTGTTTTTTTTTAAATAAACTCTGCTTTGTTAAATAGCCATCATCCAACATCAAGAGCTTCAAGAGTCTTAAGACACAGCTTATGGGACTTTTTATCACATTGACTCCAAGAGTATTGTTTTCTCAATGAGGAGCCATGCAAGAAGTTTCTCTGAGCTCTTCATTCCAAGAATAGTCATATTTCTCCTAAATACCTGGCATTTATTTTATGGGCCATATAAACCATATAATAACCCATGTCTCCCCACTTTCTCTGCTTTCCTTGCCAGAAAGCTCGTATTCAAATCTGCTTCATCTTGAGCCATGAATAGACCCCCAACCTGCAGAACAGAAATTTTCACTTTCAGCATCTTCGTCATCTTTTTCTTTGGTTTCTCCTTCATCTTCATTTCCTCATTTCCTTGTAGTTTTGCTTTCCTTATAGTGCATGTATTTTTTTTAAAAAGCCATCTTAAATTATTTTGGGAACAAGGTGGTTAAATAAATAAATTCAAAGGTGGTGACAGGACCCTAGCTCTTGAGAATCCAGTGAGTGTAGTTGGGTGGCTTCGAACAACAGGGTATTCATAAGTACAGGAAATTTGCAAGACTGATGTTAGAATCTCTGGAAGTACCTGTACTATTTATAGTTGCATTTTCTTCCAACCAAATTCTTGGGCTCGAGTGGTGAATATGTGCCATTCGAACTGGAATGGCAATTATTAAATTCCTTAGTGGTCATTTGGCCAAGGCACAGAGGTACCTGTGCACTTGGAGAGCGGAAGGCTCTGAGAACTGCCTTAGGGGAGAAGAGTTGTTTTCTTTTTAGGATTAATACCTGATTGTACCCATTTCAGCAATCAAAGTCCAAATACTTAATCAAAAACCAGGGATTCTGCAAATCTACAGCCAGTGTTGGACTAGACTTGCAACCACCGAGCACTAAAGAAATCAAAGAGCGAAGGGATCAGACTCTCATACAATACAGAGTGGCTCCAATCTGTCTTTTTCGAGTTAGCATCCCGCACTGCACCATGTTGCTAGTCATATTTTCCCTTGATCGTCTTGAATGGGGCAAAGAAGGATGGTGACTTTCAGAGTCACTGCCAGTCGAAGCGTTACTGACTGAGGATGATTTTGCTTTGTTCAGATGCGAGGCAAAGCGCTGTCCCCTGGTGTGAGAACTGGAGGCTTGAAAGCCAGCATCCCAGTACCCAGCAGCCAGCAGCCAGCGCTTAGCAGTGCCCTCTACCCTCCCTGGTCACTGTTCAACTAGTGGTGACTCTGTGGAGCTCTTGCTGCAGCCACGCCAGCCACTTGCCATGCGTCTGCAGTCTTGCCTTTGCTAGGCCTCAAATTCTCCGGTCTCTTGACGTTCTGCAGCTTCTTTTCTTCTCATTCTCTCAGCTTTCTGCAGCAAGGACTTTGTGATAGTTATTCTCGTGCGATGCTGTGAGAGAACATCCAAAGTCAAGCAATTCAAGGGAGAAAGGGAGATTTATTCAGCTTACGGTTCCAGAGGGGAGATACAGTCTTTCATGGTGGAGGTGGCATGGCTCGAGTCAGGCTAAGTCACTCCCTTCTGCGAGGCTGAGAATTGCAAGACTCCTTGCTGCAAAGGCAGACTTCTCCTGGAGGTAGGGTGGGACTAATCCACCTCAAGGCCCAACCCTTGTGACCACCTTCCTTCAGCAAGGCACCACCTCTCAAAGGTGTCATGACCTTGCCAAACACATGAGACTGTGGGGGGGACACATTTCAAGCCATGACAGACTTTAACCCCTGAGCCATCTCCCCAGCCCCAAAGTCTTGATTTTCTACAATATCGACCCCTAGTCACTCTGGGGAATTCTTCAGCCACCTTCTAGCTGCTGGGCGTCTTTGGAACTTTCTACCCAAGGAGTTGTCTGCTCTTCATTTTGCCAGCTCAGCTAACTCTGTCCATGAGTAAACACCACAAACAGGCAATAAAACCCACTTGGATGAAGCCTTATGTGAACCCAAGCTGTAATGCTAGGGAGCCAGTGTAGTGAAAGGAGATGGCCATACTGACTCAAGGAGCGAGAGAAGAGGGCTGTTTCAACAGCCAGCCATACGGCTGCACGGCCTACTGCCTGCTCACCACAGTTGTTTTGTTTAGTGCTGGGTATGTGTAACTTCACCATCTTGGATGGTCTCTCAGACCTGACTGAGGACATCCGCAAGATGGTGGAGTGCCTAGAGCAATGCAGGTGAGATCATCTGAGGAGAATCTGAAGCTCTCCTTGCCGTAGTGACACCCGCTTGGGTGCCCAAGGCAGATGTGACTGAAACAGCCTCCTGACATGCAGCCATTGTCATGATGCCCCCCCGACACAGAAGCAGGGGTCTCTGCAAGACCACCGTGACAATTTCTGCAACTGGGCTGAAGGAAGTCTCCCCTGGGCATCAGTGGTTTGATCAACTCTCTGAGCAGCCACAAGGCATTCAAAACAGTCACTGCGGTTATAATTCCCGTTGATCTTAGAAACAGCTGGTTGATGAACTGCCCCGTAGGTTCGAAGAAGGCGCAGGGCTGAAGTTTCAGTTTCTGAGTTCTTAGATGGAACTTTAGGAGCAGCGAAGTCACTGCTTATTGTCTCCCAGTTCTGAGACCGTGGAGACAGCAGTAGTCCCCAACCTGCCCTTTCTCCCTGTTAGACTTGGATCATTGCCTGGTCCATGCCGGGCAGTTGCGACTATGTCCCCGTGTCATCTGGAGACAAGAGTGGATGACTGCTTCACCTGAACCTACCTGTTCCTAAAGGAACAGAAGGCGGGTGTGATTTGTGAAACTCGAGTTCTGCACCTTCCTGGGTCTGCTGCCTTCAGACAGTGGTAGACAGGGCAAAATGGGTCCCAAACTCTCATCATCAAAGCTGTCAAATAGAGCGTCTAAGTATCAGCAGTATGGAAAATTGAAAAGACATCGGAAATCATTCTATTCATAAGGAAAAGACTTTGAGAAATAACCCTATAGCTTAATAAATTTCAAAAGAATATTTTCTTCTTAAGATATATTGATTTAATGAACATACAGTTGTGTTCAGACAGACATGCCTTAAAAAGAAAGCTTTTCAGAGGTGTGACTGGTCAGGAGGAATCATTTTTATTATTCCATAGTACGATGGGATACCTCACTTTCTTTCTTTCTTTCTTTCTTTCTTTCTTTCTTTCTTTCTTTCTTTCTTTCTTTCTTTCTTTCTTTCTTTCTCGCTCTCTCTCTTTTTCTTTCTCTCCTCTCTTTCTCTCTCTCTTTCCCTTCTTTCCTCTCTTCCCTTCCCTTTCCTTTTCCCTTTCCTCCTTCCTATTTTCCTTCTTTCCCTTCCTCCCTTCTTCTCTCTCGCTCTACTTCCTTCCCTCCCTCTTTCCTCCCTTCCTCCCATGCTAGTCAAGTACTTTGTCATTGAACTATGCCCCCAGCCCTTTCTCCCCATTTTCTTCCAAAACAAGACCTCATGTAGCTCAGACTGACCCCTAATTCAATATGTAGCTGAGAATGGCTTCCGATCCTCTGTCTCTAGTCTTGAGTAGTGGGATTACAGGCAAGAGTTTACAGTTTCTAATTGCTGGAGCCACACTTGGAGGATACACCCAAGTGTCCCAGCATTCTTTCTAATTTTTTATTTTGAGGCTTTGTCTCACTAAGTTACCTTGAGTAGCCTTGAATCCCTTCTGCAGCACAGACTGACCTAGAACTTGTGATACTTCTGTCTCAACTTCCAGAGCAGTTGGAACTACAGGCCCGCACCACCATTCCTGATACTTGTGCATTTCAAAGGAGCTAACCAAAAGGATTTTCAACCTTCTCGGTACAAAGAAATAATAAGTGTTTGAAGAATTGAGCATGTTAATTACCCTGAAATGATCATTCTACACATGTGCATGTACTGAAACATCACGCTTTGCCCCATGACTATTTATAATTATTATGTCAATTAACTTTTAAGATGCATGATAGCTCTCTCTAAGCATGTAATCCCAGGGGATTGTTCGTCTTCTGCTTGGCTGTATGGTCTAGTCTCTCCACAGTGCATAAAGGAAACTGTGGCTGCAATGCTAAGTGAAGGTCAATGTGTAAAGAAAAAAATCACCTCCAGCAAAATTACTATAGAAGATAACTTCCCTACTAAAATAGGACATTACTAGTGGTATGTGGCTATATCCCAATATATCTCACTACTCAGGGTTGGGAGAAGCAAGAGGATTGCAAGCTTAAGGCCAGTTTAGATTATACAGTGAGTTCTAGCTAATTCAGCTGAATTATGCATGTATTTAGATCCGTCTCTAAACTCCCCCCCCCACACACACACGTGTGCACGCACACATGACTTTATGTATCATAAAGTTGTTGCCTTGCATTTAGGGGCCAAGATAGGTGGAAATATGTGTCTTCTACTTCCAAGTCCACTTGAAGACGCCCTGCTTGGTGGCTGAGACCAGCCGTGGAAAGGCCTGGATCCTTTGCTCATCTTCATGGTGTGTGGGGGTGAGGTTGTTCTCATTGAGTGGAATGATCTGAGGGAGCACGTGTCTTCATATAAAAATGGAATATTTCTGGAGGTCTGGTGGGCACTTCCCTTGTTGGCTTGGAAACGCAGCCAACTCTGGGCTAGGGTGGCAAAGGTTACTTAACTGTTAGTTAACTTTCCTCTTGGGGGTCCTACTGTATTAAGAGTGTCAGGAAGAATGATTAGTTGGTTAGAAGGATGGGACAAGCCAATATTGTTTTATGTGTCCTTTCCCCTTTAGTCTCTCATCTGCAAAGAGACACAGGTCCCCACAAACCAGCATGCCCTCTCTGAAGCACTCTCATCTAGAATACACTACGAACACCTTTCACTTGGAAGACATTGAATTCTGGCCTCTGGGACCTTACAGATTCTGGGGAAGATCAGTGTTCGTATTTGTAAGTTCTAGTAGTGAGTGGCAAGTTCTCCAAGGTGAGAAGACAGAATCCTACCAAACTGTAGGTGAGGTGGATTGTGGGCTATTTTGGAGAGAATGACAGTCAGAATGACTGTGGGTTAAGTTGGGAACTGTGACCTGAGAAAGTGGTGTTCAGGGCTTGGAGAGATGGCTCAGGGGTTAAGACTCTACCTCCCAATCAGAAGACCTGAGTTTGGATCCTAGGTCCCATGTTAAAATGTCAGATAGCCTGCATTTCTAACCCTGGTGGGCACAGATGATTCCCAAAATCACCCTTGGTCCTCCACAAAAACACACAGTGCCCTCTGATACACACACGCATAAAATAAAATAATAAAATAAAATAAATAGTGGTGTTCAGATCAAGAATGTGGGAGAGAGATTTCCAGGAGAGGGAAAAACATTCGTCTCGCGTGCAGTTCGTAGAACATAGCCCCCACCCCAACAAAGAGCTAAGAAAACTCGTCTTAGCTCGACATAAGCTGTTCCTGGCAAGAGAAGAACCCCAGAGAGGGACCCCAGAGATGATTCCTTGGCTCTACCTTGGGCCCCGGCCCACAGGATACGCAGGCTTGGTGGTCCTCAAAGCGTGGCTCCAAAGCTTCCCAGCTAATTTCACCTCCCCGGAGCGTGTCTCCAGCCCGGCGCTGCTCCCAAGCTGGGCGTCCGCCAGTCAGTCTGGCCGGGGAAGAAACTATTTTGGGAATTTTTATGATGGAACAATATTTTTTGGGCAAACAATCGGAGAACTGTTAAGCAGGGACGCTCACCCCTAGCTCTTGGTTCACCTTTCTCCATGAAGAGGTATCACAGAGGTAGCACTGTCCAGTGAGGAGAATGTCCCCCCCAAGCTGCCCACTGCCCTGCACACACCCCATCATTCCTCCAGGACAAACATCCATGGAAATCAATCAATGGCGAGGCTGCCCCCTCCCGACGCCCTGCCCTGGATTCCTCACAAGCAACACCCTCCACGTCGCCCATGGTGGAAGAGGCTGGGTGGGCACAGCTGCAGTAACCTCTTAGAGCCTGGTACTGGATTGGACTCAGATGTCAGCCTCAGAAGAGACCTTAGAGGACATTTGCCACTTCTTTCCCATATGGGGGTGGAAGGCAAGACCCAGCGAGGAGGTCTCCTTTCTCGAGGTCGCAGGATTCATCAATTATGAACAAGGTGGGCATCTCAGATGCCAGCCTCTAGCCAGCCCAGCAGCAAGCCTGCCAGCCACACACAGAGAGCACCATGGAGGTGTTCAGTCCCTTGGCATCGACACTCTCGGCCTGCTGAGCACCAGCAAGACCAAGATTCACCTTGGTTCTGCTCTGACCCAGTGGCCTGGCCTCCCCTGTGGGGTGGGGGGGATATTTTGGCCTACTAGGGGTGCTTGTCTCTAATTGGCTGCCGCCAAGGAGGCTAGAATTCTCTTGGTGGCAGCCTCACCTCATTGCTCTACCCCTTTGTCATCTCTCTTGGTGGCCTCCAAGTACCACAGCTTACGCTGGGCCCGATTTTCTCAAACTGACTGTGGTCAAGTTTTGATACTTGAGCTCACAGAAAAGATGATATGGCCCCCTGCTAAAGACAGGGGTGATGAATCCCCTCCGCCTCATGCACGGTTGGAGCAAGGAGATCACAATAGAAGGACTGCTAGCTCGGCTGGGAGAGTGATTGACTTAGCGTTCATGAAGTCCTCATCTGACCCCTCCCCTCCCCCGGTACCAAACAACGTAATCATGGTGGCACATTTATCATCCTAATGCTCAGGAGATGGAAACAAGGCTGTAAGTTCAAGGTCATATTCTGCTACATAGCAAGTTGGAGCCCAGCCTGGGACACATGAGACTCTGTCGAGCCAGAGAAAGGTAATAATAGTTGATCCTCAGGGACATGCCAGGGGGTTCTTGCGGTCATCTTCTCATTAAAGTCCTAAGTATGACAGGTATCCATTCATCCATCCATTCAGAGACATCCATCCATTTCACTGTATAACCTAGGTGGGACTTATGGACTCAAGGAATCCATCTCTCTCTCAAGTAGCTGGGGTTGTAGGCATGCGCTACCACACCCAGAATGACAGGTCTCATGTGTCCCACTTTACGGGTGAAGATGCCAAGCTCCAGAAAATTTCACAGTCACATGATTAAGGAGAAAATAGTGGAGGCTGGGGGCTCCTGGCGGGACTCACACAGTTCTCCCACCAGGCCATCTCCAGATGTAAGACAGTCCAAAGAGAAGAAACTGGCGTGGAAAGAACAAATCCGAGCCCCCAAGTGATCAGATGTTGGGACTGAAAGAAAGAGACAAATAGGACATACCACCCTAATTGTGAGTCTTGCGTTATCCAGGAGTCTGGCTCATGATTGACAAAAACCATGCTGGAGGGGAAGAAACCTTAAGGAGAGAGGCCAACTCTCAAAGGGAGGTTGTCTTCATTTCTTCACCTGAGAAGCGGGCTGCATCTAGTTTAGGAACAGCTGGCCCTGGAAGTAGATCGTGTGCCACATAGATCTACTTACTCACCTAGGGGTACGCAAGATGTCTCAGTAGGTAAAGGGGCTTGCCTCCAAGCCTCACATCCTGAGTTCAATCCCTGGAACCCACATGGTAGGAGTTAATTAACCTCCTACAAGTTAATCCCCCACATAAACACACATTCAAGATAAATAAATTAATGCAATATTGATAAGATAATAATAAATGATAATTACATGTGTCCCCTACAAGGGAAAAGAAGCTTTAGTATCCGATGAAGAGAAGAAAATTTGGAAAGTTAAAGCAACAAATTTCCTCTGGGTTTAGGGCTTGGAGGACTATTGGCACCAACGAAGATCAGAGGAAAATATAAGGAGGAAGTGGTGTCGAGGAATAGTAGGACTAAGCACCACAGCAGAAATAAGCAACCTCCATTGCTTCACAGTGCATGGAGCCTTCTGACATCACGGTTAGGCCTTCGCTAACTGATGGGACAGGTGCTGCTGCTGATCTAATTGTACAGAGGAGGAGATGGGTTTGGAGGGGATTAATCCCGTGTTTGTGGTTGGCAGGTGGCGGCTGGGACTCAGAGAGAAGGCACGTTGAGTGCAAAGCGCCTGATATCCTGGGAGCAGATGTTCCTTTAAGGGACAGGCACAGCTGGGTAGGGGCCTCTAGGGTCCTTTAGGTTAGCGTAGTCATCTTCTAGGTATAAAGACCATGGGGACAGGGACCTTATCTAGTCCACTGTTCTGCCTCGCATGGCAGGCAGCAGGGAATGCAAAATGAGCTGGTAGGAATCAGAGCAGCAGACTGACTGAGCTTGGGGGTGTCTATTCAGGGGGTGGGGGCAGGGGAATGAGGAGCCTAAAGGGCAGCATAGCCAGCCCAAGGTTCAGAGGACCTTTGCCAAAGGCACTTTGAGATGTAGCATCTGCCGGGCAGACCCAAGATCAAAAGATTTCAGACTCCCCAGTCAATGCAACTAGACTGTGCTGACACTCAGCAAGTTGGGCTTTCTCCGTCCTGTCTTTCCTGCGCCTGATTCCTCCTGTCTGTGTAGATTTACTATTTGCATTTTAATTAAGTTCAAGTTAAATCAACTAGACGGCATCTGTTGAACACCAGCTAGGTGCCGGGCGTGGTGCTCTATGCCAGGGGTTTGGAGAGAGCCAAGATCCAGCTTCTGTCATCTGCCACTCACTTATTAAAACTCCATTATTGTTATTGTTATTTTTAACACCGGCACTGTGTTAAGCTACTGCATGGATAAAGTGGAATGAAGAACTTATTCTAGCTTGTGTAGAATGACTGAGATTTATGTGCATCGATTATGGTACCATGTGATGGTGATTTGGTGGGCATATAGTATGGTGCTTAGGATTCTGGAGCTTGAAGTCTTGTCTGTCTTTCTTTCTTTCTTTCTTTCTTTCTTTCTTTCTTTCTTTCTTTCTTTCTCTCTCTCTCTCTCTCTCTCTCTCTCTTTCTCTCTCTCTTTCCCTCTCTCCCTGCCTCCCTGCCTGCCTCCCTGCCTGCTTCCCTCCCCCCTCCCTCCCCCCTCCCTCTCCCTCCCTTCCTTTCTTTCTTTGTTATGTATCAGAGGATACTGTGTGTGCCTGTGGAGGCCCAAGGGTGACTTCAGGAACCATCTGGGATTGCTCTACTTCCTATTTGCTTTGTTCTGGGGTTTCCCAGGCTCTGCCTTCCAGGACCAGAAGTGCAGGCCACCGCCATTTCTGTTTGGCATTTTTTCCATGGGATCTGGGATTCAAATTCAGGTCCTTCTGCTTTTAAGGCAGAGACTTCACCTTTACACCATCCTTCCAGCCCAGGACACCCTTGATAAGTTAGATGGGCAGTGTTGAGGACAGAGGAAACTGTACCAGCATGCTTGGAGAGCAAGCTAGTTGGAGTGGGGACGTGGGCACGGGGCAGGTGTAGGCTGTGCAGGACAGGAAGAAGCTAAAGCTGGAAGAATGGACAAGGGGTTTCTACTTCATGCTTTGATGCCTGGGTCCTTTAGAGGGAAATTCATGCCTGGCATAGGTATCTCTGGCTATCCAGCTGCCCAGTGGCTTCATGTGGCATTCTTTGGTCACAGAGCCCTGAGCACGTGCTTGGACTAGGTGCTTTTTAGCAAACAAGCTCCTAGGAGGCAAGGCAGAATCTTAACTAGGTTCCCGGGTGTCGTGGTGTTTAGGGTGCCAAAGATACAACCTGGATGTCTGGCGGCCCTGCTGAGTGGCTAAGGAGTGAAGGGATGGGACATCAGAGGCTGCTGAACCCGAGCCTCTCGGGCTTCCTTCACCCGCCTCCTGCAGCACGGCTGTATTTACAGCTGGAGAACACTGGGTGTCTGCTGACATTGTGCCCGCTCCTTGGGTAACAGAGCTTGTACGTTGGAGTTCATACATGACCACCCAGCACGCCACGCTCTTGAGTAGGCCCATGTGTACGTGGGCTCCAGCCTCCAGGGTATGAGTAGATGGTATCACACGGGATGGAGCCTGAGAAAGGAATGTGATGCCCCCATGCTTTTCCCCTTCTTACATGAGATCCAGCAATGGGAGGTCTGCACTGAGGGAGACAGAGGCACCTGGTCTGCACAGCAACCTGTGGCTAAGGTACTCGAAGCTTCTTATCTGTGGCAGTGGAGTCTATACTGAAACCCGTTCAGTAGAGGGATCTTAGAGGACTGGTTCTCTGTTCTTTGGTCTTGGACAAGTTCGTTTAACCTTTCCAGACTTCAGTGATTGCACTTGTCACATGAGATGTCAATATCTTTATGCTTTCATTTAAAAAATTAAGCAATTACCAATTTTTCAGGTGTTAAAGTTTTTGCCTGTGGAGGCTCCAGAGCGACTTCAGGAATCACCCTGGATTGCTCTACCTCCTCTTTGCTTTGCTTTGTAGTTTCCCAGGCTCTGCCTTCCAAGGCTGGAAGGGCAGGCTGCCACCGTTTCTGCCTGACATTTTTACATGGGTTCTGGGATCTGAACTTAGGACCTTCTGCTTGTGAGGCAGAAGCTTAACCACTGAGCCACTTCTCCAGTACCAAAGATTTAAAAGTTTTTTAAACATAAATGTATAAGTCAAACAAACTCTATATAGGGAATCTCTGTATAACAGAATACATAAACGTACAAGGCCTTTTATAGGATACAAAAATTGTAATGCCATTGAGTATAAAGTTAAACATTCAAGAAAGGGAAACAAATGAGACCTTGTTGAATCCATTAACTAAAAGCAACCCAGACCAACTCCTGATCATAGGGATAAATTTTGCCACGGAGCCTCTTAGCTGTCTTCCTTCCTCTGTGTTAAGCGGTGCCCTCTGTGTCTGCCCTCAATCCTTCTCTGCCCACTCCCTGGCATTTTTGAAGAAGACTGGCTTATTATATTTTAAATCCAAGGAATCGTCAGCCATGGCTGGGGTTGGCATTTGATACGAGCAGACGAATAGAGGTTATAGTACGGTAGCCATGTTGAAGGATGGTTTCCACACACGTTTTGGGGTCAACTGGAAGACGTGTAAACAGGTGCTTCCACCAGAATCTGGAGTCAGAAATCCGATCTGGGGAGGTTCAAAGGGTTATCTCTTGGGAGCAATAACGTCCGGCTTGAGAACACCTTCCTCACAGGGACGCATCTGACATTTAGCCTGCAAGTCGTCCACTGGGTCCTGTCCTGCACCATGTGGCTCCTGGGAGTGGCCCTGCGGCTAACCGGCCGGGTTCTCTCTGGACAGGAAGCTTTTTGCCTGATCCTGGAGTGAAAGGTCTGTGCTGAGAGCTGGTTTGACGTCCGGCACAAGCGCACCTCACAGGCATCCCAACACTTAGTCCCCCCAGCCCCATCTAACTGTGTCCGAGGTGAGGAGTATTTGCAAAGCCAGCATAGAGACCCCAGGACAGGGTGGAGAGAGCAGTGAAATCACTCCACAGTTTCCTCCTTGGGAACCTGTGAGTGGTGGCAGGGTGGGCGCCTGGCTGGCTAATCAGTGCCAAAGTGGGCCCCGTGGGTAGTCACCATCCTCCCAGAAAATACAGCCTGTCTTGGCTGTCGCGGGCCAGTGCTAAGGAAGGGGTCCCCCTGCAAAGCCGAGCCCAGCGGAGCCTCATTAAAGTACTGTGCTGGGCGCGTGTTTGGATTTCACCTTCGTGGTGTTTGAATGTTTTAATTCACATGAAGAAACATAAGTGTCGAGGTGCAATAACTGGCAGAACCTGGGCCACTATTTCAGGACCAAGTGTGCAGACGGTGATGGGGCAGTGTTGACAGGACACGCTGGCCTTACGGGGAGCCAGCTCAGGAGGGACCCCACTCTGTAGACTCACCGTTAACACCATGTGGGTTTTTCTTGGGGAACTAGGCACTGGTTGGTTTGTGACCCATGAAGGATAGACTGGAGTATCTGGGGCCAGGGGAGAATAGAGGTTAGGGGGGGATCTTGGGAGAAAGTAGATGAAGAAAGAGAAGGACGGATGTACAGGAAAGACAAAGGAAAATGTGTTGGAAAACTAGAAGCAAGTTTTAAATACTAGCAGATGGAAAATCCTAAGACAAATTATGGTGCAGCCAGTTATACCACTCGCTTATTGATGAAAAGAAAAGCACTCCGCCTTCTGATTCTAGTGTGCTGCTTCCTCCTGTGCCACTCTGCCATCCACCATGGATCTGCCAAGGCCTGCTCAATACCGAATGGACTGTCAGTCTCCAAAAAGTGTGAGCTAAATGAAGCTTTTGCTTTATAAGTCTTTTTTTTTTTTTTCTTTTATCATGAAAAAGATGTGTGTTTAGGATTAGCAGCTGGACTCCAGTTTAGATGATCCCAATTTTGTTGGTAAAATGTGAAGCATCACAATCAGGAGCCCGTGGCTTCTTCTCTCCATCAGGCCGGATTAGCGCATTGGCTTTGGCCCCAGACATGGCACAGAGCTCTCCACGGCCCGTTTGATCTGGTGTTTGTAACTTGACGTCCACCATGAACACAAGTGTGTTCTTCATGGCCGACTCAGCGGTCAAGGGGGACTTGATGATGGCATAGTGGTCATGCTTGTTTCTCCCGGGGGCGCTCTTCCGAGGGCGTTTGGAACCCCGGGAGGTGGGTGATGTGCAAATTTTCTTTTTTTTTTTTGTGGCTGTGGATGCCTTTCAACACTGCTTTCTTGATTTTCAAAGCCTTAGCTTTGGCTTTGGCTTTGGGAGGGCCAGGAGCTACCTTCTGCACTTTTGGAGCCATCTTGGTGAAAAGTTACAGTCGTTTTAAAATACCTATCTATCGTATGTGTGTGGAGGGAGTGTAGACATACCACGGTGGGCATGTGAAGGTCAGTGCACAACTTTCGGGAACTGATTCTCTCCTTCTACCTCTAGGTTCCAGGAACTGAATTCAGGCTGTCGGTCTTGTGTGGCAAGCATCTTTATCTGCTGAGTCTTCTTTTTTTTTTTTTAATTAAAAAAAATTTTTTTTTATTTATTCAATTGTGCATGTGTGCGTATGTATGTGCGTGCGCGTGTGTGTCTCTGTGTATGTGTGTGTCTGTGTATGTGTAGAACCACGAACGAATTCGGGAACCACCATGGACGCCTCCACTTCCTCTGCCCCGGGATTCACAGGCTTCGCCCTATCAGGACCAGAAGTGCAGGCCACCCCCGCTTCCGCCTGGCGTCTATACGTGGGATCTGGGATCCGAACTCAGGACCTTCTGCCTGCAAGGTAGAGGCTTAACCCCTGAGCCACCTCTCCAGCCCTTCTGCTGAGTCTTCTTGTTGCCCCCAAAAGTTTAAAAAAAAATGCATTGTCTACTGCATACCAAGGCTCTAAGTTTCTAAGCCAAAGTCCCTGCAGGGGACTTATCTATGATTATGATCTATCTATCTATCTATCTATCTATCTATCTATCTATCTATCTAGTGTGTGTGTGTGTGTAGCAGAGGGCACTGTGTGTCCTTAAAGAGGACCAACTGTGACTTCAGGAATCATCCTGAATTGCTTCAACCTCCTTTTTGCTTTGCTCTGGGATTTCCCAGTTTCTACCCACCAAGGCCGGAAGTGCAGACCACCTGGTATTTTTTTTTTTTTTTTTAATGTGGAACGTGGAATCCAAACTCAGGTCTTTTTGCTTTCGAGGCAGAGTCTTAACCCCTGAACATTCTCTTCAGCCCTATGTAGCTATTTAAAATGGCAGTCACAAAGCTCATATAACAGAATGGAAATGCTTCAGGTAGAAATCTAGTGGAAATCGGCCTGGTGACAGGAATGGGTGATCTCTGTATTCAGGAAACTGAGGTAGGAGAATTGTGAATTCAAGGTCACCTTCGACTACAAAGCAAGACCCTGTCACAAAATAAAATCCAACAACCAATCTATTGACCAGGTTTGTGTATGGTCGATGACTTCATCTTGAAATAGTTGTTAAGGGGAAAGAAATAAGAAAATACTGCATAGAAATAATTGATGGTACCAGGGTTTATGGTACCCTTATTTTTTCAAACTTTCAAAACTTTTTAAAAAATTCAAAATGGAAGTACCACGTGATCCAGCAATCTCACCTTTGGGTACAACTGTATATTAAATAAAATGAAAGAGATGTCTGCACCTCCTACACTGAAGCTTTATTCACAGTAGCCAAAAAATGGAACCAACCGAATGAGTAACAAAGAAATGACAATGAGTGGATAAGGAAATGTGTCACATACAAACAATGGAGTACATCATGGATGGGCACAGGTGACAACTTGACAGTTGAGGGTTTGAGCTCTGGGCACATTTGTAGAGAATTAGTGGTTGAGTTAGGCCCAGAGCAAATCTGCAGGAGATTGTCTACCTGAAGGGGAGGGCCCAGCCCATGGTGGGTGGGATTAGGCCCCAGAATAAAATACTGAGAGCCGGTTGAGAGAGTCAGCAACCTTGTCTACACTTGGTCAGACATGCTGGTCTGGAAAGTGAGGATTGTCCCTCTCTTAGCCATTTATGTAGAGATGATGTGGCCAATTCCCTTGGCTCTGGTGTTGGCATGAGCTCTCTTGTCAAACTGGACTGAGAACTGTAACCAGACAATCGTAAGAGAAAATAAATCCCTTGTTCTCTTAAGCTGTTTGATGGTCATTTATCAGCAACCATGCAGGTGGACTGCAACAGAGTACTACTGAGCCACAGAAAGGCTGTCACTTAGGATAAGGGGGACCAAACTGGAAATCATTAGGAAATTATAGCTCAGAGACTTGAGGCGCAGAAGACAAGTACCAAGTGATTTCATGCACACAGAAAATAAACAAAGTTGATTTCTTGGAAGTTGAGAAGTAAAATGGTAACTAGGGAGAGAAGATGAAAGGAGAGACGTGTAGAGGTTGATCACTGTGCACTGTGCTCTAGTTAGATATAAACAGTCAACATGGTGTTCTGCTGCTCAGTAGAATGACTGTACGTGATGATAGTGTCCTATGCATTTCAAAACCTGAGAAGGGTTCTGAATCCTCTCACTGTACAGAAATAATGCGTGTTGGAAGCAATGTGTTTATCCTCGTTTTTACCTTATGTAGCTATGCTTATATTAAAAATCTTCTTGTGGTACCCATAAAGAAGTATAATGGCTATGTGCAAGTTAAGAAATAAATTTAGGGGCCCATGCGATAGCTCAGTGGATTAGATGTCCTAACAAATCTGGAGACCTGAGTTTGATCCCAGAAGCCCACATGGTGGAAGGAGAGAAATGACTTCCAAAAGATGTTCTTTGATCTCCATCTGTGTACCATGGTATGAATACACATTCTCTCTCTCTCTCTCTCTGTCTCTCTTTCTCTTCACTTGTCTCTGACCAGTAAATAAATAGTAAATATTTTTAAAAGAAATAAATTCAAACCATTAAAGAATAAATGAATAAAAGAAGGGCTGTCATTTGACCTTTGACCCTCACACATTAGTCACCCTGACCCACACTGGAGAAGCCCCCCCCCCCGCCATGCCTCCTCCTGTGCCAACCTCGGACCTCCTCCAGGTAGCAGAACCTTGTTGCTCAGAGTCTAAACCTAGACGATAAAACTTGGCAGGAGCCAATACTCCTAAGAGCAGCAACTGTTCTTGGTGGTGGAATATTTAGCAGCTCTTGTGGAAATGGAGAAGTTCCCCGTCAGATACAATGGGGGGAGGGGAAATGGTATCTCTTTGGGTCTCTCTGGGCTTTAGTGCCTGTGGTGTTAAGTAGTGTTAATTGTTAAATTGACCTCCAGGAAGCAAGCCCTGCAGGCACACTTAAGAGAGATGTTTTTAGATTAAAATAAACCTCAGGCCATGCCTTGGAGGGATGATCTTGATTCTGTTAACAGATGTGAGGAAGGCCTGGGTCCTGGATTGAGTAAGAGGAGAAGGCAAGCCCACACGCATTCCAGCTTTCTCCTTTCCCAACGTGCCTGCCATGGGAGTCGCAGCTCCAAGATCCTGCCACCTTGACGTCTTGCCCTGACTCACACTCTGGCTGTGAGCTGAAATATAGCCTTTCTCCCTTAAGTTGCCAGTTTCCCACTTAGAAATGGAGGTGCTGGGCCCCCAAAGCTCAACCCAGGTTAGGGCTCTGACAGCTGTGCCTGCCTCTGGGGCAGAAAGTCGGACAGACTGTCTTTCTGCACAGCCCTGTCCCTGACTGCCTGGAGTTGGCCCAGCGCTGCGCTCTGGGACCTGCAGAACGGAACAAATCTGATTTGCCAAAATTCATAAATGTTTAACTGAAGGATCATGGGTGCGTGGCTAGAAAGAGTCAGTAACCCCGAAGCGCTTACATTTAAAAGGCCTCCATCTCTTCTCGATGGCCCAGGCCTCTTGCTGGCCAGCCGCCCACGGCTCCTCCCTCAGCTCTTCTGAGTCCTTGGCAAGATGAAGGTTGGGTGGAGAGCCAGCTCCGTGACCCGGCATCAGCTCATCTGGAAGGTCCCCCACTGGGAGACTGTGCTTTGTCCCTGTGGGGTCCAAACTCTCGTTCTTCTCCAGTTCCATCCTTCCTTTCTTAGGATGCTGGCCTTAGACCCAAGATCAAACACACAGATCATCCTCCAGAGACGCTAACCAGCTCTCAGAACTGCAGAAAATCTAGTCCCTACCACAGTTCGGTGTGTGTGTGTGTGTGTGTGTGTACGTGTGTGTGTGTGTATCAGAAGGCACTGTGTGTGCCTGTGGAAGCTCAAGGGTGACTTCAGGAATCATCCTGGATTGCTCTACCTCCTTTTTGTTTTATTCTGGGGTTTCCCAGGTTCCACCTTCCAGGACTGGAAGTGCAGGCCATTACCATTTCTTACATGGGATCTGGGATATGAACTCAGGGTCTGCTTGCAAGGCAGAGACTTAACCCCTGAGCCATTTCTTCAGCCTCCTTTTTGTCTGGTGCAGTCATTATTTCAGTCTTGTGTCGCCAGTTCTTTTTTTTTAAATTTTTTATTATTATTAATTCAACTGTGCGCATGTGCGTATGTATGTGTGTACGCGCGCGTGTGTCTGTGTGTGTATAGAACCACGGACGAATTCGCGAACCACCATGGACGCCTCCACCTCCTTCTGCCCCGGGATTCACAGGTTCCGCCCTACCAGGACCAGAAGCGCAGACCGCCCCCGCTTCCGCCTGGCGTCTATACGTGGGATCTGGGACCCGAACTCAGGACCTTCCGCCTGCAAGGCAGAGGCTTAACCCCTGAGCCACCTCTCCAGCCCTTGTGTCGCCAGTTCTAATGGGTACTTGACCGAGTACTTTGTAAGGTGGGTTTCTAGCACCACCACCTTAATGGTCCCCTTTTTTGTCTTCACACCCTTTATCAGGTATTTATGCTCACATGGCCAGTCAGCCATCACATCACATGCCATCTTAAAACCCCAATGAACCTCCCCTTCTTGTCTATGGTCTGTGCTAAAACCAGAAACCATTGAATGACATCTACAGTGGTGACTTTTGTATGGATAACTGTGTCCTAAACCTGGCTAGGATTTTGTTTCCCTCCTTGTGTGTCAAAGGCAGATACCTCAGGCACTCAAAGGACAATCTCTTCACCCTCAGTATCTAGGAAGCTTAACAGCTTCATGCTGAACCGTTAACTGTAATGTGTTTTACCTCTTACCTTGTTTCATTACGGATCACGACTTTCTTGTTCAATGATCTATTTTTACTTAATGATTTATTTTTCCTAGAGTTTTTGATTGCTTTCTCTTTTCTTCTTAGGCAAAGAAAGTGAAGTCTTAAGCATCATGTGGCACTACCGATTCAGGGAGGCCCTAGCCCGGCTCCCAGCTACTGACAAGCCTGGGCATGCCCAGACATGCCCTGGACATGTCCCAACAGAGGACCATGCAGGCGGAGGGATGAACAACCAATGGGAACCGGCCGTTAAATGACTGGTGGCTGTTCCCCGGAGGAGGGATGGCAACACCTGATCGGACCCTGATCTTATATAAGCCCAAAACGCCCTTAACGACTTTGAATCAGCAGCATCTGGTCCACTCCTGCTTCTCACCTGATTCCTGGGGTCTGGTGGTGACCCCTCGCCGGCTCACCCATTCGCCTCGAGGCCCCCCCCCCACGGCTGGCCCGGCGGGGATACAGCAACAGCATCATGTCTCAATTACTACTAAGCTTCTATTCATTTTGTATGCTGCTTGGAATCCATTATGTTCTTCTAGGAGACATTCTCCCAAGTATCCGTTGACATTTTATTGGACACGCCTTTCTTTTGAAGCTCACTAAATGGCTGTCATCCTGGGACACATTGTCACTGAATTCTTAGACTAATCCTACCCTTTCTTTTTTGAGGCATTAATTGCTTAATTAATTAATGCATGTGTGAGTCAGAACAATTTATGAGACAGTTAGTTCTCTTTGTCCGCCACGTGAGTTCTGGGATTGAACTCAGGTCTTCAGACTTGGTGGCAAGTGTTTTTACCTGCTGAGCCACCTTGCCAGCCCAAATTCTACCACCTCTTATCTTCTCACATTTTCTTCTGGTCTCCTTAGTGCCACCTCCAGTTTTGCTAGGGTATATCCTTATTCAGTGTACATAAAGTGTAAAATGAATGTCTATAGTCAAGTTTCCTGGAGATTGTGTCACCCGCATCATGAAGTCACTCATTGTAAGGGTTAGACTTGATAGCTTTTGCAGACTAGCCTGGCTCTTCATAGCGAATCTATTGGGGTTTATTTGTTCAATTAAGCTTTGGCAAGAGATCCTAAAATTTTCCTGTTAGTTATGAAATAAAGTTCAAAGACTACAAGATTGTCCCACAGTGAAGTCCTAGTTGGCTTTTCAGATTTCTTTCCCAGTAATTTCTTTGCCACAAATTCCAGCGTATCTGAACTTCTCCTCCCCAAAGACTCCCTCCGCCACATATCCTTCTCTGTGCCCCCCGCCCCCTCCCTGGCAGCTACAAGCAATCCCTAGTTCCTCCCACTTACATCCTCTCTATGAACATTTAGGATTGTGCCCACACGTTTGGCAGGCTGCCATAGAGGGACCTAACTCTTTTGATGCATCTCTGAAACTAGGGTAATTCTTTCCTCCCTCCCTCTCTCTCCCCAAAGCAACCCCTCAGGCTTTCCATTCCTCTTGGGAAAATGTTCTGCTAATACTGGATGTATTGGTTTCTTTTCTCATTACTGCGATAAATTTGTTTTGGCTCATACTTGAGGATCTAGTCCATCATGGCGGGGAAGGCATGGCAACAGGAACTTGAGGTGCCTGGTCACATTGTATCTATAGTCAGGAAGCAGGAGTGACGAACACTAACACTCAGGCTATTTTCTCCTTTCATTCAGTGCAGGATCCCAGCCCCTGGAATGATGCCTCACACAGTTAAGATGGGTCTTTCCACCTGAATAACCTAATGCAGACGATCCCTTACATGTAGATGACCCCTTACAGCATGTCCTGAGCTGGTTCTCCTAGGTGATGCAAGATCCCATCAAGCTGACAGTCAGTATTAGCCATCGCACTGAGGTATGTGCCCACGGGAGGGGTCACACTAAATGTGACTTCTCAGTAGTACCTACATTCATTCTCATGTGCTTGCTCATCTGTCAATCAATGATTCTATAAGTGGATCTGATGTCTCTGGATGTGACAGACACTGTGGAAAGCTGGGGATATAGCGAGGGAAAGCCAATCAGTGCCCCAGGGAAGTCATGACCAGCTTAGACTGGCTTACACATGGTTTTCCACCTGTGAGGTCCAACCGAAGGCAGGATGTGCGATGGCAGGAGCAACAGCAGTCAGGGAGAGTGAGAGGAGGGAATGTGGGTTGGGAGGGCACAGAAGGCAGACGCTGAGGGTGTTGGGAAAGTGGGTGGAAGAGGATCCACTCCGTAATGAGGGGCGCGGTGTCCCCTCTCGCTCACAGTTGAGCCCCTGGGCACGATGGAGCCTGGTCAGTCTCTAGGCTAGGGAGGGGGCTGGGAAGGCCACAAAGAGCTGATGTTGGCTCTGGATGCGCAGTTCTGCTCCGCCCTGTCCACCTCCGTACTCTCCTGACCCAGGGGAGACCCTGGACGGCTCCACAGGATGTTGCCCAAGAATTCATGAGAACAGTATAATCAATCCTATACTATCTGGTTGCCTTCTAGAGATTTCCATTTATTTGCAGGATGAGTGTGGGGGTGGTAGCATGGGGGAGAGGCATAAGCGTGGAAGAAGAGTGGTCTTTAGCTAGTGTTATCCCAGGTTCTCCTCTTCAGGATTTTATGAGCACTGCAGGAGGCAACGCAGCCAAGTGGGTTAGAAGAGAGTACGACCAGTTACAGGTGGGTCAGGTCTCAGCTCTGCTTACTGGTTCTGTGATCTGGGGAAAGTCACTTGACCTTTCCACCAATTCCTCCCTCTGTGAATTGATGGCCGTATCAAGGTTTGGGGGTTGAATGAATTCACATGTAAAGTATCTGGAACAGTGTCTGGAATGCTCAACATGTGCTCTTTGTTATTATCAAGGAGCAGTAAGTGAAAGCAGTAAGTAGGCATCGCACAGTGTGTTTGATACATCCCCGTGGATGCTAAGCACTTTGGGAGATACAAGAATTAAGGGGTGCTGGATTGATGGCTCAGCAATTAAGACTCTGCCTTGCAAGTAGAAGGACCTGAGTTTGGATCCCGGCTCCCATGTAAAAACAAAACAAAACACAACAAAACACCTCAGAAGGTGGAGCCTGGGAAATCCCAAAACAAAGCAAAAAAGGTAGAACAATCCAGGAAGATGCCTGAAGTCCTTTGGGTCTTAGACCACAGGCACATTCAGTGCCCTCTGATACAGACATACACATGAACACAAACACACACACACATACATAATAAAGAAATAATTAAAAAAAAAGATTTAAAGGGGAAAGAGATGGGCTCTGCTAGAAGGGGCTTTTGGTCCAGTAGAAGACAGAATTGCTAACAAATATGAAGAATGCCACGTGAATGAGACCAAGAAACAAATACACCTGAATTAGGAGAAGGAGGCTGGATCCTAGAAGGAAAAGAGCAGAAATCAAGGCTAGAACCTGGACGATCTGAAATCTCAGACATAGGAAAATTAGCTGGAACAATTTGGGACAAGCTGGTGGTGTGTGTGTGTGTGTGTGTGTGTGTGTGTGTGTGTGTGTGTGTGTGTGTTGGGGGCATGTGTATACACTCACTCATCAAGAGAAAGGCCAACCTTCTGAAGAGAGAAAGGAACTTTCCCTGCACCTCTTTATCGCCCCATCCTACCCCGAAGCACCATGAATTCATTTGCACCTCGGGAAGGCTCCTCTATTTCAGCAGCCTGGCTGCCAAGATCATCCCACGGGGGAGAGAAGCAGCCAAGTGGGGATTTCTAGGTCACGGCAGTGTGGGGTGACTCTCTCTTTAGGGGTAGACTGTGGACCCCCCATTCCTGGCACTAGAAGGGATCTGGCCCTGGGGTCTGTTCCACCAGAACTGATTGACATGTGCATTTCTAAGACGTGGCCGTCTTCTTATGTAATAGCCTAGGGAAAGAGGGCATCCACATGATTCAGAATCTCTTTCTCACCTATTTTGAGCCTTGGTGAAGAGACATTAGTTGTTCAATACTGCAGAGGGGTGAGCTTTCCCAAAGGGTTAATAGGTTAATAATCCCTGGGGCAAACCCTAACATTAATCATTTTGATGGGCTTTTTATTATTATTACACATTTTATTTTTGCCTAATCATACAAGCTCAATAGGTACCCCCTATTCTCCCTCTCCCCTCCCCTCCCCCATCATTCTCCATTGCACTCTTCTCCCCTCCCTTCCTCTCTCCTGGTGCTTACCCCTTCCTCCCTCCCATCCCCCAGAGCACCCATTATGTGGGTGCTGAATCTCCCTGTGAGTCCTCAACCCTAGTGAGGGTTCAGGACTCAGTGGCCTAACTTGGGGGCCCTTCTTGGGCTGCCCTCTAGCATGGGAACTCTATTATGACTGTTTTACCCCTTGCCTTTAAGGATCCCCTGTGATCTGTGCTAGACTTTGGAAGGTCTCACTGACATGTCAGCCATTGTGCAGGTCAGACAAAGTCCAGTCACACTGTGACTATATCCTGGCTGCTGCAGCCCTGACTTGTGTGGAGTATCTTGCATATCATTGGTCCTCCCCATCTTTAGGTTCTTACAATCTTGTCGCCCCCCCCTCTTCTGCAAAGTTCCCTGAGCTTTTAAAACTGTATATATTTTCCCTTGCTTTATTTAGGAGAATTTATTTAGAACATGACTTTTATTTAGAATTATTTATTTAGATTTTTAGAACATGACTTGCCTTTTTTCTTTCACTTTTTCTTTTTTGTGTGTGTGCCTGTGGAGGCCCAGGAGTGACAATGGGAATCATCCTAGATTGTTCTACCTCCTTATTGCTTTGCTCTGGGGTTCCCAGGTTCTACCCTTTTGGACCAGAATTGCAGGTCATCGCAATTTCTGCCTGGCATAAAATCTGAACTCAGGTCCTTTTGCTCTTAAGCAAAAGCTTTAACCCTTGAGCTATTTCTCTAGCCCTGACTCATCCTTTTCTTTGATGACCCAGGGGAGCATATTCCATCACCCTTCTGAATACTTATGTAGGACATCTTGGTCCTTCTTAAGTAGGTCCAAAATGCTATGTGTAATCATTCCTCAGGCTCCAAGGAGGTTCGATTCTAGAGTCACCCTCTAAAACAGGACACCAAAATCTATCATTGCTGAAGTCCTTTATATAAAGTGACAAAGTATTTGCACATAACCCAGAACCATCCTCCGGTATACTTTAAATCATGTTTAGATCACTCATGTTACTTACTCTGAGATCAATGATCCAGCCATGGTTGTATCACTGTATCATTCAGAAATATGATGAGAAACTATCCATACATGCTCAGATCAGATACAATTAAAAAGTTGCTTTTTAGCCTGCAGTTGGTGGCTGCACCACCCATGGATTCAGAAAGCTCATTCTAACATTTAGAATGTTACTGGAGGAAAAAAAGGGAGAAAAAGAAAAAGACTTCTGGGTTCAGCTCTGGCACGTAAGGACTTTGGAGGCTGGACGGCATCTCATCTGTTCTGACAGGAAGAGAAAGCTGGGCAAACTGAAGGTGGGCAAGTTTTCGTAGCCATCGGAGAATGGAAGGTGCAGGACAGTGATACAGAGGACCTGGTTGAGAGCAGCCTGCTGTACCAGAAGCAGCCAGAGCTCTAGAATGGGGACTGCTACAGGTGCGATGTGAACTGGTGTGGATTTCCTGGTGGTTCCAAACCATGAGTCCCCGTGGGCTTTGGCTCCAGGGACTCTGTCAGGTTCTCACCAAGAAGAGCCAAGACAGCCCCTGGTGACTTTGGCAGGAAGACGGGGAAGTGTTCATTGTGAAATTTGCTCAGCTTCGTGTCTGCAACAAAAGCCTGTTCTTCAGGAGAAAAGATGCTTATGAGTCTATCTAAAGACATTTAACCAGCTGCAACCCCGTTAGCAGAAGCTAAAAATCCATTCGTGGAGGTCCCAGCCCGTGGACGCAGGTCCGCTGAAACACTGAGATTGGACAGGAAATTTACAACTTCCTCTCCCCACACTTTATCGCCATATCCGCAGGGCATCAGTATGGATTACAGCTGAGGGAGCAAGGTATGAATCATATAAAAATAACTCCTAGGAAATCTCCTAGACACAGAACAGCTAAAACAAACACATTAATTAATTAAATAAATAGAAAAAAAGAACAGTAGAGAAATATGAAAGACCAGGTACCTACAATTGCAGCAAAATGGTAAATAAGGGCTGGAGAGATGGCTCAGGGGTTAAGACTGCCTCGTAAGCAAAAGGTCATAAGTTTGGATCCCAGGTCCCATTTAAAACACCAGGAAGAAACAGTGCTGGCCTGCCCTAATTAAATTAATTTAAAAAAATATGGTAAATAACTAACTAAATGAATATGAAACTTTATTCTAAGACTTTGTGCCTATTATCCTGTTTGTCAGATCCGACTAGGAACAGCAACAGAATCACAAGGTGTGTGGAATGGCGATGCAAACCTCAGTCTCTCCAAACAAAGAAAGCATACAATCCAGTGTCAGCACGGCACAGATTGTGAGAATCATCTGACAGGAAATTAAAAACAACAAAAATGTGAAGGACTGCAGTGGAACATATAGATATCATGGATCAACAGGTGGCTAATGTGATCAGAGAGCTAGAGATGGTAGGAGAAAAGAACAGACAGAAATATTAGAAACTGAAGACTCCCCAACAGAAATGAAGAATGCTTCTGATGGGCCCATCGGGAGACCTGGCTGGTTAATGAAAGAAGCAGTGAACCTGATGGATATCATCAGAAGTTTCTCAAAGTGAAATGCAGACAGACAGTTTTATATATATACACATATACATATATATGTATATATATAAAGAATAAACCCTCCCCTGCAAAGAAATTACTCCAGAACATAAAAGAATTGAAGAGTAATTTAATTTCATTTTTATTAAATATTATTGAGTTTGTATATGTGTGTGTTTGTGTGCATGCACGTTCACACAACAACGTGTATGTGGAAGCCTTTGGAGAGCTTATAGGAGCTGGTTCCTTCCACCCTTACAGGGGTTCTGGGGATTGAACTCAGGTTAGCAAGTACCTTTATGTGGTGAACCAGCTTGCTGGCCCTAATTTAATTAAAACGGTGTAGCAGTCACATATAGGAATACCAGAAGTTAAAAAAGTGAGAATGCAGGAAAATGAATGTTTATAATTATAATGATCAAGAATTTTCCAAAATTATTGATAGACATGAAACCATAGGCCCAGAAAGCTCATACAGCACCAAACACCATTAAATATGAAGTATCCACAATTAGGTCAATTGAATTCAGGCTGCAGAAATTTAAGACCTATTCAGAAAGGTCCTAGAGGAAAATATCCACTTTACCTATAACGGGGGTAACAACTATGGAGGATTTCTTGTTAGAAGAGAAAGGTGAAGTATTTGAAGTATTAAAAACAAACAAAGCAAGAACCCCACATCATTCCATGCCTGGTGGTACATTCCAAGCTCACATATAACATCACCAAGATAGATCATATCACAAACCATAAACACTTTACACAATAGAATTCATATAAAAATAGGTCTTTTGACCACCACTCAATCAAATTAGAAATCAGCAGTAGAGATACCTGAGAACTCCATAAATATTTGGAGATTAAATAACATGCTTTTAAATAAAACATGGACACAGAAGTATTAAAGAAAATTTAAAATAGTAAAACTAAATGAGAATGAAAATACAACTTTTCCAAAAGCATGAGATATAATCAAAGAAGAGTTTTGAGGGTAATATGGGGGTTAAATGCATATATGTTATATCCTTAGATTTCTCTTTTTTAAGTTTTATTACTTAAAAGAAAAACTTAAAATAAGAGTGACTTTATGACATTGTGTAGGAGGAAAATTTCCCAAACCACAAACAGAAATGCAGCATTACAAGTACTCCACAACACACAAAGCAGAAACACAAAGGGACCCTACCCAGTCCAAAAAGTCAACCAAGTCCACGGTTCCCAGCTATGAGGACCATAGCACCATATAAATCTTCCAACACAGTAGGCAATTTTCTTTTCTAATATGAGCATTTAAACAGTGATATGCTTTATAGCATGCAATTGTGGTCACAGAATATTCTTAGAACAATAACACTCTAAAGACAATAAAAATATCTGGTTGTCAGGGATTCAGACAGAGGAGAGAAAGTCAAACAGTGAAGCTTAGAGGACTATATTCAGACAGTGAAAGTCTTTAGTTAGTAGTCAATGGTGGAGATGGCACAGTACTCTTTTGTAGATCCCTGTAAAAACTTCACAATATAAGGAATGCAGTTTGGATGTATGCCAACTTTAAAAAAATATAACGAGCTGGAGAGGTGGCTCAGGGGCTAAGACTTATCTGGAAAGCAAAAGGTTTGGATCTCAGGTCCCACAAGAAAACGTCAGGTGGAAAAGTCAGCAACGTGCATTTCAGCCCTGGTGGGCAGAGCCTGGAAAATCCCAGAGCAAAGCAAGGAGATAGAAGCAATCTAGGATGATTCACAAAGTCACCCTTGGTCCTCCACAGGGACACATAGTGCCCTCAGATACACACACACACACACACACACACACACACACACACACACACACACACGCACGCACGTACGCACACACATGCAATTAAAAAGTAAATTAGAGGGGATGGAGAGGTGGCTCAGGGATTAAGCCTCTGCCTTGCAGGTGGAGGGTCCTGAGTTCAGATCCTAGACACCACATACAGGCGTCAGGCAGAAGCGGGGGCAGCCTGAGTTTCTGGTCCTGGTAGGGCGGAGCCTGTGAATGCAGGGGCAGCGTAAACAAGGAGATGGAGGTGGTCCGTGGTGGTTCCCGAATTCGTCCGTGGTTCTACATACACGCATACACGCACAATTGAATAAATAATAAATAATTTTAAAAAAAGGAAGTTAGAAATGTAAATCTGCTTGAAGGTGGATCAGGCATGTAATCCCAGCTACTAGGAGCCTAAGACAAGAGAATCATAAACTCTAAGTGAGTTCAAGGCCAGTCTAAGGTGACTAAGTGAGATCTTGTTGGAAAGTAAAAAGCAAAAAGAGGGCCGGGACTAAAGCTCAGTAGTGGAGTGCTTGCCTAGCGTGTGTGAGGCTGCATGTTCGATCACCACCACTGTACACACACACACACACACACACACACACACACACACACACACATAACACACACACACACACACACACACACACACACACACACACACACACACACGGACGCATGATCCAGTTTCACAAATTCTTGACAAACCTCACTAAAGAGAATGGGAAGAAGCAGTGCTGATGTCAGCAGCTTTGGGACTGAGTGCAGTCGTGAGAACAGAGACGAGGGCTGCATTGTAGCTCAGGACCGGATTGTAGCTGATAAAGTTGACTTCCAGGGAGGTACAGATGAGCCACGCAGCCCTGCTGTACAATCCATGGGAAGTGATGAATGCGGATGTCTGAAGGCAGATGGCAAGGGGCAGGCTTCATGGCTGAGTAAGGCGGGCAAGGGAGACTAGATGATCCGTGTGGAAAGGGATGAGAGTTGCCGACACAGGTCTGAACTCCTGAAGTCAATCTCAATGCAGAGCGCTGCTCACACGCACAGTCAGATACGTTTTGTTGGCTGAGAGGCCTTAGACTCATGATACCTTCCTGGCCCTGAGCACTTTTAGCACTCAGACCTTACTTCCTCTGTGTGTGTGTGTGTGTGTGTGTGTGTGTGTGTGTGTGTGTGTGTGTAAAAGAGGGCACTGTGTGTGTCTGTAAAAGGGAAGCCCAAGGATGACTTTGGAAATCATCCTGGATTGTCTAACTGCTTTTTGTTTTACTCTGTGTTTTCCTAGACTCCGCCTTCCCAGGCTGGAAGTGAAGGCTGCTGCCATCTCATTTCCTCCTGGCATTTTTATGCGGGATCTAGAATCCCAACTCGGATCCTTTTGCTTATGAGGCAAAGACTTTCCCTGTGAGCCATCTCTTCAGTCCTTCAGCCCTTGTTTTCTAATAAGTACCCTTCTCCAGGAAAAGAGAAACATATAGGATGGGCCTAGAGAATCTCGTGGTGCCAGAAGGTAGAGAAATGGTTAAACAGCAATAACAAAACCAAATCACACTTCCAGGGGGGTCTGTCTGATAAAAGGATTCAGGAACCAACGGGAAGAATTTTCAGTGGTCAAAACTAGAACAAGTCAGACAGTTTTAACCCCATAGGATAGAATAAATATCCACGAGGATGTACTGACATAAATAATGAGATCTCCCACACAGGAAAATTCCAGATTATTTTGGTAGACACTTTCCCTCAAGGAAGTGGGGTGGTCAGTGATCTCCTTCCTAAAAGTACCACATGGAAAGGGGTGCTGTGCAGTTTAATGTGCCCCGATAACCTTGATGGGATCCCAGAACCCTAATTGGATGTTAAGTTAAAGATGGAAAATATGATGCAAGTATAGACTTTAGCTAACATGTATATACATGTATGCATGCATGTATGTGTGTGTATGTTTGTACACGTATGTTTATCAGGGCATTTTTACTTCAGATTGCTAGCTGGGTATCTCAATTCCAGCTGAGCAGCTAGAACTTTGGAACTGAACAGCCAACTTTAGAAATCAAATTGGTCCAATCATGGGTAGAGGAAAGAAAAGGGCCCCTAGTGAGGCCTGAATATTGTCACATAAGTTACATACATTAACATATGGCATTTATGACAACGTTTGGTTTTTCCTAGGACTCTGGAGGTTCTAAATCTTCATTCTCAGCTATGCCAGGGTTTAAAATAATCTTGATTTACATTTAAGAGGCACTGCTGGGTTAGGGACGTGCTCCTCAGACATTTCATTTTTAACCTCTCTGTAGTTCTGTCTGTCAGACAGGCCGGGGACTTTCCTTCTTCCTGTACAGACGAAGGAAGTGACATTTGATTCAGAAAGGATGACAGGTAGCTCAGGTCACCCAGACCTGTGGGGCAACCAGGTGACTGAGTTCCTCAGAGGTGAGGGGTGGCCATTGTGCACGGCCAGGCAAGAGGTACTCACACTTGTGATCTGGCCGCAGGGTATATAGTGAGGCCTATATAGCGAAACCCTAGCTCAAAATGCAAACAGAGATCACTAGAGTTAAAAACAAATCAGGGTCTTGAATAGTTGCTGACAAGATTTTTTTTGTTATTACTATTTTTTACCTAGTTATACAAACTCAATCGGTAAGTACCCTCACTCCCTTCCTTCCCTATCCCTCTCCCTTCCCCCTGCTGTCCCCATCTTACTCTCTTCCCTCTTCCCTTTTCTCCCTCCCTCCCTCTCCTCTTGGTGTTTCCTGCCTGCTCCTTCCTACCTTCCCAGAACATCTGTTTATATGGCTGCTAAATTTCTCTGAGTCGTCTACACTAGTAAGGGTTCAGGATTCTGTGGCATACTTTGAGATCCCTTCTTAGGCCACCCACTAATCCCTTGCCTCTAAGGATCCTACTGTTTGAAGACCCCTTCCCCCTAGTCTTTGAGGGCTCGCTGACATGTCAGCCATTATGCAGGTCAGGCAAGGTCAAATCACATTGCAGCAGCATCCTGGCTGCCGCATCAGGCTTGAGGGGAGTATGTTGTCTATGGTGGTCCTCCCCATTTTTAGGCTCTTACAATCTTGCTGCCACCTCTTCTGCAAGTTTCCCTGAGCTTTAGGATGGGGAGAGATTTGGCTGGTCTATTTTCGGGTGAACATTATAGGGTCTTTGGTACTCTGAATTATGGTTGGTGGTTGTTTTCAGTTTTGCTGTTCCTGCCCTTGGCTGCATCCTGATTGGGTGTTGAGGTCATCTCCTAACCAAAGATAAAAGACTGTTTGAAAGAGATCTTAATATAAGAAGAGGCTTAAAGGTAGAGGGAGGAACAGGAGTAGGGCATAGTAGTAAGGGGGGGTCAGCGTCCCAGTTGCCAGTTGGTTACCATCTAACTGCCAGCCCCTAGCCCCTCCTTGACTGGGAAGATCAAACCCATCCAGTCCCGAGTGGACAGGAAGGGGAGTGAGAGTGAGCTGCATCAGATGTCTCTCTGCCTGCAGGCCGCTCATGACCATGGCCTAACTTCTCTGTGGAACTGTGTTCTTGTGGCTTTCTCCTGATGCCTGGTTGGCATCCCCAGGGGAGCAGCCAGAGCTCTCCTCCAGCCCCGGCTCTGTCCTGGTGGCGCCCTAGCACACTGCTCTCCGCAGAGGACACAGGGGGATCATGAGGTAGTGCAGGCCCCGAAGACGCCGCGGGAATTATTGCCCGGCACTGACCACCTCTCAGGAACAGCAGGTGCGGGTCTAACGTGCTGCCCACCAGTGTCGATCCTCTGCTTGGTGACTCGAGATCAAGGAAGGCGGAGGGACCTTTGGGCTATTGCTAGGCCACTGTGTGTTGTTTGTCCTGTTGTAAGTTAAAAATAAAATAGTTTCCAACATGTGAAAAATCAACACATAATCACATTAAGGTTTGAGAGAAAGTCTCAGTTATTTAGTCATCTTTTCCTTTTTTTACTGGTATGTGCGTGGGAGTGTGGGTGTTGAGACGGGTTCTGTCTAAGTAACCTAAGCTGGCCAGAAACTTGCTACATGGCCCAGGCTAGACTATCATTCGCAATCCTCAGTCTCCGTCTTCTGAGGGCTAGATTGCAGGTATGAATTACCATGCCCAGTTCACGCCATCTTTAAAGCGGAATGTCCTATGCCAGGGCAAGCCAACCATGGGCTGCAGCCCCATCTCCACCCCCTCCCACATACACACGCTTTCACCCCATTCTGTTGTCTGCCTGTCTGTCCCATGCCTGAGCTCTGGATTCTGTGTTGAAAGGCGTCAGCCAGACAGAGCTGCAATAGAAGGTCGGGGGCGCCGACAGAGTGGTCCGTGTTTCAGGCTTCTGTCTGTCTGCTCTGCCTGCTGGGACCCAGGGGTGTGTTCACAGTGAGGCTGAGTCTCAGCACCCCATGGTGCCTGGCTCTGGGTAAGCAGGCCCCTTCCCCCGCCTGGCTGCTAGAGCCATAGCAGCATCCACATCTCTAAGACACGTCAAGCCTTTCTGTAGCTGTTTATTTGGTTTCTGACGCCTCTCACCTGTTCATTCAGGGAAACTCCGTGGCTTGTCTTTGATGTTCATCAACAGGAGAGTTTGGCATTCACACTGCCGATTCATGACGTTGACTCAGCCACCTGCGTGTCTGTACCCCAGTCCCCAGCTGTTTGGGCAACTGGGCAAAGCAGAAAATGGTAACAATTAGAAATATTTGTTTGCTTGGGTTCGGGTTCCAATTCTACTATCCAACAGCTGTATTTATGTCTGTCTTCATGTGGCTGGTAAATACACAGCTAAACAAAGGAACAACGAATTTTATTTTTGCTTATGATTCTGGTTACAGGTCATAGTCCAGCTTGGCAGGAGAGTTCATACCAAAACCAGGAGCCAAGAGAACTGGCCACACGGTACTCTGAGAGAGGGACACACTTTCTCTCTTGCCTGCATGTTATCACGGCAAGAGGTGCCAGAGAATGCCAAACCGCTGAGCCAGCTCCCTCCATCCTACCACCTGCCGGTCAATTAGACAAGCTCCCACAGGCTTGCTCAGGACTTACCTTAATTATCAGTTCTTCACAGATGTGCCCAGAACTCAGTCTTCAATGTCAAGTTGACACCTGTATCTAACTATCACAGTGGACTCTGGGTACATCGCTCACCATTCCGGGGTCTTGGCTCTGCCTGCCTGATTGGAGTCATGTGTGAGCAGAGTTTGGTGCGCTCGCACTAATGCTTAGAGAACGTAAGAATCACGTTAGAGGAGCCGGTGTGGTTTGCGATGCTTATTTACCACTTAGACGATGACTTCAGGTTCCGCGCAGGCAACTTTAGTTTGTAGAGCTACAAATATTTTTACAACAGAAGGGATTTCAGAGTTGTGAAAGAAGCAAAAAGCCTTGTGAGGCGGAGCGTCAGAATGTGTCTTCTCGCTCAGTGTTCTTTCTGCTGCCCTGAGCGGGTGTATTTGTTACATGTTTGTTGTAGGAGACACCGTAGGAGCAGCTCTGGGGAGGGAAGGTTGAGTTGGGATCTCGGTTTCAGAACGAGTTCAGTCCATCCAGGCAGGGACGGCATAGTGGCAGAATGCCTCACCTTGTGGTGGCGGGAGCGTGTGTTGGCAGCTGTGATCGTGGCAGGGGACATGAAGCAGACTGGCTAGAGTCAGCGACGAGTATGCCCTTCGAAGGCCCAGTCTCAAGTGATTGACTTCCTCCAGCCCTGCTTTCTAAAGGCTCCACAGCCCTCGGACTACTCCCGCTGGCCGGAGACCAACTGTCTCATGACTGTAAGATCTGACCGAAGCAACTAAAGCGGGTCTTCTGAAGGGCTTATGTTGGCTCACAGTTTGAGGCTGGAGTCAGACAAGTCCAGAAACTCTACAAAGGCTGTGAGATCACGAGTGGCAAGATGTAGCTTCTTCGGGAACCAGCCAAGAAGTGGTAAGGTCATCAAAGGGGTCCGAGTTGGAATCTGGGATCCCCAGGCCTCTCCGAGGCTGTGACACTTTAATCTGAGACCCGCAGGATGGGTCGGCCGGAGGTGGAGTTAGGGGATTGAATGCAGAAGAACGTGGGGAGAGCACAAGTCATGTGCATGTGGCTGAGGCGTGCGAATGGGCTGAGAGTGGCAGACAGGGAGATGGAGGCGGTGGAGCCCTGGAACCCGCTCACCCTCATGGGCTGTTCAGACACCTCTGAACTTGGCCTTCAGCTCCCGAGAGGGAGATACGAGTTAGCAACAGAGTCCACGCAGGCTTATCTCACGAGAGAGCACTCTGGGTACCGGGATGGCCAGAGTGGCTGACGTGTGTAGTGTCCTCCAAAGCTGTCTGAAACTGCTGTGTCTCCTCCATTCCCGGAGGTTGGGGAGGTCAGCTGGTCCACAGCATTAGAACATCTACTCTGGACGCAAGACATGCGAAAGATTCACAGTGCCGTTGGGGGTCTGAGAAACTTCTCCCAGCTTGTCCCAACTGTGGGGTTGGGGCTCCGTCCTCCCGTGCAGTCCTCCCTGCTTAGTCATTCACACCTGTCACTACAGAGACGGCTACTGGTGAGACCATGGTGACATCACTGAGAACAAAGGCATCTTCAAGGTCCTCTTCGTGGAAATGACTCATCCTGTGATGGAGGAAGGTGACATCTGCCCGCCTGGTCTCACTTTCAGAGGGGTCTCACTGATCCTGGTTTGGCCTGACACTCGCTGTGAGATGTGGGCAGGTGATGCCTTGGGTTCTACATCTGTGACACGGGTTGGTCAGCGTTGTGCTGGGAAACAGGGTCCCAGCGAGGAATCAGCAAAACCATAGGTAACACAGAGTGTTAGGGGCGTGCCCGATGGTGGAGGGTGTCGCCGGGGCTGGGGGCGGTGATGGGAAATGAGGGGTAAGAGGGGAGCATGGTAGCCCTAATGGTGGCATACTCGAGGCATACCAGGGACTGCTCCCAGGTTGGGATGCACATCTCTGATGCTACCCGACCAGTTCATGTGACTCCGGGAGAAGTCGCTGAGACAAGTGGGTCCCCCCACAGATGTGTATGAGGAAAGTGACTGTCCTTCTTAGCTCCCTTTGGCCAGAAGTGGACACTTGCTCACGGTTTGGCCAACTAGATTCTTAGGAATTTGGAGACCAGTCAATGTATTTGACTTTGTTCCTTGGGTGGAGTAGCTACAGTGTGTGTGTGTGTGTGTGTGTGTGTGTGTGTGTGTGTGTGTGTGCGCGCGCGTGCACGCGCATGCACTGGGGTAGAGGTGGTGCTGCAGAGCAGGTTGATTTGCTGAGGGAGGAGGATGAATCAGGAGCACCCCTGAAGGTGCAAGGAGAGAAGCCACCTGGATTCCCAATACCTTCCCAGCTGTTAGGCCTCCAGTCCTGGACAAGCCCTGCTGCCTACAAGATGCCCACCCCAGGAATCTTTCAGGAATGTTTTCTTTTCATTGCAAGTTCAAGATGGCCTCTGCTGACCAAGCCCAGGGTCAGTGCCTGAAAGCTTCACATGTATCTGTGCCTGGAGCCGGTGGACATACACCGTCCTGTCTTGCAGACCTATGGACGGCTGCCTGGAGATCCAGATACAACAGCCTTCCAAGAAGGTGTCGGTAATGGAAGTCTGGTCTCTGCTGCAGATGGACGTGGCCCACGCATGTGTGGTTGGTCTGGGTCCGTCTTAGACCCGAGCTTCTCACACTTTCTGCTCACCTCCTGTCTTCTCTTCTTGTTCCTTCTGCTTAGCGACTGTCTGTGCGAGCTTTAGACCTCTTAGGGTTGCAGACACCTCTCTGGGTCCCAGGAGAAAAGCCTGCCTGAGGATGAAGACAATGCCGAAGCAGGACGGCGGACAACATCCTGCAGAAGCAGGAGTTTGCTGGGTCAGGGACTCCAACCTACGCCGAAGTCCGCTCTGCCCCTAGGACTTGGGCAGCTTTGAACCTCGGGAGGGCTTATCCTGGGCGCTGTGGGATGACACCACGGTAGGTTTCTCAAGGAGGGAAGCAGACTGCGTGGAGCTTGGGGTACTGAGTGCATGAAGCCAGGACTGCGGCTTGAAATGAAGACCTGAGGCAACATGGGAGAGCCAAGGATCACACAGATGACAGGGCGACACTAACTGCATGAGAGGGCGTGAGGAAGAGGGGCCTTGGCTTAGTAATGCACATGGACAAGCGTCTGCCTTCGGCTTTCTTCACAGACTCCGACAGGGTCGTCTGCTTCCAGGCCCCTCTCTCCCTTTCTTTCAGATCCGTGCCTCTGACTGCAGTTTGTATAAGCACGCCTGCTTCTCTGCGGCAGGGACACGCCTCGCCATATTCACATCCCAGGGGACTGGGCCAGTGTAGGGTTGGCACTCGGCCCACGCTGACTTGGACTGCATCGATAGTATACCAGTTCCTGCTGAGCTAGGCGTTAGCTGCCCCCTCCTCCTGCCCCCGGGAGCTTAGTCATCGGTTTCATAAGCAGCTTCTAAAAGCTGCGGCCCCAGGACCCAGCTTCCTTGTGGCTGGCAGGTGCTGGCAGCCACGGTGCCAGAACGGGGAGTGTGCTAGGGTGGGGAGCGGAGCCAGGTCACCAGGGTCACAGGCGTTTATGAGAGGCAGGTGTGTGTGTGTTGGGGGGGGTGTCTGCATGCTCCCAGAGAAAGCGGCAGCAACATCCTCTTCCGGGAAACAGAAGCCAGGACTCTTCCCTTGCTGCTTTTCTCGCCGGTCTGGCCCTCGGGTCAGAAGTACATTCATGAGCCTCTGATCTAAAATAGATCAGTGGGACCACATACTGCAAGCTAGCTGGGGCCATTCCCTGGAGGCCTTAACCTCTTAGCATCCTTCCGAGCCTGGAGCATGCCTGGAAATGTCCACCCATCAGTGTCTTTCAGAAGGAGAGTCTCAACTCCCGGATGCCAGCCCCCCACTCCTCCCACACCCCCACCTGTATCCCCAAGCCCGTTCTGCACACACTTCTCCAGAGGACACGGAGCCTTTGGGGATGCTCAGGGTCTGGCGGCGCGGGAGGAAGGGAAGCTCTATTAGCGGCTTCCCAGATTGGCAGAGTGCCCTCCTTCTTATTTTACCAGCAGCCCCCCTGGGCATTGGAAAGCCCTTCTTCCTGCCACTCCAAGATGCCAAGGCTTCCCCCTGGGCTGTTTCGTCACGGAAATTCCTGGTTCCCAGCTAGCCCCAGAACCACTCTGCCACTGGGCTTTCATCTGCCCACTGTTATGTTGTTTTCCCTGTCGCCATGGCAGGGATTAAGACTTGAGCCAGGGAGGGCAGGCAGAGGGAAGGAGTGAGCAGGGGATCTAGAAGGAAAACGGAGAGAGGCTGATTGGCCTGGTGTGCCCGGAGGAGGCTGGCGAGGGAGCAGACTGAGTGACCGGGAAGGAAAGGGGAGCGTTTCTGTTTTGCCTTGGTTCTATTTTGGTCTAGGCTTTTTAGTTTGGGTTTGTTATTGGCGATGATGAGAAATGCGTTAGGGGGTTGAATCCTTTCCCAATGCAGAGTCATAGCTAAGTAATCCCTCTCCAGTAGTCAGGAATCCAAGGGCGGCGTGTTGGTCTCAGCTCTAACAGGGAAAACCTTTAAGGTCGAGCAGCTAGCTCAGTGGTAGGGCACTCACTCGGCGCTCACGAGACCCTCTGTTCAGTCTCTAGTGTCACAAACAAAAACAAGAACCTTCTAATCCCCCCAACTCGCATATTGGGCTGGCACCACCCAGTCAAGAAGGTCCTGCCCCGTCTGGAGACCCTTGCTTCTGGCTCCTTTTATCTGTGGTATGAGAAGTCTTTGGACCAAGGGCGGTGCCAGCGCGGAGCCCAAGACCACAGTCCGGAGTTCTGGACACCAGCATGCCCCAAGTGGCTTGAGCTCCTTTACAGAGCCCAGGTGGGGCTTTGTTTCCTTGGCTTGTTCTTTCCATGCGGCCCCAAGGACAGCTGCTGGCTGTGCAGCGCACGTGGGGAGGAGGCACGGGCTGGCTGCAGGCACTGACCAGGGCAGGAAGATAGTGGGGACCAGCCTTGAGCTGGGATTGCCCCTTCCCAAGACCCAAGGTTAGGAAGGTCCCTGGGGAACACGGGGTAGGCACAGAGCTGCTTACCTCCTGGCTGCTAGAAGCAAAGGGAGGAAAAGATAGAGATGTACCTCCAATGGCCTAACTGCTTCCCATCTTGCCCTCCCCTCAAAGGTTCCAATGGTGATACAGGCTGGTGACCAAGCCTTTAGCATATGGGATTTGGGGGACATGTAAAATAAACAGTAATGTCTAGTGTCCAAATTACATCTCTGTATTTGGGGAATGTCCCGCCCTCTATCCTGTCACAGCACTGGGAGCAGAACTCCCAACCTAGTGCCACCGTCACCAATGCCAAGACTTCAGACATGGCCAGTGGCGGCCCCCACGTCCATTCTCCCCTTATTCTTCAGTAAGAGAGGCTCCGATTTGCAGCTGGGAATTTGACTGCCAGAATCAAAAGGTGCATTTCCCAGACTCTTCCCTGCTGGATGTGGGCAAGGGACCAAGTTGTAACTATTGCAGCATTGTGCCCAATTCCCAGAAGCTGCTGGGTTGCTGTGTCTCACCACTGACATCCTGACAGACGCGTCTTAGGGGAGGCAGGATTTATTTGACTGGTGGTTGAGAGGGCGCCATCCATCGCGGTGCCATTCACTACAGGAAGCAGAGGCGACCAAGGCCTCCTCCCACCTCGGCAGGTCAGGAAGCAGAGCGCTTGGGTGTGGTAGGAGGGCTGAGCCCACCCTCTGTCTCCTACTTCTGCCAGCCGGGTCTCACCTCTCGAAGGTTCCCTAACCTCCTGAAGTATGTTCCTGGGTGAGGATTGAGGGTTCAAACTCAGGAGTCCTGGGACATGTCACATCTTCCTGCCCAGCTATCTTCCAGCATGGCTGGAGTGTGGGTGTGACGGCCGAGCTCAGGCAGCCACGAGGCAGCATGCAAGGGCAGGGTATCAGGTGCTCAGCAGCCTGTGCCACTGATCATCAGACTTTTTTTTTTTTTTACTCAGAGAAAAACAAATGTGTATTTTGTTGGTGTCACAGTTATTTTGAGTTTTTTTATCATGGAACAGACTCTGAGCCTGAATAACACGTTTTACTTCTCAGACTCCCTTGCAGCTAGGGAAGGGTATGTGGCCAGGTTTATACCAGGAAGACCCTCTGGTCAAGACAGGCTTGGCAGGAAGCTCAAGTTCCTGGGGTAGCGATGGTGGCATCCAGTATGGATTGTGGGTCGGATGAAATTGCCCAGGACTTGGTGACAGCACAAAGGATTCAGCAGACATGTTTTGCTACAGGACTTTGGATACTGTTTGGACTGTATGACTTCTTCCCTTGTCCCCCAGGCCACCTGATAATTCTATGAGTGACCCAATATCCTGTTGATGAATCCCTGGTCTGAGCTGATCGGCAAGGAGGTCTTACTTAGCCTCTGCCAAAACGCTTTTTAATAAAAGTTTCCTGAGACAGTTGGCTTTGCCGTCAAATTAGTCACTGAATAATCCGCTGAACTCGGCGCGAGGCATGCATTTCATTTAAAAGGCAGGATCTTCTAACACCTTTGTTTCTAAAGATACTTCTGGTGAGGACAGAACGGGGTTCTTTGGAATAGCTGGCGTCTCTCTTGTCAGAGGGATTCATGCCATCTGCTCGGAGATGCCACGATATTTTGGGGGCCATCAGAGCATCGTGAAACGCAGTCTCAGTTACATGAGCACCGGATTCAGTCAGAAGCACATTCAAAGGGCAACCCCACTTCATTGGTCTCTTTGTGATTTGCACTAAAACCTCAGCTGTTTGGAATACTGTCAAGAACCAGGAAAAGGACAAAAATCAACCAAAGTAAGAAAACAGACTGAATGTATGAACAACAACTCTCCCAGAAAAAAACAAAATAAAACAAAACAAAGCAAAGCAAAACAAAACAAAACAAAGCAAAACAAAGATGCTTCACAGCCGCACAGACAGCACAGAATCCACACCCTAGCCTGCAGGCTCCCCCACAAGCAGGCGGTTCTAACCCTCCAACAAGGCACTTCACAACACACCTCTGGCATTCAGTGTTATATGTCAATTTGACAACTGAGAGCTGAGTTTTTAGGCACACCTATGAAGAATTATCGTCATGGCAAGGCTCTGAGCAAGACTGCGGGAGCTTAGCTAATAGATGTGGGAAGACCCAGCCCACAGCAGGTGGAACCATTCCCTGGGCAGCAGATATGGTGGAGAGAGCTGGCTCAGTACTTCGGCAGACTGGCAATCAAGAAAATATGCCCCTCCCTCAGCTCTTTCTGTGGATATGGTGTGGCTAATCCCTTGGTTCCTGATGTTGGTATGAATTCTCCTGGCATCAAAATAGACTATAGCCCGAAACTGTGAACATAAATCAAATTCCCTTGGTCTGGGTCATATATTTATATCAACAATAGGTATACAGTGAGTTGAAGGTCAACTGGGGCTACAAGAGACTATGTCTTAAAAAAAAAAAAAAGAACAGCTCAGATGGCTGATAGCTCAGTGGTAAAGGCTCCTGCTCACAAACCTGGTGACCTTAGTTCCATTAACAAAAATCCCCATGTTGAAAGGAGAGAATTGACTTCTGAAAGTTGTCACTTGACCCCTACCTGTGCACTGTAACCTACATGTGAGCTCTTTCTCTCTCTCAAATTAAATAAAAATAAATAAATAACACAATTACAACTCCATTTATATAAAGTTCAAGGACTGGCAAATAATCGGTGCTATGTTCGCTGTGATAAAACAGTAAAGTCAAGCAAAGACCTGACCGTGTTTAATTTAGGGAAGGAGGAGGCTGGCAAGGGTAGCACATGATATTCTTCATCTTAACTGGTTCCTCTCATACTTTACTGTCTTTTGACTCTGCAATTGTTTTGTTAACGTGTGAATTTCACCAACAGCTTGTGTTGAAGGAGCTGGGCATGGTGCTGCTTCATAGGCTGGGGCGGGAGAACGGGGAGTTGGAGGCCAGCTGACTACACAGCACGACCTTGTCTCAAAGCAGAAACCGAGTGAGGCAGGCCTGTAGTCCCCACTACTAGTGGGAGGCTGAGGCCACAAGATCGCAGGTTCAAGGCCTGCCTGGATAACCCAGAGAGCCCCTGTAGCATCATGAAACATAAAACGGAGCCGGGGAGATTGCTCAGCGGTAGAGCCCTTGCTTAGCAAATGCACACGTGAGCGCGCGCACACACGCACACGCACACGCACACACACACCACTTAGCTAAGAAAGAAGAGAGACTAAACGAAACCAGGAAACGCTGAACTCAAAAGGTCACGAGGATCATGTTCTGACCAATGTACTTAGCTTCAGAAAGCAAGACAGCATTAATAGCACGAGTGATGCTTCTGCCAAAACAAACACCAGAAACTCTTAGGACACTAGGAAGCCTTCGTTCCAGAGTTGGGAAAGGTCGTTTATGATCGACAGCTTCCTTTCCAGACCCTGGAGACCTCAAGATGCTAAAATAATGACCCGGACCCCAAACTGTCTCCCTCTCCTTGGTTTCTTTCTTTCTTTCTTTCTTTCCTTTTTTTTTTTTTTAAAACAAAGGTGTTTTTTTAGTAGCTTTGAATACCAAGAAGCGGTTAGACATAATGAAATTTTAGTTGACGCAAGAGGCAGTTTATATGAATTATATGTAATAATGGGTTTTGTGATGTCATTTTCCTATATGCATGTAATATATTTTGATCATACTCCATCATTCTTTTTATACCCCTTTTCCCCCACTGACCCTCTTTTTCTTCTCAGCTAGTACCCCGGTCTATTTTCATGGTTTTGTGTGTGGGGGGGGGGAGGGCTGAGGTTCATTATGTTGCTTACAGGAGCATGTGCATCTTACTAGTGGTGACTCCTCTGAAAAACATATCTCAGCCCCCTCCCCAAATCTTACACACAAGTCAAGCCTTCATTGCCCTGGGACCCCAAGACTGACTCAACTCAGCAGTGGTCCCAAGCACACAGTAGGTGCATATAGTAGGTGAACACAGCAGATGCTCAGTAAGTGCTTGTCACTGAAGGCAGGAAATACTTCCTTTATCCTGACATGACTGCGGCTGACCTGTGGTTTACTCAAGCCACCTTTTCCAGTTCCCTCCTTGCCTGACCACACTCTTCAGCCTGGAAAATGTGAATGTTTTCCCAGCTTCCAGGCAGCTAGAAGTAACTGTGCCAGTCAAGCCCATGAAGCATCTGACAGGGGATCCTGCAGAAACTCTTCTTTTCTTAATAAAAGCGACAGAATTTTTCATTGCTTTATAAGCTGTACATACTATCCCCTGTCTTGTTCTTGCCTGGAATCAAGGGATGATGGCTAGAGCAGCAGGGCCGTCTTTTAACCTTCATCAGAACCAGTGCTTCTTTAGCCCTAGAGGTGACAGTATTTGACCAAGTGAACTGTTCATTAGGCCACTGTTTGCAGCTGATAACCCCCTTGACAGACGTTTCTTCTTAGGGATCGGAGAAAGTTCTAGGACCTGAGTTTGGATCCCCAGTTCCCATGTAAGTGTCAGGCAGAAATGATAGTGGCTTGCTATTCTAGCCCTGGAAGGCAGAGCCTGGGATACCCCAGAGCAAAGCAATAAGGAGGTAGAACAATCCAGGATAATTCTCAATGTCACCTTCGGATCTCTGCAGATACACACGTATACACACACACACACACACACACACACACACACACACACACACACACGCATGGGCACATGCCAAAACAACAAAATATCTCGTTGTAGGCAACCAGCAGGGGTGTGAGGAGAAAGGAAAGAAGGCCGGGTGGGGAATCTAGTTTCTGACTTGCCAAAGCACAGTGCTTGTTGAGCACCTACGAGCCCCTGCTGCTGTACCAGTTGCTTCGTGTACATGTTCTTTCGCCGCAGTGCATCTGAGTGAAGTTACCTTACCAGGCACAGACGAGACAAGGGCACGTAGTTGGCTAGTAGTTGGCAGGAGTGGGCTGGACAGGCCATGCTGCCCCCAAGGAGACCGGATTCTTCTAGTCTAGCACCCTATGTGATTATCCACCACACTAATAGGAGTCAGCCATTTGATTGGTTTGAAACATTTGTTGATGGGATCTTTTTGTTTGTTTAGTTTTTGAGACAAAGTCTTTGCAGCTCGGACTGATCAGGAATTCATCATGTAGCCGAGGCTGGCCCAGAACTTGTGATCATCTTGCCTCAGACTCCCCTGTGATTAGATGTCACTTTATGGACAGGATCTTGTTGGGTGGCCCAGGCTGTCCTCCAACCCTTGACTTTCCTGCTTTAGGCTCCCAAGTGCTGGGATTTCAGCCAGTCCCGTTTAGTCAGGCGCCAGTAGACAGCTTTGATAACAAGGCTCATACCTTGTCGTAATTGCTGGCATGTTGCCAATAAATTCATGATTAAATGGCTTATGGGAGCAAGGGGTTTTAGTCTAGCTTCTGATTATCCAGTTAAGTCCAGCTTGGCAGGAGAGTTCACACTAACATCAGGAGTCAAGGAAACTGGCCACACCCTATCTACAGAATTGCCAAGAGAGGAGCGGACCTCACATGCCAGATGGCAAATATGCCAAAGAATGCCAGCTTACTAGAGCCAGCATTTCCATCTTATCCACCGGGGACAGGATCTTTCCACGTCAGTCAGCAATCTTCTGCAAGCTTGCTATCAACTCCTCACAAATATGCCCAGGGCTCATCCTGGAATTGTTCAGGTTGACATTCGTATCTACCTATCACACACCTGATGGATGTTGCAACTATCCACTGCTACCCTAAGGCCTCGCTGTTGAGAAGACAAATCCCCTGTTCTTAGCCAGTCTTTCAGGAAGGCTTGTGTGTTGGCATCCCAGGCCAGGCAATGACCCACCTGGGTCCTCTTTGCATTCCTTTGTCATCCCACCCGCAGAGGCTAGGATGCTTTCAACTTTTCTGCTTCCCCGTTAGGAGGAATTCCCTCTAACCCCACACAACTTCTAATTGCGTAATCACAGCCAAGCTTGGCCTCTCTCATTTGGTCTTTTCTCTGTATGGTTGTCTAACCTGGAAGCTAGACATTGTTCTGCTGATAAACACCCCGGCGCCCCCAGGCTGTCAGTAGCACTCCTAGACCCTGACTGGAGTCTATCAGTCTTCCAGACTACTTCCAGTTTGAGGAAGACATTTCACCAGACTTTGTGTCAATAGCCGTGTGTATTAAGCTTCAGGATCTTATCTTATAGACATGGGAACCGAGGCATCCACCCAGGGTCCCGTGGGAGGATCCAATCCCAGACCTGTCAGACTTCACACCTCAACCATAGTTTTCCTAGCAAGAGTATTTCTGTCTTGTGCCCTAACTCATCTCCCTGAAGCTTCCTACCATACCTCTTACCCCCTAGGATCTCCTAAGTTCCTGCATAAAGAAATTTATTTACCAAATAAAGGGGGCTGAAAGCGTCTCAATTGTTTCTGTTTTATTTTTTCTTTCTTGTATGTGTGTGTGTTTACATACAGGTGTAGGTACGTGTGTATGCAGGTGTGTGTACATGAATGTGATAGAGTATGTGTGCCTGTGGAGGCCCAAGGGTGTTATCAGGAAACATCCTGATGGTTTATTATCCTCCACCTTATTATTGTGAGCCTAGATTCTGGTTAAATCTAGAGTACCCCATTAGAGCTAGCGCGACCCGCCAGATTCCTCTGATCATTCCCCAGCTCTGCCTTCCAGGGCTGGAATGATAGGCAGGGGACCATTCCTGCTCAACATTTTTATATGAGATTCGGGGATCTGGGCTCAGGTCCTTTAGCTTACGAAGCAAAGGCTTTAATAAGGCCACCATGCCTGCTTTTCACCATTTATGAAAAGACTGTGCTGGAACAGAAGCTCCTGGAAGTATATTCTGGTCATGCATTTGGATCGTAACACCTAGGTGGGGTTGTTAATAGACAGCTCCCGTGGGGGGGGGGATGCGGCCTCCTGGGGGAGCAAGGGCCCTATCCCTGGTGCTCTGAGGAGCTGAGGTTAGCTTCCCTTGAGGAGGGTAATTACTCCAGAGCACACCTTCACCCCCCCTGGAGTCATCTAATATGACTTCCAGGAAGCCACAAGGAAGGAGGAAGAGCAAGACTACTGGCTCTCTCTTGCCAAGGGACAGTACTGAGCTCCTTGTGTGAGGAGCACGGGTCTTTGGTAGTGGTGGCGGCAGTGTGTGTAAGAGAAGTCTCCCAGCTGTATCAGCCGCTGGCTCCTGGTTCCTTATCAGCCGCTGGCTCTGGTTGTCATGATACTTTCTTCTTGAGCCAGTATCTGTGGAAGACAACGTCGATAACTTTGGGGAGAGACCTTGTGTGACTAGATTACAGACAGACTTCCAGGATTCAATTTGAGCATCAATATCGTTATTCCTGGCTTGGAGCCGACCCACTGGAATGAACCTGACCTCCCACATTCCTGGAGCTTTAGTGAACAGAGGCACACAGCCCAAAGGCAGCTGAGGACAGTCCCCTGTCGGAAGACCGTTACCTACCTTCCCCTTCCCTGTCTTACTCTTCTTCCCTGCCTGGAAGCTAGATCCTGCTCTCTCATTCCCACCTGTTTTTCAGGAGCAGGATGCAAACTCCGGGTAACCCAGGCTCTGTTCATCAACACAGCAGGCATCGGTAGTAAGCACTCAGCACGCCCCATTTCCCTCTGCAGTAATCACATCCTGGACAGACCGATGAGAGCTCAATTTACACAAAAGGGCCCTGATGTTTCAGGACGTGAACCAGGTTGCCCAGGGTCACTGGGCCTGGTGGTGACAGAACCTGGATTGGAGCCCAGGCTGGTCAAGGGCATAACCCGAGCTGGAATTAGACGCTCTAGCTGCCCCTTGGGGCAGAGCTGCTTAGGCAGCTAGAGATGTGTACACTCAACTATAGGAAGCCTCAAGGTGGCTGGGGACAGCAAGCCCACCCCTGCCGGGGGGAGTAAGCCAACATGTCTAAATGTGAAGAGGCACCCCCTTCTGGGACTTAATGATCTGGAATAAATAGCAGCCTGCCTCCTTAGAAGGTTTGAATGGTATTTAAAATAGCAGTGGCAGGTTTCCAGTCCTTTCTATATGTGCGATGATCTGGCTGTGGCTTGTTTCTTTTGCTTCTGTGATATCCCCTTTGTGAAAGATCATCTATCTGGATGTTTATTGCGAAGTTGTCGCAGTTTACCTCCATGTTGCTGATAAATTCATGGCAACAAAGGATTTTTATTTTGGCTTATGAGTATTTGGTTACAGTTGTTGGTTCAGCTTGGCAGTGGGTTTACACCAACACCAGGAGTGGAGGGAACTGGCCGCACCACACTCACAAGCATTGCTGAAAGAAGGGCAAACTTCACTTGCCAAACCGCCAATTCACTAAGCCAGCAAAAGACATACAGTAGTGGGCTCATGGAATTCATCTTATCCTTCTACCCAGGGACTAGTCCGATCCACCAGGGTTTAGCTACTAATTTTTCGCAGTTGTACCCAAAGTTCAGCCTGCAAGTCAAGTCGATGCCTGTATTTAATTATTACAGAGTCTTTGGTGAATCTCAGGAGATAACTGGAGATGCTTAAATATGCCCCACAATCATCGTGTTAGCTCTGTAACTCCAGAGCACGAGGAGCAGACGTCCAGGGGCTACAAGTGACATTTGAGTGCCCCTCCTTTTTCACGCTGAAACCACCATGCCTTGTGAGGAGTTAGGAGGTGGGACCTTTGAAGGGCAGTTGGTCACGAAGGCGTGGTCTCACGGATGAAGTCACTTCTCTTACAGAAGAGACTCCGGAACAACCTCGTGCTGTACCGTGCAGGACTGCGCACCCTGGGGCTGGCAGGTTCTCACCAGACACTTAATCTGCTGATACCTTGTCCTTGGAGTCGCTAGCTTCCGGCATCATGAGAAATAAATCTTTGTTTGTCAACACGTGATTTATGGTATTCTTTCACAACAGCTGGAAGGAACTAATAAATCACGGCATTTACACTGTGAGAAACCATCCAACCAAACAATTATCATGAGCACATTTTTGTTTGCAGGATACGGCAATAAAACAACAACAACAACAAACAACTCTGTTTAAAAGCCAGGTAGGTCAGACCTTCTGGCACTGGCTTGGAATCCCAATATTTGGGAAACTGAGGCAGGAGGATCACCATAAATTCAGACTAGTCTACACAGCAAGTTCCAAGCCAGTCAGGATTATCTCACAAAAAAAAAAAAAAAAAAAAAAAAAAGAAAAAGAAACCAGAAAAAACAAACAGCCACAAAACCTTACACAAGCACAAACCAAAAAAGTCTTAACCCCAGGAAACATAATCCAGAATGGTGACATCTCCCTGTGGTCCCACACTGGAGGACAAAGCAGGAGAGTGTCTGGATCTCCAGTGTTGGGGGCCAGAGAGGGCTTTGTCTGCATGGGGTACACATGAGAACCAGATGCACATGTCCTCCTGCTGCTTTTTGGTGTGGCCAAAGGACTCTGACCCCGCCCCTAAGCAGCGTTCTCGAGGGCAGACCTCTGTGACGGGCTCGACTTTTTCATGGTAGCCTTCTGAGTGTCTGATGCTCTCCTGCCATTCAGTCCCAAAGGTTTGCAACATGGAGACTGGATAGGGCTGAGTAGAAAGACATTGTGAGGTCGTAAGTTCAATCCCCAACATTGGAAACAAAAAAGTACATATGTTTTTGTTTTTTCATGGAGATGTTAGAGCAGGATTTGTTGAGAGTGAGAGAAAAGAGGGAAAGCGCTCATACACTCTGAGACAGGCAAGAGGAAGCCCGAAATATGTGGACATGCTAATTGTTCGGCTAAAATAAATTGAATGCATTAAAAGATAGACACAGAGAGGAAAATGAGAAAGGAAGAGAGAGAGAGAGAGAGAGAGAGAGAGACCTCAGTGTGCTATCACATATGCAGAACCCAGGCGATCTGATTGGTTTTTCTTGCCTCTGGATTCCAGTACACCCAGTTGTGCCACTGGGTACTCCGGGTGAGTTTCTTGACCTTTTTGAGATTTAGCTGGCTGGTTTGTGTGGAAGACACAATAAGACCTGGGTCAGAGGACTGGAGGAGAAAGGACTAAATATAATTATGTACATGAAGGACCGAGCCCAGAGCCTAGGGGTGCAGCAGTCGCCAGCATCATGTGGATGCCTGGCCTGGGGATCTGCTCTGCATCAGCTCTTAGCAAGTCTGCGAGGGATGCTGATGTAAGGCCAAGGCTAAGAGTGACAGTCTGACTCAGCTCCACCTCAACAGTTGCAGCCATGAAGGGGCTGGAATGTTAATGCTTTTCTCTCCCTTTTACAGATGGGAGCAGAGGTGAGACGGGTGGTTCTTGGGAAAGAGACAGAGATGTCAGAGGAAGGTCATTCCTTTCCCTCCTTGACTACCATCTTCAGACACAGCTCCACGTAGGGGAACACAGACATAGAGTCACATCGACCCCTGTCCCTGGGAGCTGATCATCTAGCAAGGGTGTGGCCCGATGACATGTGCTCTACTGAAGGGCACAGAGCTCAGTCCCTGTCTGAGTGTCTGAGTGCCATTTTTCATACATGTGAAACTGAGTGATTTCTAAGATCTTTCTCTCCCTGATGCTGTGAATCTATAAGTGGACCCTTAAAAATGTACTGTGGAAGGGGTAGCTAGGCTTGAAATGCAGTCTGCGTGTATGAGATTATAAAGGAGTAAAAATAAATAAAAATTTTAAAAACTTAGAAAAAAATGCTGTGAGTTGGGAGATGACTCAGGCAAAAGGTCCTAAGTTCAGATTCCCAGATCCCATGGAAAAACGCTGGGTGGAAATGATGGAAATAGTGAAATTCTGATCCTGGAAGGCAGAGCCTGGAAAACCCCGGAGCAAAGCAATAAGAAGATAAAACAATCCGGGATGATTCCTGATATCATCCTTGGGCCTCCATAGGCTCACACACACATGTGAAGAAGAAAAAAGGCTCAGAAAAGAGAGAAAAGTAAAGTTTCATCCCTTGGGCTTAGAGCTCCAAGACCAGGCAACTTCCAATTGAAATGATGGAAACTCTGTCGCGTTCTGCCCATGCCTTGAAGGGAAATAAAAAGTGAGAGTAGAGACTTTGGGGAAGAAGAAAGCAGGGGTCCCCTTGAATCTCTTTAGCATCTCCCCCAGATGGATCAGATGTTCTTCTGCGTGGGCTCCTGGCCAGGTGACTGACAGGCCAAGCTGAATAACTTAGGGGAGGTACCCTATCGTAGGTCTCAGAACCCAGACTCTAGGAGGACCAGGGAAATGGGAGCAGGTGGACTTTAATCCCCAAGATCGTGACACATATAGGTGTTCACAACAGCCTGTGACTGGTTAATCTTGATTGTCCACTTGAGAGCTAGAATCATCTGGGAGAAGAATCTCTGGAAATGCCTATGGGAAATTAGTCTCGATTCCTTATTTGAGCCCACGGTGGGTGGTACACTCCCTGACAGAGCTCCTGGACTGTTTCAATGGAGAAAGAGAACTGAGCAGCAGCCTGCATTCATTAGCGCTCTGCTTCCTGATCGTAGATGCTATGTGACCGGTTGCTCAAGCTCCTACTGTCTTGATTTCCCTGCCACGATGGGCTATACCCTTGAACTGTGAGCCAGACTATATCCTTCTCCCCTTCTGTTGCTTTTGTCAAAGTGGTTTATCACAGCCACTGGAAAAGTAATTAAGACACAACCTTAATTCATAATTGCCCAGACTTACAAACAACCAAGATATCTGTCAGTACATGAATCATAAGTTGTGGTACATCAGGACAGTGGATTTTTACTCAGTGACAAAAAGAACTGAGTTACCCAGCCACAAAGACATGAGGGGCTGGGGATGATATGGCTCAATTACTCAGATGCTTACCCAGCACTCAGAAAGCCCTGGGTTCCATCCCCAGTATGGAATTCACTGGGTGTGGTATACACTGCTGGAGATAGAGTCAAAGGATCAGAAGTTCGAAGCAATCTTCAACTACTTAGTGACTTCTGGACCATCCTAGGGGACAAAAAGACATGGAAGAATCTTTAAGGTATATTACTAAGAGATAGGAGCCAGTCTCTGGAGAAAGTAAAGGGGTCAGTAATTACTGGGTGTTGGAGGGAGAAACACCCAAATTGACAAAGAAGGAGGATCCTTGCAGCAATGAAAGCATCCCATCCGATCTAGTACTGGAGGGACCATTATGCAATTGTCTCAAACACCAACGTATCAGATCAAAAGCGAACCTCAAAGGATTGTGGACTTGGAATGACCATAGTGTTTCTGTAGGTTTCTCCACAGACAATGTAGTGGGAAATATTGGAGGAGGGTGTGCCCTAAAAATTTAAGTCTCTTGAACATGAGAAAAAAAAAAAACCCAAATCATGTAAGGTTAAAGCAGGGCCTTTGAATCTAGATTCTGGGTTAGAGTCTTGGCTTTGTCCCTTAATTTGCTGTGACTACCAGCAAGTTAGCTACACATTCTGCACCTTGGGGTCTTTAACTGCTTGTGAGTTTCTTAATCAGTCTAAAGTGTTTAGCACAGCATTTGACATCTCTAAGAATCCAATCAATATTAGCTACTACTTAAAAAATGAGCCTCCGAAAGAGCTCATTCCAATCGATTGGCTGTGCTACTTTTTGGCCGCAGCAATCCTTTGCTGGCAGGATAGGGAATCACATCCATGAAAGGACAGCGTCTCTCCACTGTCTCAGGATACCTTTTTGGGAACTAGACCTCTCAAGTCCACACATGCTTTGAGGCCCAGGAAAAAATGTGCCATTGTAATGGTAAGCGGCAAAACCAGCAATGCGTTCTCTACTGCCTTGACCTGGCAGGTGCCCAGCTCTTCAGCCAAGCATTGTTCCTCATCGTCTGTTGCTCTGAGGCAGATGGTTCTGTGCTGAATCAAGCCAAGTCTCTATTTAGCCTTCTTCTGACCAGAGTAACTATTCTAAGCATAGTGACAGAGGATGCCCGCTGGCATGGGAGGCTGCAGTGTGCAGAGGTCTTGTGCCCCTACGAAATGCCCTTATCTCACAGCAGCCCTGTAGATCAATCTGGGGTACTGAGTTCTATTCAAGGCTTTGATTTTTTTTTTTCACTTGCTAAGAGGCACAGTTTTGGAGCCAGCTTGCTCCAAGCCGTGCTTACTCTGTAAAGTTTCAGTGCTGTTCCGTTGCTGGAGGTGAATGTGTCCGCCGGTCAAGGATTGTTTGTTATATTGGTGATTGCCTCCAAGGATTCCAAGCATGAGGCTCAGGGTTCCTCCTCTTAGTGACCAACATTTAAATTCTCAGCAGGGGCTGGGTTCAGAAGTGGCCACGTGATGCAGTTCTAGCAAGTGAGATGTGAGAAGAGATCCCGGACCTAAAGCAGGTAAAAAAGAAGCCATCTTCTTCCACCCAGAAGTGTGTGTGTGTGTGTGTGAGAGAGAGAGAGAGAGAGAGACAGACAGACAGACAGAGAGACAGACAGAGACAGAGACAGAGACAGAGAGAGAACACATGTATGCTATTATGCATGAGCCGCGGTCAGAAATCAGTTCCTGCTTTCTGCAATGTGGGTTTTCCCAGGATCAAACTCAGGTCTCCAATTTGTGAGCAGGTGCCTTACCTCTGAGCTATCTGGCCTTCCTTCCTCAGTGCTTTGGGTTTCATTAGACTTTGATTCCTGCTTTTACCACCTGACGTATCTGATAGAATCACCTGGCTTATTGACTCTGGGCCAAACATCTTAAAATGGTACCACGGTTGTGTCTCGCATTAGCCACAACTCCATCCTGGCCCAAGGCAGGGAGAGAGTCACCTGTCCAGCTGCCTGGCTTGAGCATAAGTCCAGCAGTGACATTTATGGACTTAGGCCCGGGCCAGCATGTCTGATGCTTCAACATGCACATTGGAAGGAGGGACAGTAATGTTAGAGGTGACTCCTCGAGGGGCTTTATCCTGGACACTCTGGGCTAGGCAAAAGTTTGGGAAAGCCTCTTTCTTCTCTGAGAAGCCCAGTCCCATATGTAAACCCCTCAAGGACCATAGAACTAAGTTTTCACAAATGGATGCTAGACTCTTAGCACCTCATACCCTGACAAGCTTTGTAAACAGGTTTGAGTGTATCTCAAATGGATGTTTAATATTAACAGCATAGAAGGACCAATGTAGTGTTTCTATCTTTAGGTCTTTCTGCTGCTTCGCTTAATTTTTTTTTCCTTTACCATCTAGCAAAGAAAGTAAGACAGGACTTATCAAGCAGTCATGTGACACCAGAAAATGTCCTTGCTGAGTATCCATCCAATAATGTGTAAGTGCTTGGTCAAGTACAAATGTTGGCGTGGTACTCACAGGAGCCTTTTGAGTGGGACTCACTACTCCCACTTTACTGAAGAACACATTGCATTTCAAAAACAGAATCAGATTGATTTGGTATTTGAATCTGACACCTACCATCTTTCCACCACCCCAGGCTGCCTGTGGCACGTGGCTTTTCTGAGCCTCAGTTTCCCTAAATGTAAGATTATAGGAGATACCATGTGGAATTCCTACAGTCAATTTTAGCTCACTGTTTTGTAATATTTATTCTATCATTGAAGCGTGACATTGAAGCACAGAAAAGATCTTTGTCCAGAATTACAAGAGGAGGGAAGGGCAGGTGAGTCCTTTTCACAACGGCCCCAGGTTCCTTCCTCATTGCCAGAGCAGTGCATGCCTGAGGTGGCTGCTGGTACTAAAATCAAGATGCACATAGCTCATCCGGTTGGTTGCCTTCAGGGTCTTCTTATCTCTAAAACTTCCAGGCAGGCTCTATTGCTTCCAGCAACTTGTCCCTTTGACGAAAGTTCCATCCGGCACCCTTCCCAGGCTGGCAGCAGTCCGAGACTCTGACCCAGGCTGGATTCTTGGGAGGGAGGCTGGGCACCTTGCTGGGGAAGGTGTAGTTAGAACATCCAAGAGCTGTCTCTCTTCTCCAGCACCTCCTAGGTCATCAGCGCCATTCCAAGTGGCAATAACTGGTGACATTTTTACAACACTCCTGTGGGTTGAGTATTATCACATATACTCCCTGCTCATGATGATGAAATCGAACAAAGGGTGGTTAAGTAACTTGCCCAGAGTCACAGAACAAGTCTGTATGAGAGAAGGATGCAAACAGGCAGGTTGGCTCCAGGATCCATGCTTAGTACCACGATGACCTGTGTACTGGACTAATTCCACGCGCCCATCATAAAGATCAAGTCATCGTTAGAAACTGTGTACGCCACGGATGATAGCTTGAGATACCAGATGGCCAGTGAGTCTTGGAGAATGATGGTTGGGTTGCGGACTCTGAAGAATGCCCATAGCATGGAAACATTGACCTATAGAAAGAAGGGAAAGGGGAAATCCCCAGAATGTTTTTTAAAAGGGTTCTTGTGCCAGTGAGCAATCACCCCAGTGCACCAACTTGGTTTGGATGATAATTCATATTTGTTTTTTCTTTCTTTGTGTGTGTGTGTGTGTGTGTGTGTGTGTGTGTGTGTGTGTGTGTGCGTGTGTGTGGTCAGAGGACAGCCTCAGGTGTGTTCCGTGTCTTCCACCTTGTTTGAGACAGGGTCTCTGTTGTTTTTCCACTGTGTACACCAGGCTGACTGGCCGTCTAGCTTCCAGGGATTCTCCTATCGCTGCCTCTCATCTTCCCATGGGGCACTGAGATTGCAGATACGCCAGCATCCGGCTCCTCCCTGGGTTCTGGAGATTCAAACCTAGATCTTCAGACTCACACAGCAAATGTCTTTATCCACTCAGCCATCTCCCCAGCCGCTTTTATTTTGTTCTTAGACAAGGTCTTACTTACTATGTAGCCCAGGCTGTTTTAGAACCTGTTATTTACTCTTGGAAGATCTTAAACTGATGATCTTCCTGCCTTGATCACCCAGGTACTGGGATTTCAGGGTTACTGTGTCTGGTTGGATAAGGATTTCTGATAAACAGAGGTTCCAGTGATGCTTCTATCCCTGACACTTCTTAGTTTTCCCTTTTGCTCTTGGAATCATTTTGTTAATCGACTATTCATTCACCTAAGAACTTTCCTAGCCCCATTCACCCCTTTCTGACAATAGCAGCTCTACACATAGACCTAACCAAGAATTTGTGAGGTGAATGGTCACTGAAGGAAGCAATGAGTAAAATCTGAGCCTGTGGTCTAAAACCCTCCTTTCAGCCAGAACTCCCTCCGAGGGGCAGGCACAAAAATAACAAGCTGGCATTTGAGGAAGTATTTGAAAGGAAAGGCAGGCTTTAAAAAGAAGGAAGGAGAGGATTAAGGAGGTGTGCTTAGGAGATAGAGGAATGAGTTGGCTGGCAGGAGGCTATGGGTGGGCGGGTATTAGGATTGTGGATGTGAAATGAAAGGGGAGCCTGTGAGCCAGCCTGGGGCACCAAAGAGGCCCTTGTCCCCAGGACTCCCCAAGGGAGTCTTTCCTGAGGCCCACCAGAGAGGTATCCTCTTCCAGAGGTGTGTTCATTTCGTCCCCAGCCTCAGAGGAAAACAGTCCTCAGGGAACAAATTCAGGGGACTCATCTCTGGTCTCTGGGAATGAGTTTTCCTTATCCAGCACTAACCTCCCCCACTCCCCGACTAGGTACTGAGCTAGGAGAACGCTGTTCTGGAAAGCACATGCTGGGCAAGACGCTATGCTGAGAAACCTCAGGCTGCAGACCTGGCCTCACTGCCTGGAGCGGAAGAGCCTTCCTAGAAGTGGCAATCCCCTCTCCAACTAAACCTCCCCCCTCTCCCTGCCTCACAACCAGGCCCACACACTGGCCCAGTCACCGGCCCCAGAGGCCTTCCTCTACCTCCCCCCAGCACAGCAAGACTGCTGAGTGCCAGAGGAAACGCCACCTCGCGCAGAAAGCCTAGGGGACTTTTCCCCCCTTCCATAAATATTTGCTGAAATAACTTTTTATTATTGAAGGTTGTTTTAAACCTAGCAATAGAGTCTTGAGAATTACTGCCACCATAACTTTTGTTCAGCGAGGTCCTTGTCATCAGTATGGGTCCCTAATTTCCTCGTGTATGAAATAGGAGCCCCCTGCCTCTTTTCATAGTCTATGAGTTTGTGCTCCGAGGCACAACTAAGAGATTTTTTTTTCTATCTCCTCCCTGCATCTGCTCAGTGAAGATTTGGAGCCCAAACTGCTTTCTGCTTTAGGAAAACAAAAACAACAACAAAAAAAGAGGACCAGAGAGATGGCTCAAGGGTTAAGCTTCTGCCTCTCAAGAGAAGAACCTGAATTTGGATCCCAGATCCCACGTCAAAATGCCAAGCAGAAATGGTGTCAGTCTGCACTTCCAGTCCTGGAAGGCAGAGCTGGGGAAATGCCAGAGCAAAGCAAAAAGGAGGTAGAACAACCCAGGATGATTCTGAAATCACCCTTTGGTCTCTACAGGCACACACAATGTCCTCTGATACACACACACACACACACACACACACACACACACACACACACATCCCTGAAGAAATGGTTTCCTAGTCCCCACCCATAATTTATTGAAATGCCCATCCAGGGCTAACCAGATGCTAGGCATGTATGGTAGGTGTTGCAGTTTTGAAAATTGAAGATATTGTCCCTACCTGGAAGGTAACTCTAAGCATATTGCAGTGATAATGCATCTATGAAATAAAGAACAGAAGCTGCATATGATCAGCTTCTCCTCCGGTTGCTGTGGTAAAACACTCTGACAAAAGCAACTTAAGGGGAAGAGCTTTGTTCCAGCTCACGATGCAAGGTTCCAGTCCATCGTGGAAGGGGCAGCCACAGTGGAAGGTGCCTGAGGCAGCTAGAAACACACATGTACCTTGAAGAACCAGACACTATTGGATGGATGTGAGCAAGCGCTTGTTTCGCTTTCTCCTTTTGGTTCAGGCCAGGACCCACTTATCCCTTCGCCCCTTACCCTAGTACCGCTGCCTGCCCACAACTAAGAAGATCTTCCCACCTCAATTAGCCTAATCAAGATCTTCCTTCTTATTAGGAATATTGCTCATCTTTCTGGGTGGGCCTCCAGGCTGTCTTTTTTTTTTTTTTTTTTGAGACAGTGTATCATATAGTCCAGGCTGGCTCAAACTCATTAAGTAGCTAAAGATTACTTTGATTGTCTTGTTCCAAGGTCTGGGATTACAAATCTGTGTCACCACGCCTGGTTTGTACAGTGCTGGAGGTAAAACCCAGTGGTCAAGCACTCCAGGCAGAAGCTCTAGCAACCAAGCTGTATTCGCAGTCCGACAGCTGTCATTCTTCATGTGCAGGAAAGATACCATCTTTTTGGCCTTGCTTCCTCCATAAAGGGAAGTGCTAGCTCCCAGGAAACATTCAAATGAGTCTGTCTGACTAAATTACTTAAATGGCTAACTGAACTGTGAACCTATGAGAAGGCAGCTCCTGCAGTTCCGGTGGAGTCTCTCAGAGGCTGAGTGACATTTGATGGATGAACAAAAATAGTGGGGCTGGAGAGATGGCTCAGGGGTTGTGACTCTGTCTTACAAGCAGAAGGTTCTGAGTTCGGATCCCAGATCCCACATTAAAAAAAAAAAAAAAATAGAAACATAAAATTGCATGGGGCCAGGTCAGTATTCCTTGGTAAGCGTGACTTTGGATCATTTTCTGTATGTACTCTTTAGCATTCTTTTGCTTGTTGGCAAGTGTCAGAAAACCCAACCTAAATACCTTAGCAAGAAAGAGAGGGAACATGTGTTGACTCCATCACTACTTGCCTAAGACTGATCGTCATAGTTAGGCACAGGTGTCAACTTGATGGTTGAAGGTTTGAGCTCTGGGCACATTTGTAGAGAATCAGTGATTGAGTTAGGCCCAGAGCAAACCTGCAGGAGATTGTCTAGCTGATGGAGAAGGCCCAGCCCATGGTGGATGGGACTAGGCCCTGGAATAAAATACAGACATCTTGTTGAGAGTGTTGGCGTCTTTTTGTACACTTGGCCAGATATGCTAGTCTGGCAAGTAAGGATCGTCTCTCTCTCAGCTGTAATGGAGAGATGGTGTGGTAAGTTCCCTTAGCCGTGGTGTTGGTGCAAGCTCTCCTGTCAAGCTTGGACTGAGAACTGTAACCAGGAATCTTAAGAGAGAATAAACCCCTTGTTCCCTTCAGCCATTTGATGGTCATTTATCAGCAACCATGTAGGCAAACTACACCAACACTGACTGAGCTCATTCTCACAACATATTGGACTCGGAACTCAAATGGCGATCTCCTGGCTTTTTCTCTCTTGACATGTCTTGACTTTCTTTCCCTCTGTACATTGGTTTCTTTCTGGATCAGACTCTAGTCACATGACAGGAATAATATCACCAACAGCCACCATCTACATGCCTACCATGATGGTTTAAAAGCAAGGACTTCCCCTCTTTTTTAGCACTCACATGCCAAACCTCAGAGAGGTTCTGATTGGGCCTGTTTGGGTCATTTTGCTCATCCCTGAGCCAATCACTATGGCTCAAGCCATCCCTGTATTAGTTATTTTTGCTCTAACTACAGTCTCTGGAAGAAACTTTATTTATTTATCTATTTAACAACGGGTTTCATTATTATATATTTCATGTATATATCTATACACACAATATTTTATTTTCATTTTTAATGTATTTATTGTGTGTGTGTGTGTGTGTGTGTGTGTGTGTGTGTATCAGAGAGCACTGTGTGTTTCTCTGTAGAGGCCCAAAGATGACCTCCTGAATCACCCTAGATTGCTTCTACCTCCTTTTTTTAATTTGCTCTGGGATTTCCCAGGCTCCACCTTCCAGAGCTGGAAGTTCAGGCCTCCATCATGGTGTTTTTACGTGGAATCTAAGTTCTGAACTCAGGTTCTTCTGTTTGCGACGATGCAGAGTCTTAACCCCTGAGCCATCTCTCTAGCCCCAAGAAACAACTTTAACAGAGGAAAGTGGTTTTTTTGTTTGTTTTGGCTTATAGTTCAGAGGACTTTGGTACTTCATGGCAGGAAAGCAGAGAAAAGAAACCCATTCGCGGTGACAGGAGTGTATAAGAGAGGCTGTTCATAGCACAGGGAACGTGGGAGCAGAGAGACAGAAAAAAGCAAGGATTACATATCCCTATGCACCCCCAGTAACCTACTTCCTTCAACTAGGTCCCACTTCCCAGTTTCTAGAACCTCTCAGAACATCACCACCAGAGCAGGAACAAGCACTGAAAACATAAATCAGTCGGAGACACTTCAGACACAAAGTACATACATATCCACCTCAGCGACAGAGAGGAGACAGGAGAGGGACTCTCCAGGAAAGAAATTCTGGAAAGAACAATACAGATCTCCTAACCCCTCCTGCCCCCGCATTTTAACCACAGAAGTTATTTCTTTGCCCTCCTAAAGCCTTAACTGTTTTCATTGAAGAGATTAAAGGGATTGGGGGGTTTTCCCAGTAGTGGGTGCTGGTTTATTCTGAAATCTTTACATACATTTTATAAAATTATCCTTGGTAGTTATTAGAAGAAAGAGAGAAGCTTTCCCTTTCCCAGTCACAATTTTGTTTCTCAGAACCTTCAGGTGTACAAATATCATTTGCATGCATTTTCAGAAAAACATTAACTCCTGTAAAGTCACTACCATGTAACTTCTTCCACTCTAGGGACAAGTGTGAGAGGCCCCTTCCTCCTGATTTTTCTTAGAAGGTGTCTGATTGATCAGGGAATGAACCATCATTTCACCTTTTTTCCTCTGCAAAGGTTTGCGATTTATCAATGTCTATCAACCTTTGAAACAAAATAGTCCAAATAAGTTGGAGATACAACACCTAGTGTATATATTTATATAAGTATTTTTTATTATTATTAGGGTCTCATGTATTCCGGGATAGCCCAGAACTCACTGTGTGGCTGAGGATGACCTTGAACTTTGGGTCCTCCTGCTTCTATCTCCTAAGCGCGAGGACTACAGGCATGCATCATCATGTCTAGATCATGTTGATGGTGGGAAATTGTGCATGCTGTGTCTCCAGTCCAGCACCGGTTAATAGATGAAGACTTTTCCTGTAGCAAGTAATGGGAAACCTAAACTCAAGAGGCTCCAGGCAAGCCATAGTTTGCAGATTCCTTGAACTATAAACTCCAGAGATAAGGATGACATCAGGTCAGGTTGGCAGAATGCAGGCATTCAATGTCACCAGACCTCCATCTGTCTTTTCCTCTGCGGTTTGGTATCTCTCTTCTTGACTTTTCTGTGCACGAATGTCATTTTCCACAGACTTCTTCATAGCAGAAGGTAAATGCTACTAATTTCAGGTCAACTTCTCTGGAAGCTTCTCTTCCCAGAAGAAGAGAAATTACTAGTCTCATCAGCTTCATTTGGGGTATGTGGCAATCTATGAATCATCCCACCAGCCGGGGATGTGCGTCTTAATCAGGATCTTCAGTTGCAAGAGACGGGACATCTAAATTCCGACTGCCTTAGGCTGGGCCACTGCACAAAGGCTCCAGCCTAGAGCAATCCCTGATAGTCTTTTCCAGAGATGCAGTAACTAACACAGAGAGGTCTGGTGGGAGCAGTGTGGCTAGAAAGGAGGGTCTTGAGTTGTATTTGCACAGCATCATATGTAGAACTGGAAAACATCTGCATCAAATATCAGGGGAGACTTAATGAGTATTATGGGGAGATGAGGGGAATAAAGATGCCCCTTCCCTCCCCCAGGTACTCTTTAATGTCTCCCTGAAACATAATTAATTTGTGATGGAAGCAAAGGCCAAGTAGGTCTGCCACCAGACCTCCATTCTTCAAAGTGGTCCCCAGAGAATATGTGGCAAAAGCCCTGCACAGATATGTTTAGTTTTTTTCCGAGTCCCAGCAGAAGACACATAAAGTAGTGTTGTCTGTTCAGTGTTTTTGTCCATACTAAATGCAGAAGCATCCTGTAAGCCAGTTCCGTAGTGATCTTGGTATTGTCCTAAAGGTATGACTGGCTATTCTGGGGCTGAGAGTCATTTTCTTTTACAAGGCTGTCAAATGACTTCTCAGTTCTCTCTGCAGGTTCTTTTGGACGCTGGCTTTCTTCTTTCTTACATCAGTGTTGAAGGGAAGTTGCTGATGGGGATGGTCAAAGTGAACAGGGCAATATCGGCAGAACTTGGTCTTTCCATGCGTTCTGTTCTCCCATGCAGAAAGATTTCTGGACCCTGGAAAACAAGGAGAATGAGGCTCCCTGCACAGTGCATGGAGGAGACATGCTTGTTGGCTAGGCTTCCTGAGCTTCCTTCTGTCTTATTTCTTTCATTCTGACCATCTGTACTCCAAGAAGGCAAGAACTTTTTCTTTCACTTCCTTTCTTCTGTGGGTAATGATGATCTGCCATCACTCTGAGAAAGAAGCCAAAGGTCACCAAGTATCAACATGGCCATCCCTCTCTGGCTTAGACTGACAGGTAGGGAGCTGGCTGGTCCCTCGGGGAGGAGGGGGGTTTGGAGGCAGGAGATGATACTAATGGCGCCATAGTCTTTGGGCGCCACAATTTTTGCCTGAATTGTTTGAGCCTTTGCCTGAATGTCCTCTCAAATTTCCTTTACCTTCTACCTTTCCAGGAGGACCTGGAGGTGGCCTTGGGGGTCCTCCAGGGGTAGTCAGTCTTTGGAAGTCTATGGAAGGCTGGTGGACTCACTGCTGAGTCTGTCAAAAGAGCAAGAAGCTTGCTAGAATCGGAAGAAGCTTGTTAGAGTCAAACTGGGCCAGCCACACGCAACAGCGGTGGTCTCGGGCTTCGGTTTCAGTCCCGAGAATCAGGCTGCGCGCGCGCTTGGCCTCCGGACTTAGGGGCGCTTTGGTGGCCAGTGGGTGGGACCCCAAACGCCTTCCTTTATCCCCCGCCCAATGTTCTTCCATGGAAAAACCGAACAGGCTTGCGAGATCCTTGCAGCGTCGGAGGACGCCGCCGCGCCGAATGCCCCTGGCGCCCTGGATTCGGGGACGAGCTCCCAGGACGGAGGAAGATGGTTCAGCACCGGCTGAGCTGGAAGGGGCTCTGGACTTGTCCTGCAGCCGCCGCCGCCTTCTCTGCTCGGCCTCCCCCGCCGCGCCGCGTCTCGGGGGTGGCAGCCGCGCGGCCGAGCGGGGGATGCTCTTACATAACCGCTCGCCGCGTCCTGTTTTCTCGCGCGCTCGGGAACCGCGGGGTGCGAGCGCGGGGGGCCGCGATGCAGCCGGGACGGGCGCGGCAGGGCCCCAATCGCCCCAGCGGGCCGAGCGGCGCGAGCGGCCGCGGGAGGAGGGCGCTGCAGGCGGCGGGGGAGGTGAAGGTCAGTGGGTGTGAAGCGCCGGATCCACACCCCCTCCTCCCTGTCCCCTCCTTCCCTTCCTCTCCGTCCCCCTCTGACGTGTGGAGCTGGCAGCTCCGCCGGTTCCGCATTCCCGACCCCTCCCCGCCGCCCAGGGGCCGCTATATAGCCGGGGCTGATGCAACCCGTCCCGCCGCCCGCCACAGCCTGCGGGAGGGACGCTCGGCGGCCGCGACGGGGGGCGCTGGCGGCGGCGGGCGCTGCAGCGGCGGCGGGGCTGGCGCCGTGGCGGCTCCCGGGCCGGGACAGGCCTGGGTACCGGGCGGAGCTCCGCGGCCCGGCGGCAGCGGCGCGGAGTGGGCACGGCGCCTGCAGCCGGGCCCGGGTCCCGGGGGCGCCGCCTCCGTCCGCGGCTTCTGCACGGTGGGTGCGAGGGCGCGCGGGGGCGCCAGGACGGGGGCGGGGTCGCGCGCCGCGGACACCTGGGCGGCCACCCCGGGAAAGGACACCGCCGGGGATCCCTCCGTCCCCGCGCTGCCGGCTCTCCGCCGGAGCGCTGCAGCCGGTGGCCACCCGTGGGTTCCTGGGCCCGGCCGGGCGGCTCTGTCCGCTGTCCCCCCGCGTCCGTGTGCTGGGAGGTGCTGTGCCCGGACGGCCCGAGGGCGGGGTGAGCGGGACCAGGGGGTGCGGGGGTCAGAGGCAGCATGACAAGGGACCTGCCAGCAGGTCGTGTTCGGCTTCTTCCCGGCTCCGGCTCCGTATTGAGAAAGACATCCTACAAACAGGGGCTTCTCGAGGCAATGACAAGGGGGTTCTGGCTGGGTTAGGAGAGAGCCTTGGGGTGGCCCAGGATTCCCCGTCTCCTGGGTCAGGTTACATAAGGAGGTAAGGTGGCTTCTGTAGGTAAGCAGCCCAGTTTCCAAGGCTTTTTTTTTTTCCTACCCCTCTTGTCTAAAAAATGGCTGAGCCTTCCATGTGGACCCCTGGCCCCTACGGTCCCAGAGCCAGGCTTTGCAAGGGTCCCCGGGGTTGCGTGTAAGCCTAGGAGGCTTTGGCTCATTTGTAAGATGGATAGCACATTTGGGGTTAGAGGTGGATAAGTGGGTGCAACGGGGGATCAATTGGCTGCAGGGCCCACGTGCATCCAGAGTATTGGAGCTATGATTCAGGTTTGTGTTTGAGAAGGGCCTGTGTGTGTGTGTGTGCGTGTGTGTGTGTGTGTGTGTGTGTGTGCACACCCTGTGTTAAATCTTGGTCCACTCTCCCCAGGATCTTAGTTTTAGGAACATGAGAAACTGTAGATCTGTACCTCATTTGGGCACCTGCTTTTTCTTTAAGGCTGTTAGCAACTGTCTTCCCTCCTTCCCTGAGGAGTTAAAAAAAAAAAAAATCACCTCGCATTGCCTTCACTGCCTTTCCAACAAATCTGGCTGCAGCTTGGATGCAGGCTTGTCTTCCTGTGCAGGTTTCTAGGGGAGAGTTTAAGTAGGGATCAGGTGCGAGCTGGGCTCTGATGTTACAGAAACCTGAGGTCCGGGGAAGAGCAGCAGGATCCGCTCTCCTGTCTCTGGGCCTGAGATCCTGCTTTGCTTGGGGCAGGGAGGATGGGTTTCTCAAAGGCTCTTCTGTTTCCCCCTCCACATTGGCTTCTGTTCAGAGGAGCAGGCAGCTCTAGAATCTTCCTGAAGAGCTGGCTGCTGTGCCATTCGAAGGACTTGCAGAAAGGACTTTGTGTGTGTTTAAATCTCTTGACAGTTTTTTCTAGGTTGGTTGCAGCAACCTCCAAGGAGACAAGTCCAATTATGGGGACATTGTCTTAGAAAAAGACACGGGTAAGAGTTTCCCACCCACTCGCTGCCAGCTTTTGCAGCTGCCAAGGAACATGCCTCTTGCCTCCCTTGATCTCCTATCTCTCCCACCTGTTTGCAAGATGGATGAGCATCTAACCTCGCCAGTCCTCTACAGAGCTGGGCTCTCTGGGCTTTTTTTTTTTTTTTTTTTTTTTGGTCAAGAGTAACTGGTATTATAATTCATTCTCTCTCTCTCTCTCTCTCTCTCATCTTTGTTTCAAGCTCCACTCTGCAAAATAAGAAGCCAACACAGACTCTAGGCTAGCCTGCTCTGTATTCATTCAGTTCCAGCTCTACTTGAACCAAAGCTGAGGGCAAGCTACATTCTTTGCTGCTGCAGGATGCAGTGGGCTTTTTATCGTCCCCCCCCACCCCCATGTAAATGAATTATGTTTGAAACCTGAAATGGGAGGAAGAGAAAAATAGAGTGAGTGTGCAGGGGCACGTGTGTGCAAATGCCTCTCTAGACAGGGGGAGAGCAGCAGGCACGTTATTTTTCCATTTTCCTTTAATTAAGGCTCTGTGGAGGTGTGTTTGAAAACAGAGGGTCTCCTATGCCTTTGAGGAGGGTGAGAACACTGTTTTGGCTGCGTCCCGGGCCATATGCAGCGTATGGTGGCCAATGAAACTGGGCCTGGCTCATTCTGTTGCTTGTCTTGGCAGTCAGTTCCGTGGCTTGTGTTACCAGCTCTGGAACTCAGAGGCTGCCAAGCTCCGTGTGCCTGTGTGTGTATGTGTGTTTGTGTGTGCACATGTGTGAGTGTGTGTGTTGTGACAGAGGAGAGTGAGAGAGAGAGAGAGAGAGAGAGAGAGAGAGAGAGAAAGAAAGTTTGTCAAGACCCAGCAGAGTCAAACTCTTTAGTGACCCAGGCTTGGAATTTCCATTTGCACTCATTGCTGGCGCTGGGGGACTGGCTGAAGCCCACTGTTAAGTCTGGTTTCTGGCTGTACCCCTCAGGATCTGTTGGTAGGACTCCATTTTCAGAGCTTTAGCTGGCCAGTGGCATTTAAATTTTTTTTTTAAAGGACCAATCGCAGTCATCACATACCATGTCTGTCTCATATTATGTGCTCTGCCATCAAGGGACAGGATGAAAGGCAGAAAAGGTGAGAAAGCTAGTCTGGTGGCAGGACCTTCCCAGCTCCTTTTGGCTCCATTGCTGTCATTTATTGAGTCCATGCATTAGAGGACAGAGCTGTGTTTTCTGACAGGCCTTTGTGGAAAGCCTTTCTCTTTTCTCCCGGGAAGGGCAGGAAGGCGTCTGTTGGGTGATCGTTCTAGCTTCTTCATGAATGGGACAGCTCTGCCAACATGCTGTGGCTTCTCCTGACCCCAGCTGCCCCCCTCCGTCCTTCTCTGAAGGCTCAAGGAGTGAGCCCTTCTGTCTAGTGCAGGAGAGAGGCAGAAGATGTGGCCTCCTGTTTTTGCATCAGGACCCGGGTCTCAGCTGGTTGGTAGCACCCTGGGCAATGATAGATGCCACTGCGTTTTCGCCTGCAGGAGGCAGGGCACCTTAGGAGAAACCGAGGCGAGTCTCAAGTGCCGGGCTTCATTTCTGCACCTTTGTACCAGCTGTGACCTACTGTCTTTCCTCTCTCTGTCCTTCGCAGCTGGATTACAGGATGACCCCACCCTCTGGGGATTTAGGTCGGGGAAGTGACTTCTTCGTGACTATGAGAAAGGGAGACCATTGCTAGATATAACCATCAGAGGGGACTTAAGGGGCCATCTGGCACTGGCGCCACTGCAGGAAATAAAAAGACACCATGTTAACCACGATTCTCTCCCATTCATCCCATGCGGGGGTCATTCCAGGGGCTTTCTGAATATTACTAATGTAATTGACCCGGTGGTCTTACAGAGCACATGACTTTATTATCGTTTTGTAGCCAAGGAAAGCTTTGGACAGAGCAGTCATGGAACGTACCCAGGAACAGCTGAGCAGTCAAGGGGCAGAGTGAGGATTCACACTCAGACCCTGGCTCTTCATAACATTGCCCTCTCACCTCCGGCACAGCCGTGGGCAGCCTCTGGAAGAGAAGGATCCTGGCTCCCTGCTCTTCCTCCTCGTCTGGGCACTTTATCTACCCTCTACTCCTTGGGTCTCCTTTTGGAGGCCGGTTGACCACCCCGTTTAGATTGCAGGAGAAAGAGCATCACCTCTGATTCCGTAGCTCCGAGTGGAATCTTGGTGCCCCTTGCTAGCTGTGTCGTCTCGGGCAAGTTCCCTAGCTTTCCTGTGCTCACTCTCCTCTGAGGTTCATGACAACAGGTTCTGTACCCTGTGGCTACTGGCCTGCCACCTTTCTGCCCCCTGCTTCCACATCTACCCTGCTGAATTTTCCAGAGCCCAGCTCTAAAGGCCGACTGCCCCTCATTCCTAATTCTCAGGGGCAGCCTTGACCTCCAGCCCTATTCTTGCTCCTGGGGTTACCCCTGTAAACCCACTCACTCCCTGCCCTGTCCTCTCTGTCCATGGTCTTTCGGTCCCAAGCCTCAAGCCTGAGGGCCATCTCTATGTACCCCTAAATGTACCAGTGCTGTAGTCAGTGAAGGCCAGTGCCCACCTAGAGGGCCGCTGATCTCTTAGGGTCTCTCGGGGTCTCTCAGGGTCGCAGAGTGGGCCGCTGATCTCTTAGGGTCTCTCGGGGCCTCTCAGGGTCGCAGGGAGCTCCCGGCTTGTCTCAGGGACTGCAAGTTCATGAGGCAGCTCCTCTGATTCTCTTAACCAGATTTTTAAAGTTCTTTTTTTTTTTTTAAACCCTATTTTGCTCTTCTGGATGAAGACATGCTTAAGGAAGACGAGCCCTTCGTTTCGCTTGCGTGACAGGCTGAGGGAAGCAGAACTGTAACCTATACACATCCTCATTATCTAAAGACGTGGGTATCTTTTTGCTCTCTATCCGGCAAATAAAAAAAGAGGGGCCAGCTGGGCCAGCTTGTCTCTGTCGTCGTTCTCTCGGCTGGAGTGACTCTTCGTGTTAATATCTGCCACTAGGTATTTTTGGCCTGGAAATGCTTTGTGGCTTTTTCTTCTGCGAACACAATGCAGCGCCCAACTGTGTTCCTCCAAGTCCCGGAGGAAGTCACACAAACACCAGATATTTTCCTCCGGTTCCTGCTCCTTGCATCCATCTGGCCCGTTTTCTTCAGGCAGACTTACAGGGAGCTGCGTGGGGTCCACCATTATCTTGGGCTCTATGGCATCTTGAGACCCACTGGGACCTTCTGAGCTCCTCTCATGTTATACATATAAGGCCTGCTCTCTTGGATTTGGGCATTTCTTAGCTTTTCTTTCCTTTAAAAATTTTTCTTTATTCTTTCTTGCGTGCAGCGGAGCAGGATTCCGTATGACATTTGCATATATACTTAGTTCTGATTTGCTTCATTGGCTAGCTTCTGACTTAATTCCTGGTCGCTGTCCCAAATTGCCAAAGCCACTTTGGGCTGTATACCTAGATTTGGAAATCCAGAACCTCCTTTCTTAACCATTTGGGTGTTTTGCTGGTGTTGGGAGCTTGCTTTGTTTTTAAGCACCCTGTTATTTTTGGGGACCTACAGGGTAACTGCATTGCAGACCTCCTGGGCTCTTTAGGGAAAGAAATCTCTAGGTCCTTCTGGGGTACCCAGCCTGAGTTCTCCTTTTCCACTAATGGTTTCCTTATGGAGCAAAGTCTAGGGGATGATTTCACCTCTTGTCATCTTTCCCGTGTCTTCTTTGAAGCGTTAAGTTCCTCCTGGCTGTTATTGGTTCCTTGACCCAATCCCCCCCTCCAACCCCCAGCCCCACATTTACAGATTCCCTGAATCACATCAGTGTGTTAAATCACCAAAGTTGCCTTTCAACCTCAGATCACCAGCCAGCCTTTGCATTAGAGCTGCCGCCACTCAGTTCTCTGCCTTCCCGCCCCCTTCTTCAGAGACAGCTGGGATGACTTCTCGCTGGCGAATGTCAGTGCTGTGGCTGTCTCCTCTGAATGGCATGTGCTAAGGACTTTGCGGTTTGCATCGGAGCAGTTAGGGGCTCCCTTGCAGGGGAAGGAAAGGGAACGAGATTTTTTTCTCTCTCTCTCCTTTTTTTTTTTGCTTCTAGAAAGGAAAGCTTGGTGTCCAGTACCCTTGGCCAGAGCATTGTCCTTGGAATGGGCTTTCAGAGCAGCAGGGATGGCTAGAATTTATGGGGACACTACTCCCAGCAGGGGCTAGCCCTTGGGGGTTCCTCAGTAGCAGAAAATTCATAGTATGTTGGGAGCATTTGTTAGTGTCTCATGTATACCATCTGCAGGAAAATAAACAGAAGCCGAGAACAGCCTGCTGTTCCAGGAATAGAGGGGGGTCTGGCTTCCGTCTCCAGGGTTGGCTGAGGCAAGAGCCCTGCCCGAGCCCCAGGGGGTGTCTCTTGGACTTTGCCGTGGGAATAAAAGACCTGATAGTAAGCCTCTAAGCACCCAGAGAAATCTGTACCTCACTTAGTGAAGATTGCCGTGAATTTGCTTTCATTCATTCATTCAACAAGTCTTGCTTTTTAACACTTCTTGTGTCAGAAAGCACAGCCAGTGGGTGGGACTACCTAAGTGACCACTAGCCGAGACTGCCTGGCCCCCTGCTCCCTGAGATCTCATCTCTACCACCTACCAGGTGGCCAAATGGCATAGCTTTGCCACATGGAGGAGGGTCAGAGTGCCCAGGAGCAGCCTCCTGGAGTGCCCGCCTCAGTTCCTCTGCACCATAGACCCTGCTGTCTCGCTGAACCTGGGCACCACCGCTAAGCTAGGAGGGATCCCAGCACAGCAGGTCCCCTTGTGAGAGGCCTCAGGGCTGTGCCAATGTGGACCATCATCAGGCTGCCCAGGGACTATCAGGAGGACAGTCTAAAGCTGGATCTCCAGGGGAGGCAGCAGGTCCCTGTACTATGTCTCCTGCATGGAGGCTGTTGACAGGAGACAGCGCCCTCTGCTCTTGGACTTCAGGAGGGGAAAGGGGACAAGGATGGTGTTCTAAAACCCAGGGGCCAGATTCTAGTTTTGGCTCCATCACCGTCCAGCTGTGTGACCTTGGGAAAGTCATTTAATATCTCAGCCTCAGCTTCCTTGTTACAAAGTGAGGATGTCGTGGAGATGAGCGCTAGGCCTTCCCCAGCTCTGAGACCGTCACTCAATGTGCACGAATCTCGGGTTCTTCTCTGAGGCCGGCTAGGGAAGCCTGGGTGCTCAGGAGGGGCGGGGAGGGAGAAGGTGCTGAGGGGACCAGGTGTGGGAGGTCAGTAAATGGATAGAGGAGTTGGGGGGCCAGATACCAACAAGGCAGAGACTCTTGGTAGGTGGTTGGATGGACAGAGGTCACATGGGTCTGGGAAAATGGCATGTCCACCGTCCAAGTGTACCTTTCCTTAAACCAACTTTTGGCCAGTGGAGTCTTGGTGGTTTGAGTGTGAGAACCACTCACACGCTTTAACAAACAGGCCCAGGACTTGACTTGAAGACAGATTTGTTCTCAAAAGTGAAGTGGAGCATGCACCATGTTACTGGTGGCCAAGAGGGGATCCCAGGGGGTTCCTTTCTGGAATTTCTAACCAAGAGCCTGAATGAGGTCAAGTGGTATGGACCACCTTTCAGAGACTCTGTATGGGGACATACACACCCCTACAGAGAAACACGCCCCAGTAGATCTCACATCTCCCCCGTTGTCTGCCACCAAAAAGTGATAGGTGTGGAGACCAAGACAGAGATTCCGAACTGCTTGGGATTTCCAAGACACTGGAGGTTTTTTGCTTTATGGTCTTGTGCAGATAGGTGGGAAGAGGGAGAAATGATTTCTTTTATAACACTGGAATGCGTGAATAGTTTTGTAGTAGAATGTTCCTTACAAGGCTGTTTGGAAGCTATGAACCTTTGACCTCCATATTGTTGTCCTCAAAATAGAGGGTTGGTAATTGGATGGGTAGAGGAAGGTGGGTGGACAGATTGACGAGTGGGGATTCAGTGAGAGACAAGCTTTGTTCTCTGTATCTTGAAATGGCCAGGTCTTACCCACAAATGTTCTCCAGTAGAGGGGAGGAGAAAAAATCAGAATAACTTTTGCGTCCTTCCTTCCTGCCTGTCTCTGTCTTCCCTTGTAAACCTCTGGGCACTTGAAGATGTTTGTTCTGAGAATGGACAAACCGCTGAGGAATTTTCTGGTACTGGGCTCCGCCGGGAAAATGCATGCTAATTAATTCCATCTCCTTCACTCCAGTCTCCTCCTCTTGAGGCTCAGACGCACATGCAACCCCCTGTAACTTTGCTAGGGCTCATCTTGTATTCAGGGTGTCTTAACAAGTACGCAGAGTAGGATGTGTGATTTCAGGGGAGGCACCGTGCCAGACTCAAAATAGCTGCCTGTTGAACAGGTGCGAAGGTGCTTGAGATTCCGCCGTGACAGCGTCTTCAGAGACAGCCGCTGATGGAAATGGGTGCAGTCCTGAGGACCCCTCTGCGAGGGGCGCTGGTGGGGTCTAACAGGGCGGGTGGGAAGACTGGCACGGCCTGGCACAAAGCCAATGAATGCTAGCTAAACATTGCCCACAATTGGATTAAGTATTGCCTTTAAAAAGGGCAAACTCCCCTGTGGGGTGAGGGAGACCTTAGTGTGAGTTAATTGACTGAGGATTCCGCATCACCGGAAGGACTTAGGACTTGCTTGCCAGATGAGCATGGGGAGGGGGCTGGGATCCAGGGGGACCGGGTGAGAGAAAAGATAGGTCCCAGCAGCGCGTAGAACTTCGTTCCACGGAGCTGCTCATCCATCCTGCTTTCTCCCGCCCCTCCAGGCCGGCCTGCCACTCCTGCTATGATGCCTGGGCAGATCCCGGACCCTTCTGTGACTGCAGGCTCTCTGCCAGGGCTCGGTCCCCTCGGCGGTCTCCCCGGCTCGGCTCTGACTGCAGAGGAGCTGAAATTTGCCGACATTCGCAACATCGGGGCCATGATCGCACCCTTGCATTTCCTGGAGGTGAAGCTGGGCAAAAGGCCCCAACCCGTGAAGAGTGAGGTGAGCGCGACCCTTGTTCCCCCAGGCCAAGAACCCGAAGCTTTGAGCTCTAGTCTGGGCACCAGCCCGTCTTGGAGCCTTGGTCTTCTTCTTCAGACTGTGACCCGAGGACCAGCAGGAGAAATGGGGACTCTCGGGCTTCATCCCATCCCTGCTGAGTCAGAACCTGCAGCGCAACCAGCTCTGGGGTTATCTGCGGATGCTTCGTAGTCGGAGGCGCGTTGGGCGGGGGCTTCTGGGAGCCATGGGAAGAATGGTGGTAATACTGATAATGTGTAATAATAGTGTCTTCGCAGTCGCTGGAGGTACTAGGAGGATTGGCAGAGATAAGGGAGACATGTATATATTTGGAAAAGGAGTGGCAGTGTCGGGTTGTCTTTAAAAATTAGCGCCATTAGCCACATTACTGCTTCTACCCCTTTGGCTCCTGTCTGCAGCTGGACAAGGATACTTGTCTTCAAACAACTGTGAGGCTGGGCCCGGGCCTCGGTGCCCAGCATCGCTTGCCTGAGATGGGGTTTGCAGAGGTCCTGTGTGAGGCAGTCTCTCCTTAACTCCCCTGCACCTGCAGTTCTCAGGAGCCCCATATACCCCAGAACAGCTGTTCCCAGGGGACTAACAAGCGGAAGTCCCCTGGATGCACCAGTGCAGTGCATGCCGTATGCACTTACCTGGCGCTGGCGGTTTGTCCAAAGGCCTGTCCTACTCTATGGAAAGAGCCATGGGTAGGGGGCAAAAAGGAAGCTGAGGTGGGCCAGGTGCAGCAGCAGCAGCAGCAGCAGCAGCAGCAGCAGCAGCAGCAGCAGCAGATTGAGTGTGGGGCTCTGCCTAGAGGACATGCTCTCAGGCAACGGTGCGCCTGGGTAGAGGTTTGGAAAAGGTGGAGAGGGACTTTTGGATGCACAAGGTGTCTGGCTGGGGACTGCGTCCATCGAGCAGTGTTGTTTAGCTGTGTTCCCTGTCAGCACCATAAAAGCTGTAGAGAAGGGCTTCCGGGGGCTTGGCCACAAGGTCTGTTTGCTGGCTGGAGCTGGCGCACAGATGTGTTTCATTTGGCCTACTTAATATTTTAAAAGAAACTCAAACCAACAGTTCACTTAAAATCTTTAACTAGAAAATTGAAGATCTGGTCGCATACTTGCCCTGGCCGGGTGTGACAAGGGCTAACAGAGTGGAAGGAGCCACCTCCCTTTCCCCTCCATATTGGGGGCATCCCGCTTTCTCTGTTGTTTTTTACGTCGAGACATGCAGAGCAGAGACCAGTGTAGTGCCTGTGGGTTCCAAGATGAGAGCTGACCGCCTGGATCTCCCGAGTTCGTCGTCAGTGGCCGCTGAGTTACGCATGGCCCCTCTGTCGTGGAGGAGCTTTGTCTTGTGGTCTTCTGCTCACTTTCCCAGACCCATGACTTGAAAGCGTCTGTTTCTGGATTATTCCATAGCATTGCCGCCATGGAAAGTCCCTCGCTAGCAGTGTCATTGAACTGTGAGTGGGCTGACAAGCCAGGTGCCTGGGGCAGGCGCTGACCCAGCTGCGACTTGCCCTGGGGTGCTGGGTGCTGAGTCTTCCACCTCTCACCTCCCCCAAAGGCCCTGAAGGAGCGTCTTTTTTTTTTTTTTTTTAAAAACCCTTTATTTGAGTTGGATATTTTTACATTTCACAGCCACCCCCAAACTGGCGGCATATGCCCTGTACGTGATAGTGACGCTCTGTCCTCACGGCACCCACAGTCATGTACCATCCAGGCCGTGAAAAAGATGAGCCGTTTTTAGGGTGTATTTGCATGTCCTCTGGCTCACTGTCACTGCGGCACTGTGGGGGCGAAGAGGCAGATGGAACCGCGGGATGGCGCCTCTCAGGGGAAGGCCAGCTGTACCCCGAGAATGACTTCCAAGGACCTCCTAGGTCTGGACAGAGGGGCTAGGTAAGCTCATTCCCAGAGCAAGCGAAACCCGGAGCAGATTTGGGGCAGAAACCTGTGCGGGAGGAGCTGTGTTCTGAGGGCCTGTTGCCTTCATATGACGGGCTGCCCGGGCTGGGTTGGCATGCTGGCACCTCAGACTAGTACAAGTTTCCAGAATAGTGCTGGAGGTGTCAGTGCACGCTGCTCAAGCGTTCCGCGTGCCAGGCCCCGTGTGGCGTTCATGACACACTTGTTTCCCTTTCGCTCCTTACCCAGCCTGGATCATCCCATAGCACAGAAGTGGCGGGCTAGGAGGAGGGCAAGTGTCTCGGGCCGTGTTGCTGGTCAGTGGCAGGCCCGGGCCTCACAGTCAATGGCAGGGCTGCTGTTGTCACAGCCCTTGTCTCCAAGTCGGGCACCAGGCACAGTTGTGGGCACTCCAGAAAGTGCCTCCTTTATCTCACACACCTATGGAGCGATCATTGGACCCTCATAGTCCCGTTACCCAGGAGGTCCAGGGGGCTCAGAGAGGTCTAAGGTCACCCACTGTGACCTTGCTAAGCGCCCATTTGCTAAGCGCCTACTGTGTGCCACACAGGCTTTCTGAAACTCCAACTACCAACAAAGGAGACAGAATCCTCCCTTCTCTTGGCTGTACGTCTTGGCTGCACGTTTCATGAGGGTGGCCAAGAGAAGCCAGTTAATGCTCATTGTCATAAAAGGTCAGATGTGGGGGTTTCAGACCTGTCAGGGAGGAGAGCGGCATGATGCTTACTCCGATGACTGCCCCCTAGGGACACTCTGTCTGAGTTATGGCCCCTTCAGAACTGTCCCTTTCTCTTCTCTCCTTTTCAGCCCAGATGCCTTTTCAAGGCTACATTGCTCTGGCTCTCTCCAGATCTTTCTTCCTCCATTTTCTACCCTCCAGCCCCTGATAACTGGACTCCTTGACTAGCAACCTTCTGGCCCGGAGATCTTGGCCCTGCCTTGGTCGTGGGCCTCTGAGGGCGGCTGTAGCTCAGTGACCTCCGTTGCTGGAGCTCGGACTGTGTTCTCCGTTGTTAGAGGAGGGGGCCCAAAGCCTCACCTTCACAGGTATAACCTGCACTAGGGCTCCTCATCCTTGTGGACAGGACCCCCACACTCTGCCTTCTGGGTCACGCGCAGCATCAGGAGGGACCTCATGGGTTCAAAAGAGGCTGGTCTAGGTGACCTCTCAGGACAGAGGACGTCAGCCAGGAGGCTGAGGCTGGGCATCTTCTCAGCAGCTAGTCTGAACAGTCAGTGATTTGTCTTTTCTCTGCCTTCCCCTGTCCTTTCCTTCCTTCCTTCCTTCCTTCCTTCCTTCCTTCCTTCCTTCCTTCCTTCCTTCCTTCCTTCCTTCCTTCCTTCCTTCCTTCCTCCTTCCTTCCCTCCCTCCCTTCTTCCCTCTCTCCCTTCCTCCCTCTCTCCCTCCTTCCCTCCCTCTCTCCTCCTTTCCTTCCTTCCTTCTTCTTTCTTCCTTGAATTTTCCCTCTTTGAACTAGGATCTCCTGATTGCTGACATTATATGTATATTATAGTCACTTACTTGTATTCTTTTGTATTAGTTGTATTCTCTGTCTCTCTCTCAGAATTGAATGAGTTTCTATATTTAAAAGTCAGGATATGTAGACTTCCTGGCTTTTTTTTTTTTCATTATTTAGTCAATTGTGTGTGTGTGTGTGTGTGTGTGTGTGTGTGTGTGTGTGTGTGTGTAGAACCATGGACGAATTCGGGAATCATCATGGACCACTTCCACCTCCTCTTTTGCTCTGCCCCGGGATTCACAGACTCCACCCACCAGGACCAGAAATGCAGGCCGCCCCTGCTTCCGCCTAGCGCTTGCACGTGGGATCTAGGATCCAAACTCAGGACCCTCTGCTTGCAAGGCAGAAGCTTAACCCCTGAGCCATCTCTCCAGCCCCTTTTTATTTTTAAATATTTTTTTGAGAGCGAGAGAACACCTATGTGCACCATAGTGTATGGATAGAGGTTAGAGGACAACTTTTAAAAGTCAGTTCTTTCCTTCTACCATGCAGGATTCTGGGGATCAAACTCAGGTCACCAGGTTTATAAGCTGATCTTTCTTGCTGATGCTGACTTCTTTTCAAAACCTGCCTCTCTGGCTACTGTGGGCCCGCGCCTGCCCGCACACAGGCGCTCTGGATGTTCCTGTGCAGTTACTTCGCTCACTGCCACTGCTCCCTCTTACTCTGAGAGAGAGAGAGAGAGAGCATGAATATCAAACCAACCATTCCCAAACTTGGCCACTTGGCCAGATAGCTTGGGAAACTTATTCTTTCTAAAAAATTTATTTGTATTCATTTATTGCATGTGTTTTTGCGTGTGTATGTGGGCATGTGTGCAAGAAGTCACTTGAATGTGTGTCTGTGGAGATCCAAGGGTGACATTGGGAATCATCCCGGATTGCTCGTCCTCTTCATTGTTGTGCTGTGGGGTTTCTAGGCTCTGCCTTTCTCAACCAGAATCGTAGCCCGTCGTCATCTCTGCTCGGCATTTTTTATGGAGAATCTGGAGATCCAAACTCAGGTTCTTTTGCTTCGAGGCAGAGGCTTTCACTGAGCATCTCCCCAGCCCTGGGGAACCTTTTCAAGATGCTTCTGACCCAGGCTGATCAGAATTAGATTCAGAATGAGCAGGTAGAGTTTAGGGGATCTGTATACTTAGGAGGCTCCGTGATTACTTAGATACTCCTGACTATAACTCTCGAGATTGTTTGTGCCTGTGCTCAGGGTCCTCTGCAGGGAGCCCCCTGAAGCTTCCCCCTGAAGAACATGCACGGGCCACCAGGGACTGTCATTCCCAGCCATAGACTAGGTTCATGTTCAGACCCTCTGGACCCTGTGGAACATTTCAAAGCTGTTCCTCTGTGGATGAAGGTAAAGTGGAAATTTCTGTCCCAGGATGGCCTTGGAAATCGGTTCACTCTCAGCCACAAGTGGTGTCCCCAGAGAGTATTCATAAAAGAGATAGAGACATACGCCCATGTTTCAGCCTGAGCATACAGAGTTGCATCAAACCACTTCTGTGTTGGGTAAACATTGGCCCAAGCTTGCTTGTGCTTTTAGGGACTGAAAAACGTAAAGGCAGCCCACTAACATTTTTAGCAAGCCTTGCATAATTGGCTTTTAATTTGAGGCTCTTTGGAATAGTTTTGGCCTTCTTCCCCCGCCTCAGGTTTTTTTCTTTTTTGTCTCATACTTGGCCGACAAAGAAATTCAGTCTGTCCTTTCTTGAAATGGAATCTCAAGTCATCTTTGAAACCTTGCGTTTCCATTTTGGCTCCATTACCTTGTTAGTATACTTAGAAAAGTGGTTGGCTTTGCACGTGTGTGTGTGTGTGTGTGTGTGTGTGCGCGCGCGCGCGTGCTCGTGTGTGCAGGTGGGTGTGTACATGTATGCATGTTCTGTGTATGTGCATGTTGTGTGCGTGTGTGGGTATATCTGGTGTGTGTTTGCTTGTGCGTGCTTGTTGTGCAGGTTATGTGTATACATAGGTGCATACTCTGTGTGCGTATGTTCTCTGTATGTATGAATGTGCATGCTCATGTGTGCAGGTATGTATGTGTATGCTTATGTGTGCATGTGTATGTATGCTCATCTGTGCAGGTGTGTATGTGTGTGTCCATACTCTGTGTGTGCATGCATGTGCATGCTTGTGTGTGCAGGTATTTGTATGTTCATGTGTGTGTCCATGCTTGTGTGTGTGTGGAGGCCAGAGGACAGCCTCAGGTGCTACACCTCCTCAAGGCACAGTCTACTTTGTTTTCTGAGACGATCTCTTGTCAGCCTGAGGCTCTCAGATTAGGGTTAGGCTGACTGACCGGGGTGCCCCAGAGATCCTCTTGTCTCTGCCTCCGCTGCTGCGCTGGATTCCAGCTGTGCACAGCTAGCACTTGCTGATCGAGCTGTCTCCCCAGCCCTGGCCTTTTGGGGTTTTTTTTCCTCCCACATTTTATTTTTTTTCCTAATCGTACAAGCTCAATAGGCACCCCCTTCCTCTCCCTCCCACCTCCCCTCCCCAGTCCCCGTTGCATTCTCCCCTTTTCCCCCTTCCTTTCACATCCTTCCCTCCCATCCTTCTCTCCCAGTGCCTCCCCCTTCTCCCCTCCCATCCCCTGGAGCATCCTTCTGTGTGAATGCCAAACCTCCCTCTGAGTCTTCTACCCTAGTGAGGGGTAAGGACTCAGTGGCATAGCCAGAGCCCCTTCTTGGGCTCCCCATTATGACTGTTAATCCCTTCCCTCTAAGAATTCTTCTCCTGGAGCCTTCTCCCCTGTGATATGTGCTAGATTTTGGGGGGTTGTTGACATGTCAGCCATTGTGCAGATCAGGCAAAGTCCAATTCTGGCTGCTGCAGATGTAACTCATGTGGAGTATCTTGCGTATCGTTAGTCCTCCCCATCTTTAGGCTCTTACAATCTTGCTGTCCCCTCTTGGCCTTGTGTTCTTAAGCGGTTAAGTCACAGGAGGAATGATGCGGGTGACGGGAGCTGCTGTGGCCCTGAGCTGCAGGGATACTACGTTCTGAACAGGCCTCCAGGCTCTAGAGCTCTTACTGAGAGTCGCAGTTCGAGGGATGGTGGAGCAGCTCTCTAGTATAGCGCTTGCCACATGCTCAAGGCCCTGGGTTCTATCCTGAGCACCAATAAGCAACTCAATTAATTAATTTTAAGAAGAGCAGTTTTGCTCACACCCGCTGTTGTCCTAACGGTATCTTTCAGCAAGATGCTGGAAGGGAATTGCTGGATCTGTTTGGTCTTGGTGGAAAGCAAGCACTTTAGACAAGTTCAGGAAGTCCTATGGAGACTTTGGGTCCCATCCCAAGGGATAGTAATGGTGCCCTCTGATAATGATTTCCCATGATGCCTAGCACTTGACCGAACACACTTCAAATGCTGATGATTTAAGTTTCTTTTCACAATTGATTATAGAGTTTGTTCTTTGGGCCTTTGTTTCCTAGAGGCTCCTTTGTGCCTGGCAATTCTGGGCAGCCTGAATATGTGAGCTGCCTGGATGTCAGGGCTTCAAGCTTCACAGGAGCTGTTTCTGGGATCTGGGAAGAGCTCTGGGCTTGAGTTTATGCTTCTGGGTTCAAAATCTAGTTCCGCGACTCATTCCCAGTATGACTTTGGATCAGTCATCTGGGCCTGCTAAGCAGGAGAATGAGGGACTAGGAATCAAGGAGTTTCTCAGGGTCAGGCACGACACGGTATGCAAAGTGACCTTGCGCACAGGCCGGGGAATCGCCTGTGCTGGGAACCAAGTGGATTTGTCGTGTTCTGACAGTGCTGTCGTTAGGATGTTTTGCGCCTGCGGCCTGAGACCTGGGGAAGTGGCAGCTGTGTCCCTGCATTTGAGAAGCAGCTGGAGCCAGGTTACCTCCATGCTCTGGGCACAGACTGTCCTGCTCTGTTTTCCCCTTAGCTGCCTTGCGTGACCCCTTATCTTTTCCCCATAGCGTTGAGGTCACTGCTGGATTCCCCTCAGCCACTGGGTTTCAGCGACCTTGTGACGTGGCTTCTTCTCGTCGGTGCCTGGAGTCTTCTGCTGTCCCCACATCTGCAGCAGTGTAGACTCTAGGTTGAGAACTTGAGATCCTGGCTGGATGAGGTTTACCTGGCTGAATCATATGAAGACATTCAGGTCTCTGCTCCCAGAAAGCACAGAGATCTGGCTAGAGGTTAGAGCAGAAAGATCCAGAAGGATGTGTGGCAGATTGAGGCAGCTATGGAAGTACTAGGTGCGAGGCCCAAGGCTCCTCCACATAGCCGCCTTGGACAGCTGCGCTGTGCTCTGCAATCTCAGGGTTCTGCTCCCTGCCGGTCCCCAACCCCAGTAAAGACCCCAGCTCTTTGGGAATAATTCAGCATGGCGGATGCGGCTCCTCAAGGAACTTGGTTAGGGAGGGGCTGTGAGTCATCTGAGCTTCAACTTTCTCCCTTGTAAAGAATAAGGGAGAAAATGAACACACGCGCGCGTGTGCACACACACACACACACACACACACACACACAGAGAAAGAGAGAGAGAGAGAAAATCATGTCAACAGAGGGTTTGGGAGCGTTTTAGGTCTAGAAAGCCAAATTGTAGCATAGTCTATCAGATCTCAGGAAATTTAAGACCATGTCAGAAGCAGCACAGAGGGGTGGATCCGTGCCATGTGCCTGTTACAGGTCTGTTGTTATGGGAGAGTGGGTGTGATGAAAAGGAATCTGCCCAGTTAGCCACCTTGACCAGGCTCTGGAGAGGTGTAGAGCCATAAGACCAGAGGAGAGATAACCTGAGTGCAGATTTGGGAGTCAAAGAAGAAAATCAAGGGCTGGGGAAATGGTTCGGGCATTAAAATCTTTGCCTCACAAGCAAAAGGACCTGAATTCAGATCCCCAGATCTCACCTAAAACATTCCAGGCAGTTGCAATGGTGGCCTACACTTCCTCTCCTGGAGGGAAGAGCCTGGGAAACCCCAGAACAAAAGAATAAGGAGATAGAGCAATCTAGGGTGACTCCCAGAGTAACCTCTGGGCCTCCACAGGCACGCACACTCAAGTGCTATCTAGTACACACACACACACACACACACACACACACACACACACACACGTACACACATACACATACACACACACATACATACACACACACACACACACACACACACACACACACATACACATACACACACACATACACGCATACATACACACACCTGCGTGTGTGGAAAAAATAAAGAAAGAAGTGGAGAGAGCCCTTAGGATTTTCTGGGTAATAAACATCTGCGAACTATTCTCCACTGTCTTGACGAATGGGGTTTGTGTTTATAAATTTGATGTCTCACTAACCAACTAACATTGACTCACTTTTTTAATGCTTCAATAAAAACAAGATTTTTTTTCTGCAAGGAAAAAATTTAAAAACTTTTAGAAGAAACCAGATGTAAATCTTCATGATCTTGGGTTTCTTAGGCTAGGGTTTCTTAGCTGTGGCAAATAAAAAAAAAAAAAGCAGCAAAATAAAAAAAAAATAGAAAAATTAGATGGCATCAAAATAAAAAAACTCTGGAGTTTTGAAAGATTCAATTGCAAAAGGATAATTGACAAAAATATAGTTTTTTTGTAAATCACAGATAGATCTTATAAGGCACCTGTGTTTTGTATAGAAAGAAGAGTAATATACCTGGAGAGGTGACTGTGAACATGGGGATCTGAGTTTGGATCTCCAACACCTATGTAAAACCAGGGCCAGTGATATACGTCTCTAATCCCAACACTGGCATGGGGTAGAGGCAGGCAGATCCCTGGACTTCATTGGCTAGACAGTCTAACCAAATCGGTGAACTGCAAGTCCAGTGAGGACCCTATCTCAAAACATAAGAAGGAAGTGATTGGGGGAGACTCCGACGTCAGGGTACACACATGTACCTACACACACACACACACACACACACACACACACACACAGACACAACTCTGTATGCACATAATCCAATTGAAAGATAGGCAAGAGTCTCACTGTACATTCCTTCAATGAAAATTTTTGTTATTTTTAATCTTAGTGTACAAATCAATGGATTCTAATATGACATGTCCATAGATGTATCTCATCTGCTTTGCTCACATTCTCCTGAACTCCGATTACCTTCTGCTTCCCTCTGTCCTGCTGGTCCCCTCCCCCTTTCATATGTTTTACATGGCTAATAAGCACCTAGAAAAACTCAACATCATTTGCTATCAAGGAGCTACAAACCAAAGTCACAATAGCACCCTTGCCAGGTCACTGGACGGCTAACATTTCAAAAGAAGAGGGTATAACAGGTGTTGGGGAGGTTGTAGAGAAGTTATAAACAATGTGTCAGAATGTAAAATTGGTATAGCCTCTTTAGAAACTAATCCAGGAGTTTCAAAAAAGGCTAAAATAGATATACCACAAGACCCAGAAATTTCACTTCTATAACTGTGCCCAATAGAAAGCAAACCATGTAAAAAGCTGCCCAGAAGAGTTCAGAGCAACATCATCTATAATAGCTCCAAAATGGAGACACCCCAAATGCCCATCTGCTAATAATGAATAAGTTAAGTGAAATGCACCCATAAGATGGAATGTTATTTGGCCACAAGAAAGGAACGGAGTGCTGATATATGTCAGAATATGGATGACGCCTGAGATTGGCATCCTGAGGAAATAAATACACAGGGTCACATGGAATCATATATTACATGATTCTATGCATGTGAGATGTCCAAAATAGGCAAATAGAATTGGTGCTCTGGTTGCTTAGGGAGACAGGAGAAGTGTAGATTGATGGCAGAGCTGTGGTGTTGGGGGCAGGGGTAAAATGTTCAAAAGTTGATAGCGACTTAAGTTATACAACTCTGAATATACTGCAAAGTGTTGAGTTGCATAATTTAGTGGGTGAATCGTGTATGTGTGAATTGTACCCTAAGCAAACCTAAAGATGGGACGTATGGCATCTGCCTCACAGGGATCGGGGAAGATTAAAAGGCATAATATAGCAAATCTCCCAGCATGCAGTGGTACTCCAGAATTAGCAGCCTTGGGGCCAGCGATAGCAAAGGACCCAGGAGCTTTGGTTGGGGTCAGCTTTTCCTCCTTTTTTTTTTTTTTTTTCTGTTGCCAGTGGCCATCTGGAAGCTCATAACTCAGTTGGAACTCCAGAGGATATAGGACATAACATGGTGTTCTAGTTTCATTCCTCGCTCCTGCAACAAAATACCTGACCCAAGGAAAAGAAACCAGGTTTGTTAGCTCACCATTCCAGGATACAGTCCATCATGGCAGATGAGTCACCGCAGCAGGAACTCGAGGGAGCTGGCCGCGTCCCATCCGCGGCAAGGGCAGGCCAACGGCTTGCCTGCTTGCGCAGTTCTCTCATACGCTCTGGGTCTCCTGCCTCGGAAATAACCCGCCTGGAACGGGCTAGGTCTTCCCACGTAGATTATGTGGTCGAGACAGGACCTCACAGGCATGGCCAGAGAGCAGTCTTGCTGTAGAGAACACCTCTCAGGTGGGCCCGGAGGCCTGCCTGCTAATGTCAGGTTGGCAACTAATACATCCATCTCTAATTCTGGCTACTTACCTAAATTCCTACTTTTGACTCAATAGGTCTGTGTTGCAAGTTACTTTTCTTTTTGCTAGTGTGAGACAACACTCATATACAATGTAAGGGAAGAAAGGGAAATTTATTTGGCTTGTGGTTCCAGACGGGAGGTACATTCCATTATGGCAGGAATTACATAACAGAAAGTATAGCTAGAGGCAGAAGCAGGAAGAAGGTTCAGGTCACTGCCGCCATTAGCAAAGTAAACTGAGAGGAGGCGGGGCTGGGTCACCAAAGTTCCCCCTACCCCCATGTCTTCCTCCAGCAAGACTCCTCCTCCTAAAGGGGCCACAACCTTCCCAAACATGCACCAGCAAAGGCTTCGAGCACATGAGCTGGTAGGGGTGCGGTGGGGGGGGCGGGCAACTCATGTTCAAATCCATGACAGTCTGGGTGGGGCTGACAGCTGGCTCTAACCCATGTCGATTCGATTGGCACCCTCAGCACAGTATAAACTGTGAGGGTATAAGGAGTGAGGGCATTAGGGTTCAGACAGGCAGCTTGCCCAAATTCAGCACTTGATGGTTGGCGAGTTGCTTTTGCGGGACTCTGGTTCTGCCCCAGCACCCCACCGTCCCCCGTGGGAGGTAGGTGCTAGGCTTGCTCAGGGAACAGAGGTTCGGCAAGATCGAGCTGCCCGCCAGGACCTGGCTTTTAAAGGGGGATGTCTTTCTACTCAAAAGAAAGCAAGAGCTACACAGATCTCCTACCTGTTAGTTGCCTGGTCCAACGCCTTGGAAAGCACTACCAAGGCGAGTTCTGGTGCCAGGCCGACCCGCTTTGCATACACTTCAGAACCAAGTCCTTCTCCCAATCCCGGCTTTAACTGGCGCTGGTCCTGAGAGGCGGCAGATGAAGCATGGCCCGTCTGCCTGTTCGCCCACCTCGCTGCCAGCGGATTAACCTACGGTTTAGATCCAACCTGCTGCTTTGCTGCTGAGCGCCCTAAACCTGCAACTGTTCAGGGAACCTCCGAGTTCAAAGTTTTGCATCAGGAGGTCCCAGGAGATGGTGCAGGTGAGTAAGAACATTTGATATGTAAGCATGAGGACCTGAGTTCAGATCTCTGGCACCCTTTAAAAGAAAAAAAAGCTGTGTGTGGCTATGTGTCACTGTAGCCCGAGTGGGACGGAGAATACCGAAAGACCACCTGGGCTTGCTGGTTCCCGCCTGGTTTCCCCCGCCCCTGAAGTGGCAACTTGTACTCTCCAGGTTCAGTGAAAGACCAGGTCTCAGGTGGCCTTTGTGCCCAATGACATGTGCACCAACACACATGCGTATACACACACACACACACACACACACACACACATACACACACACACACGTGTGCTCATACTTGGTGTCAATCCAACACATCATTTTTACTGAAGGACTGCACTAACATACAGGTACAAGCCCTTGAATAAAATTCTGCCTTTATCTCACTTTAATGTCTGTTTGGGTACCATTTGGACAAGAGCTTCTGGCTGCAGAAACCAGTCTGGAATCCTCTGGTTTATTTTGGTGCTTTTCAAGATGGGGTTCGCTGCTAGCATCTGGGAGCGTGCAAGGAGTGGTATCTTGGATTTTGCCTTAATGCAGACAGAGCCAACTCTATGAAGGGCAGAGCCCAAGAAAGTCAGTGTTGCAGTGAGTCCGCCGCCAGGGGATTTGGTTGCTTCCTCTATGATTTAAAGATCTCATTGTGTCTTTGAGCACTGGCTGGCAAAGAGCCCATCTGGGATGGCTGCGAGGGTCTAAAGCCAGACTTTTCCTCAAACTTTTCCTCCAGCTTCCTGCATGGTGTTTAAGTGTTTAAACCACTGCAGGTATTTAAGTTCACAAACCTGAAAGCTATTCAAGGTGGTGGTAGCTCTGAGTCAGCAGTTCCAATCCAGTTATTTCTATGTCCTGAGATCTCTGGTTTGGCTTCACCTGGTGTCCACACCCTAAGAGACTTAACTGGTTCATTGAACTGCCTGCTTGTCAACAGCTGGTTACCTGTTGTAAGAGGGACAATCAGATAAGCTGTTAGACAAGAACAGAGCCTTGGTTTGCTGCTCTGCCCCAAAGTTTTGGGCCATTCTGGCCTAACAACTAGGAATCGCCTTCTCCGTGTCCTGGCAAGGAGGTGCTGTCTGACCTACCTTACCTGCCTCAGTGTGGGCAAACCTCTCTCCTAGCGTCCTTCATGGTGAACCACCCGCTTCATCCTCCAGACCAAGCATCTCCCTTCATGAACTCCTCTCTCCTTGTCACGTGGACAGGATTTTTATTAGCCAGCGATCAGTCCCTTGATGGAGAGGTGGCTGTTCTGCCAGGCGATTTGTCAGTTATCTGTGCCTGGTGCCTGGAAGAAATTGGCTGAAATCCTGGGTTTAGCTGCACACCCTGCATACAGATGAAACGGAACTGCCTCCGGAGGAGAATAATTAAGCCAAAGACCTTGTTTTTCACCTTCAGGATGAAAGACAAATGGCTTCCCAAGGCTCTAACAGGATGCCACTTGAAACGGGCGACTTTGGCCAGCTCTGGCTTCCAGAGCAGCCCGGTTCATAAATATTCTGTGCCCTGGCTGCGCCCTCCTTTAATCGTGGATAGAGTTATGAGGCCGGCGTTCGCTTCTGCATGTGTCGGCCCAGCATCTTCCAGACATTTCACACCACTCGCTGTTGCCTGGGGAGGCGGCTGCTGGGAGCATGCTGGCTGCGTAAACGTGGGGACCTGAGTGGGATCCAAAGTGTCCGTGTCACAGCTGGGCATGTCCACGCGCCTCTGTAATACCCGCACTGGGGAGACAGGGACCAGAGGATCCCTGAGGCTTGCTGATCAGTGTAACTGAAGAGACTTTTACATGCGCGCACACGCGCACACACACACACACACACACACACACACACACACACACACAATCAGTTTCAACTGGATTATTAGCTTTTTCAAAAGAAAATGGCTTGCTTTCCTGCAGGTGTATTCTGATTCATAGCAGCCTCTCAGGGCAGGGAGAGTCTTGTGGGGTTCACTGTTCTCTCCTTTTCTCATCTTTTGAAGCAATTGTTAGTTGAGCCAGAGAATAGATGGTTGCCTAGTGGGAAACCAGAGCCCACTAAACTGTGCGTGTGGAGTGAGCCTGAAATAGACACGTTTCCACAGATGTTACCATTCTCCAGCCAGCAGTTCCCCAGCAACCATTGTCTCGCTTTCTCCCTGATGCTAAGATTCCTGTCTGTGCGCCTGGCTTTCCTATGCTTCCCAGACCCTTTCTCACGTTGGTGGGAGCTGTGTTTGTTCTCTCCTTAGTGGGACTGTAGGCAAATGGGTGTCACCCTGCCCAGCCTGCGTCTGGAGCCTTTGTTCCACACACAATGCTGTCTTTTCTTAGCCCTAGAAACGACTTTTCTCCGTGGCTTCTTGCAAAAATGGCCCTTCCTTAGTGTGTGCATCGAAAGCAGCCCCGCGCCTTGCAGCTGATTGTTTTATAAGTTCTCTTGATGCGGAAGATTTTTTTTTTTTTCTGTAGAAAAGATGGGTAGAAGAGCCAAGGTTAGAGAGCTAGGCACAGGGCCACAGAGAGATACAGGACCTCTGCGTCATGATTAAATCTGAGGACGGGACTCAGTGTCCAGCCCTCCTCTTCCCCACCCCTTCCTGAGAGCCTAGGAGCACTGAGCAACCCTTACCCACCCACTAAGCCCCAACGCCTGAGGGGATCACTATGACAAAGGAACTGGATTCTCTGTCAGGGGTTCTGCTGATTCTTCATGGGGGGGGGACTGGGAGGAGCACAGCACCTGCGCATGCATTTGTCCAGGTTCCGCCTGGTCGTGGAGGGGCAGCTGGAGTGGAATGGCGAGATCACTGGGCTAGGAGGCCAAAATTCTGTTGTGTTGGGTTGCGTTGTGTTGTGTTGTGTTGCGTTGCGTTGCGTTGCATTATGTTGCACTGCTTTGTGTTGCGTTGTGTTGCGTTGCGTTGCGTTGCATTATGTTGCACTGCTTTGTGTTGCGTTGTGTTGCGTTGCATTGTGTTGTGTCGGAACCATAGTTCCATGTTAGAGCTGTTTGCCTACCATGCAGGAAGCTCTGGGTTCGATTCCAAGCACTTTAAAGAAAAGATTCTGTCCTCTTTTCCTTGCTTTAGCAGACATTAGCAGTGCAGTGGGCACATATAAAACCAGCGTGACACACGAGAACGTTGTCCTCGCGGAACGTCCAGTAGGACACAGCACACCAGGGACCAGGATGCACAGCAGAGCTGAATGGAGCGCAGAGGAGAGGGCTCACTGACTCAGCCTTGGAGGGCACGCGGCCAGGAAGGACTTTCTGTAGGAGGCGATGCTCCCACGAGTGTACAGGAGGCTCTGAGGAGCGAGCCAGGCGAGGCAAGGGGACAGCAGGGCAAAGGCAAGGTGGGAGGTGACCAGAACTTGGTGCCTTAGCAACACAGAGCATAGGGTTGGTGTAGACAACAGGTACGACCACAAAAGTTGGGGCCAGGTCCCAGGGAACCCATGTGACATAGTGAGCAGCTTGGATTTGATCCCAAAGTTAAGAGGTTCTACTTACTACCACACGTGCATTTCAGAAGGATCCTTCCAATGGGCTGGAGGCTGGTGACTGCAGGACCAAGGGGCTGTTGCAATGGTCCAGCCAAGTGTGTGTGTGGGCGGGGGGTAGGGTGGGATAGGGGGGGATAGGAAAGTATTCGTAAGGATCAAATCTGAGAACCATGTAAGAATGGAATTGGATGGCCATGGTGAAAGTTGAAGAGGATAGAAGGGTGGAGTTGGAGTTTCTACCTTCTAGAGATAGGCAGACAATGGTGTCAGCCAGGGTAGAGAAGAGAAATGACAAAACCAATAGAAGATTAAGACCTTGGGGGCCGAGGGACATCCATGCCAAGTATCCATGTCGTAGCTGGATGTCTGGGTCCATGAATAAGGTTTGAGAAGCGTCCACATGCCGGAGGTGGCGAGGACAGGGGAGCGGGTAGCATGATGTGCACAGGAGGTACACGCAAGAGACAAAATGCAGAACAAGGCAATTCTGGGAACTCTTGCCAGCAAGGCTCCCAGACAGGGGTCTGACAGGTAGGGGCAGAGGACAGGCAGGTGCAGTGGCTTGAATGGAGGATTCAGGCACAGGGATGACACATAGTCAGAGCAGCCAGGTGACCCGAGGATGGCTCTCGTAGCATCCATTGGACTTTTCTTCCACAAACCAGTCTCTGCTCCCAGGCATGAACCTGGGAGCCAGCCTCATGTGTAAGGTCTAGGGATGGCCGTGGTGCTTACCAGGAGCAGGCTGGCATTTGGGGAACGCAGACAGACACTTCTTAACAACCAAGGGGATGCTCTTCCTATCCCTGCTGTGTAGCCACCACACTGCCAGAGGACTGGACAATGCACCTGTGCGAGGTCCCCATTGGGGCTGGTTTCCGGGAGATTCTGTCCAGCCAGTCATGTGGAAAGCATCCTGCTGTCAATGTCACGTTTAGCACCTCAGACTGACCTTCACCTTTCCAAACTGATTTGCTCACTGGTAAAAATGAGTCCCCCTTTGTCCCTTCTACAGAAGTACCTGAAGGTCAGTGAGAAGTGGGAGCGAGTGTGTTCACTACAACGAGCAGAAGGGGTGATCTGCTTAGCCCGGGGTCCTAGTCTAAGTGCCTGGATGGTGGTGATGACCTGGGCTTCTGCTGGCAGACCCCTCTGGGATAGGAGCCAGCGTGGCCCACAACGTGTTATCTTTGGCTCATGCTGCGTTCATTTCAGAAATAGCTGGCAACATTAAAGACTGAGAGACTTCACTTTTAAAATCGTACTTTCAGCTAGTCTCAAACACTTAGGAGATTTGACAGTATGGATTGCTTTGCTGGGGATAGTCAGAGTATCTCCTATGGGGGGTACAGTCCCATCCAGAACCTGTCTCTCTCTCTCTCTCTCTCTCTCTCTCTCTCTCTCTCTCAATCACTGGTTTAGCTCCTCAGACTGGCTTGAGTTTGCAATCTCAACCTGATGGTGTGAATTTGCTCACACGCCCACTGTCCACTGAAGCAACAAAGGTTTCGTACTTGGCCACTTGAACTCGAAGGCTTGGCTGAGGAAGAGGAGGGGCCAAGGGCAGTTAGGCCGTTGGCAGTGCTGGCCGGGGAGGGCCTGGCCACTGCAGGGAGTCCCTGGGGTTTCCTCATTCACTGTGTAGGGGAGGCCTGGGCCCCGCCTGGCCAAGGTCTCACCCTGTACTGTCCTCCTTGTTGACGGCTGGGAAGGAACCCTTGGCTCAGCATAGCTGCTCGTGGGGGAATGTCTGGTATGCTCGGCATTCGGGTGTTTACTTCCCAGGGTGCTTATGGGTCCCTGGTGTTGAAATGTGGCTTCTCCATGTGGGAGTTGGAGGTGGTTCTTGTGGGGCCTGGCTGGTAGTTTTAGGCCCAGGGATAGATTTGGAGGCTTACAGGGCCACCCCACCCCATCCTTCTCTCTCCCCAGGTTTCCTTTCTTTCCAGGTCACCCTGCCAGGAGGGAGGCCAAGAAACGCAGGGAACACTAGCTGCCTGGCTGTGCACTGGGGAGGGCCGGCGGGCAAGCGCCTCTGTGGCACCCTTCCTGGGTTCCACACTCCACACTGGGGTTAACTCTCATGTATCCCTATGTGGCCAGGGATGGAAGCTTAGACAGGCCACACCACCTGCCCAGGGTGCCACAGTCTCCCTGGCGGAGTTTGTGGAGTTCAGATCTCCAAGAACCATGTAGCCTCTACCATCACTCCCAGCCTATGCCCAAGTCTCCCGTGGCCTGTCTCTCTCTGCTACGGTTCCTCAGTTCGGGCCAGAGCTCTTCAGACCTCCACCACTCTACCTAGTGCTACATTTGTTTCTGGTTTTCATTCTCTAACTGACCCATGATCTCCCCCTGCCCCTTATTGTTTTGTCTCTGTCTTGGCTAGAACCTGCCATTTTTCTTTCTCATTCTGTCTCTCAGTGGGCTTTGCCCAATGTCATAGTTAGGCACAGGTGTCAACTTGGTGGTTGAGGGTTCAAGCTCTGGGCACATTTGTAGAGAATTAACAATTGAGTTAGGCCCAGAGCAAAGCTGCAGGAAATTGTCTAGTAAATGGGGAAGGCCCAGCCTATGGTGGGTGGAACTCATCCCCAGGCAGATGATTAAAGTGGAGGGAGCTGTTGAGAAAAGAGGCATCCTTATGTATACTTGATTGTCCCTCTCTCAGCCTGTGTGAGGATGGTGTGGTCAGTTCCCTCGGCCCTTTGGTGATGGTGTGAGCTCTCCTGCCAAGATGGACAAACAACTGTAACCAGGAATCATAAGAGAAAATAAACCCCTTGTTCTCTTAAGCAGCTTGGTGGTGAATTTAACGGCAACCATGTGATGAACTGCAGCACCCAACTATCGTTTTGATGGGCACCATTGGCGGGGATAACTTGCATCTTAACCAGAAGAGCTCTCAGGAATCATTGCAATGGTCCAGGGCGTGGTGGCGAAGGTTTGGCAGAGCTGAAGGAGGAGAGCTAGAGAAGCATGGGTTCAAATGAATCTTGCAGAGAGAATCTGACAGGCTGCTAAATGAACTGTGTAGGGTAAGGGGTTAACGTGGCTCCAGGCTTGTTTCTTTCTGGTTGAATCACAGGTGGCGAGTCGTAGTTTTTGTGAGCTGAGGACAACTGGGACAGATCTGCGTGTGCACAGAGAAAGGCTCTGGGCACACTGGTGCCCTGGAAACTGGACCGCGAGCAGATTCCAGTTCAGCAGGTCTGGGCGAGGTGCAAGACCAGCGACTGTCCACAGACCACACGTTGAGTCTGAGGTGCTGGAACCCCTACAGTCCTTGGCTAGGCAACTGTCCAGAAAGAATGAGCTTGGGGATGACCCCCAATCTCTGTCCATGTATCCTGCTTGCCAGCTTTGGCCGGGGCAGTATGGAGGGTGGGCTTTTTGGGGGGTCACACAGAGTCGTGTTTGGAATATTTTATATTTTCACCCAGTGTCCATCAGATCAATACCTGTCCATACATGCAACCTACATGGCCTATGGCCAGTGGGCCCCATTACCCGGCTGGGGGAGAAGGTTTGGGGTATTCACTCTTCCAATCTCTCCCTACCACAACCCTTTGCTTGCTTGCTTTTTGGGGGCTGAGTCATTTCTCTGGCCCCTGTTTGCCCCTCCCCTCCGCCCCAGCATCTGTGTCCTGCCAATCTCCCAGTGGTTGGTTGTAGAAGCTCACGAATGGGTCAGATATCTCCCCCAGGATCACCGAGGACTATCTTCTGTTCTCTCATTATCACCCACCTTCCCTGGTTCCACGGTGGTAGAACTCTCGTGTCTCAAGTCTTTTAGTGGCCAAGTGACGGAAACTTCAAGGTCAAAGGAGGAAGTTTCAAGACAAGCTCATGGTGGTCTGCATAAACCAGGGGCAAAGGCGCGCAGTCAGGCCTCGCAAGCAAGCGGTCAGAAGGCCTAGGACACTTTCTCTGAGTGTGTCAGCAGGCTCTGTCCATGACTGTTGTTCTCGCCACGAGCCCTGCCTCTCCGGACCCATCTTTCACCCTGAGTCTCTGTTTCTCCTTGAGGCAGTCTTTGGGGGACAGGACCAGAGTGAGCAAGCAAGGAGCCCCCAGACATAACACTCTCAGCGCCTACTGTGCGCTCGCTCGAGCCCAGGTGAGGGCTTGCCCACGCTGGCCCAGGCGTGGCTTCCTCTCTGCCGTGACACCCTCCCACGGCTGAGCGCTGCTTGGCCGTGCTTCAGCAGCCTGACCTTTCTGCCTCAGACAACGGCTGGAGCGGTGACTCGGCACATCCCCAGATGCAGCGCTCAAAATCTTCAAATTCTAGGAGGGTCTCTACAGCTCTGCTCAGATCAGCCATTCTTATCTAGTCCGGTCAGCTATGGGGCTCCCTGTTCCTCAGCAAGGGCTTGAGAAGAAACTCAGTGTCTCCGTTCGATACAATGTAAGCTGCAGGAACATCCATCTCTGCAGGCGTATAAACTGCTTTGCTCTTGGAGGGACTTTGGGGGAGAACACAGCCTAAAGATTGAGAATAGGGAAGGACCGTCTCCCTGGTCCCTACCCCATCATAGGGTTCTCTAAATGTCTTCCATCATAACCTGCCTTCTCCTCGTATATCCTGCTTCCAGTCATGTCTGTGTCGAGCCCCGCCATCTCCTAAATGGGGTTCTCTTGAGGTAAACACACTTTGTGTGTATGTGTGTGTGTTAAGAACACTCAGTTAAATGCCTTAGAGATCTCAGAAAGAGTCAGGGAGGGATGCACAGCCCTCTTTCTGGAGACACAAAAAAGACTGGAGGTGATCAGGAAGGGTCCCTGTCCCAGGTGGGGCACAGACAGGAACCTGTCGGAGGAGCTCGGTGGTTCTGGGGGGTAGAAGAGGACTTTGGCAGTAGCTCTGTCCATATCAGCCCTGGGCACCTTAATAGCGGTAGGGTTTGGGAGATGAAACCCTGGTCAATGGGGGAAGGTGTGGCAAGAGGGTTTTGGGGGAGGACACATGTCAGTTTAATTGGGGAGGTCAGCACGGGTGGAAAAGGCCTGGGGATGGGGGTGGATGCTGTGGCAGCTGAGAACTGGGGACATGAGGCCGAAGTGCCCTCATATGCCAGTTCCCACTGGGCCTGCTTGGGGTTTGTGCAGACTTGGGCCCTGAGCCTCAACACTGCCTTCAGTCAGTGCGCCCTGGAGACACGGAGCCTGCTGGCCTCTCGGACAGGGAAGAGGCATCTCTAGCAGAACAGGCTTCGAACGCTGGGGGAAAACGCTTGCAGTGCCAACGCACCGAGCGAAAGAAGCGCCCGCTGCATCTTTCCCCGGAGTCTGCTGTTCTACTCACTTACGACTAAGTGCTATGCTCGGTCCCCATTGGTCCAGACCAGCAGGAAAGACATGTGTGCGTTACCTGAGATCGGGGTGGAATGTGATGGCCGTATAGAAAAAGCCGATTCTATCAGAATCAAAGAAGCCTTCCTGGGGGAGGTGATCTTGAAGGATAAGTGGGAGCTTGCCAAGTGGGAAAGGAAGGTCCCCTCAGTGGGAGCTGAAAGCATGTCTGGTGCGTGGTCAGGCAGGAAGGTCTGATGTGCCCAGAGGGCGGGAAGAAGCATTCCTCCAGGACCCATTGACCTCTCCCAACTACAACCTCAGTCCTGCGCTTCCGACTCTGTGGACCCTGGTCCTGGGCAGGGGCGAGGATGGCAGTCATGTCCTGGGGACAGAGACTGTGTCTCCTGGTGTCGCTGAAGAGCAGACACCAGGCTCTGCCGGGCCCAGCTGCACACACCACCTGGGCAGCTTGCGGGCAAACACTCTTGGCGGAGGGGAGATTCCACTGCCAGACATTTCCTCTAGTTCCTTCCCTCTGTCCGTCGTCACGGTTACCTCTGCCCGGCCTGGGGTGAGGCAGAGGTTGGGCGGAATCGATTTGCGCCAGGTTTCTGTGTTTCCAGATGCAGGTCAGCCAGAGGAGCTGTCACTTCTGGTTCTGTTTCAAAGGAGGCCACGGGCCCGGGAGGTGTTGGGTTGACCAGGCACCCCTCCAGCAGCCTCCCAGGGGCCAGCGTGGGTCGGGCAGGAGCGCTGCGGTGGGGAGGAAGGAGGAGGACGCTACCCTGTCAGAGCCGGTGCCATAGATCTGGGTACCCACCAGGGGCCCGAGCCCTCTGCTAATGCCTTCGAGCATGCTGGGAGTGCACGGAGTGGAGGGAGGCTGCTTCCTGCTGTTGCCTTCGGGCTGACACTTGTTACAGATCATGAGCTTCCAGAGTCACCCCAGCCCTGCTCGGCCCCAGAAGGGAGCAAGTTGGCAAGTCTGAGGCGACACCTCAGCTCGTGGCCGCTGAGTGGGAGCTGTCCCCAGCCCAGCTGGTTCTGCGAGTCTTCCAGATTTCTCTAGTAGGCAAGGACAGCATGAGACATATCCTCATGCCAGTAGTCAAGAGCGGGAAGGCTGAGTAGAGTGCTTGCCTTGCATGCATGAAGACCTGGGCTTGGTCCCCCAGCACCACTTAAACTAGGTGTGGTGGTACAAGCCTGTAATCCCAGCACACAGGCGGTAGAGGCGGGAGGATCAAAAACTCAATGTCTTCCTTGGCTGCATAGAGAGCTGGAAGCTAGCCTGGACTACAGGAGACTCTGTCTCAAAAAAAAAAAAGAACATAAAGATTGAAACTGGTGAAACCTAAGTTCAGATCCCGGCTCTACTGTGTCTTCGTTGTGTGTCCTTGGATGATGTAAGCTACTGAGCCTCAGTCTCACCATCTGCAAAATGGAACAGTGGAACAGTGATGGGAAGTCCTAAGAGTTGATCAGGAAGACTGGCAAAGGAGGACGCAGAAGTGGCTTCTGTTACCATGGTAGTGAAACAGTAGCATCTGCCAGGCGGGGTGGGTGGGCAGGGAGCTTGTCTCTCCCTGCTCCTGTGGGCCCTGCTTTATGAGTCTCGGGTTCTCAACATACCCCAAGGGAGAAGCAGGCAAGCTCAGAGTCTCAAGAACCCTTGGGCTGTGTCCAGGTGCCCCTCCCCCCCCCATTCTCTGGCACCTAGAGTCTTGGCAAAAGACTAGACAAAGCAGAGAGAAGATTCCGGCAAGGTGAGGAAGCTGAGATATGATAGACTGTGAAGCCTGGGGGATCAAGAGGGAAGCATATTGGTGAGACAGGTGGGAGGGCCTGAAATCCCACCAGAGCAAACAAGTGAAGGAGGTCCGAGAGGGCTGGGCACAGAACCAGAAACCCAGTTCCCTACCCAAGGACGTGCTGGAAATTATATCCAGAGGGCTTGGACCAGGCAAGGGGGTTGCTCTACCTGCCTGTGGAGCCCCTGCTTCTGCGGAGCACTGATTAGGAGCAGATGAACGCCTGCTCTTGGGATCGGGATCACCCTTGGGAGTCAGGAGACAGTCCCTCGGCTGCCAGGGGCGCTGGGCGAGATGCGCGTCAGGGGGCGGGGGTGTGTGAGCGGCGAGCTGAGCTCAGGGTTGGCCTGTGTCTGACCAGCGGCTCTGTAACCCTCACAGCTAGATGAGGAAGAGGAGCGAAGGAAAAGGCGCCGGGAGAAGAACAAAGTCGCAGCGGCCCGATGCCGGAACAAGAAGAAGGAGCGGACAGAATTCCTGCAGCGGGTGAGTGGAGCGGCTGGCTCCGGGGGGCGGGGGAATCCTGCCCTTGGCAGGGGCTGGAGAAGCCATCAGATACCACGCACTCCCTGCCCATGTGGACTCGGCCTCCTGCCCTCCGCAGCTGCCTCCCTATATGACCCCCTCCTCCCCAAACCCTGACCACCAACCCAACCTGTAGCAGCTTCTGCCCACACAGGTCCCCATAAAAGCCCACAGAGAGGAAGAGCCGCTCTGCCTTCCACTGAGCTCATTAGCCCCTGGGTCCTGGGCGACCCGTGGCCTAGCCTGGCAGTCTCCATTGGGGTCCCTTGTGGCTACCGCAGTAGTCTAGGGTGTGTACTAATGAAGCTGGGTGGCAACCTCCTGCTAGTGAGCAGTGGGTGTACCACCTGGCTGGCTGCTTTTGTACCCTTAGCTGTGAGACTCATCCGACAAGCCCTGGAGTCCCCACTGAAGATGAACTCTTTGCTTCTGCCTCTAGGGACCAGAGGTCAGCTCTTTGCACGTGGAGGTCAGCTGCAGGTTTCTACCCTTCTCCTCTGGTCCTACCTCACCTTGCCGTGTGCCACGTGGGGCGATTTTTTTCTTTTTCTCCAGCTCTTAGGCCTTGTCACCAGGGTCCTTCCCAGTTCATTAGTAAACAGTAATAGCAGTGCAGTATAGAATCTCGTCTGCTCACCTAACGAGCAGGTACTGTCCTATCAGCCCACAATAAGTAGCAGTCACTGCAAACATTGGTGAATTTTAGCCAAGTGCTGTGTTTATCTGGTCTTGTTTTATCTGCATAGTATCCATTAAGGAAGGGGCTTCGTGAGTCTTTCTGCAGGTGACGCACGTAAGGCACAGAGAGTATAAGTGACTTGTCCAGGTCTTTCAGCCACTAAAGGTAGAACTGAGATTGAAGCTTGCTACAAACTGCAAAGTCTTCATCCTTCACGTTACTATTCTGGCTTTCACTCGTTCATCCTTTAGCTGCCTCACTGACACTGGGCGTTCTCTGTTCTCTTCTCATGCTAGTCACAAGCTGTTCTGGGTGTCACAGTAGACAGTGTGGGCCACGTAGAGCTCTCCAGCCTGTGAGCACCTGGAATGGGCCAGTGATTATCGGCCAGAGTGAGCCTCCTGGAGCTGGGGGCTCTTAGAACAGATGTGCAGCACTGGGCTGGAAATCAAGGTGTTTCTAAGATAGGGCCTTCAAGAGGGGTGGGGCACTCTATGCCGTTTATCACCAAGCTCCAGCAGTGGGCAGAGCCGGGAGGCGAAGTGAGATAGAAAAGGGTTTCCTGACAAACTTCCCACGAAGCCCTCAGCTCTGGGACTTGTCAGCCAGTTAGCAGGCAAAATGAGCCCACATTAGAGGTGATGATGATACCGCCATGAACGCCGGCCACGTGAACAGCACTCACTGCTCTCAGAAACACTCGTAGGGTAGCTCCTGTGTGCCGGGCACCTCACATGTCTTACCTAATCCTTATGACATTCCGGTGGCATGAATATTCAAGATTACCATTTCAGACACTGACTGTATTCAGAGCTGTCAAGTTGTTTGCTCGTGTCACACTGTCATCAAGTGAAGCGAGGAACTCATACACTTGCAGATCCATCTGTCTTTCCAGCAAGTGATTAACCAAGTGGATGTAGCCCAGTTAGTAGAGTGTTTGTGTAGCATGCATGAAAGCCTGGGTTTGATTCCAGCACCAAATAAAACATCAAAGGTGGCACCTACCTATAATGCCAGCTCTTGGAGGTAGAGGCAGAAAGATTAAGAGTTCAAAGCTACCTCAGTTATATAAGAGTTTGAGGTCATTCTAGGATACATGAGAGTCTATAGTGGTAAAAAGGTAAAAGCTATAGAGTGGAGTTGGTTACAGGAACAGCGTCTACGCAGAGGAGAAGGGCAGTTGGTGTGTAAAGATGCGTTCAAGGCATTGAGCAAGAAGGTCAGAGCGACTAGAGGTTCGACTCCAAATGGCCGGATGCACAGGCAGGCAGGCCTCGATCCTTATTTATGGGGCAGCCTGGTGTCCTGGCCTGATTATTAATGGCACCTTCTTCCACGCTCACGAATGGCCCATTGGGTGATGTTGTCTGTGGTCTTGGGGAGCCCTGGCAGGCTTCAGGAAAGAATGGCAGAAGACCAGACCTTGGGTTGGGACATGTGAGAAAGGGTGTGACCTCAGGTCTGGGGAGCAGCACCATCTGGGCCCAAGCACACTCCTCCCTCCCCACCGGGTACCCGCTCTCGTCTCTGACCGGGCAGCAGAAGCTTGGACATGAACTATGGCTCTGTTGGCAGTGCCTAGGAGCCTGGGTGACTCGCATGTAACTCCGTTTTTAAACTTTCCCACCCCTGAGCACTAAATCCCTGGGAGAGTCACACTGCTGCTCAGAGAGTTCATCTGTCTAGACCCGCGGGCCTTTGAATAGGTCGGACTCAACCCTGCAGGCCTTGAGGCTACCCCGGTCTCCTCTGTCTTCAGTTAGGAGCGGTGGCTGTGACTTCCCCTGTTCTGACACTGACCCCCGCCACATCACCTAACACAGGACACTGTAAGACCATCTCCCAGGGCCCCCTGTGCTCTTCACAGCCCACAATGCATATTCTTCTGAGCTTACAGTTCAGAACTTACAGTTGGCCCATGAGTGTCATAAGTACCAACCAGTAACTCTTTGGGCACAAGAGAGAGTCTGAAGAGCAGGTTAGTGATTTTGTAACGGCAAGTTCCAAAAGCCCACCAGTGTGTGACGCAGCTGTCGGCACGGAGCTTGGCCAGCCTCTGTCTACCTGATGGCTTGCAGGAGGCGGGTCTCTGTGTGGGACTGTTGAATACTGTGCTGTACTCTGCCCTGGCAGTTTCTGATCTTAGTGCTTTATTATTATTTTTCCAGGAGGGTTTGTATCCCAAGTTGCCCTTAGACTCACTTTGTAGCCAAGGCTAGCCTTCAACCCCTGGTCCTCTGCCTGCCCCTCCCGAGAACTAGGATTACAGGCATCACCAGCACGCAGCGCTTGGCACGTCCCGCTTTAACTCAAAGCAACTCTTAAGTCCAAACGCCTCCATTCCCTGCTCACCGTTCTACGGTCCTCGTGCTCCCGGCCAGCTGTCTCTGCACCGTCCCCTTTGTCCTGCTGCCTCATCTTTGAAACCCCTTCTTCTTCCTGCCGTTCTGCTCAGACAGGAGGGGTCCCATAAGCCTCCCGAAACCCTTGGGCTTACACAGTGCTTTCCCTGGGGGAGTTCATCTAGTCCCCAGAATCATCGCCTCTTTCCAAGATAACCGAGGTTCAGCGAAGCAAAGGAACTTGCTGTAGATGGGATGCAAACCAACAAGCTTTGCAGATCTGCATTCTGGCTCTCGATCTGCCTTCCCCACTTCACATCCTACTGCGTCCTAGATTGCAAAGACACAATTATCTCTTTGCGCATGGCTGCTTGCCTCCACATCTGTCCTGTTCACTTAGGGCCTGCTGTCTGTAGTTCCTTCCCTACCAGCTGTGGCCAGCTGTCCACCTCAGTGTTACCCCCTTGAGAGTCTCCTAAGCCCTGGGCTGCTCATTGTGAGCTCAGCCCTGCTGTGTGGATATTGATCGGACACATAGGCCATGCTGGGAGGACTTTCGGCCTTCAGTTCCCCAGAGCCTTCCCTGGTGTGGCAGGCCCAAGGTGGATCCTTGCAGCCGGGTGGAAAGCCCTGAGACTTACTAGTCAGAGGCCAAAAACAATTTGAAGATAGCAATAATGACCTTGGGCCGGGGGAGCTGGCTGGCCAGAGGGCTTCTGAAAGAGAGGCCGCAGACCAGTGTGGTCGTGCAAGGTGTCTCCGCCGCCTCACCCCACCATGATTTTCTCTCGGAGTCCTAGGCCTGTGGACCAGGAGTGTAGGAGGGGGTCTTGTCTTGGCCTGTCTCACTAACATCAGAGCTGCTTTCAATATTTTCGCATCGCCCCCCCCCCTTTTCTTTGGGGTGCTGCTCTGGGATCTGGTCATGAGGTCGGCCTTCCTCACCAGTCCTGAGGTCTCCAGGAAACTGAGTTCACTCAGAGGTGAACACAGGAATCAACTGTGTCAGGCCGGCAGTGTGAGGAAGATGTCACCCCTGGGAGGGACCTGGGGGGGGGGGGAAGCTGCCCAGCTATGCCCTGCCGAGGGGAGAGGACTGTGGGCACGCGTGCACATGTACACACACACACACACACACACACACACACACACACACACACACACCACACAGCTTGCTCTCTGATGCAAGTGGCTCAGCATCTGCCCCTGTTAGCATTTAGAACCAGATTCCCTGTGGCGAGGGCTGCCCCGCCTGTCCCTGTCACCACATCCCTGTCCTCTGCCTTCCATGTGTCAATCATACACTCCACACACCCCAGCTGTGACAAGCAAACGCACCTCCAGACTGGGGAACAAAATCTCTCCTGGTGAAGAACCGTGGACCTAAAGCCCCTTGGCTCACAGACTGACGAGCGCCAAAGGTCATAAGGTGTTAGCTGCAGTGAGCTGCTGTCTTACTGCCACAGGCCTTAGCCTGACCTGCCCATCAAACTGTGAACACACAACTCCACGCCCCCTCACATCCTCGGCACCGCTTCCGCACGGCATCAGGGATACCTTGAGAATCTCATCCGATGTCCATTTCAACCTCTTTCAATAGGATCCTGTTCAGTGTGGACAGAGCTTCTAGACTACAGAGAACAAAGGAAGAGAGATTTATTCTTAATATTTTATTTATTCATTTATTAGAGGGGGGACACACACATGCACCATATGGGTTTCTTGGGATTTGAACTCAGGTCACCAGGTTTGTAAATAGGCACCTTACCCTATCTGCTGAGCTATCACACCAGCCCAAGATATCTATTTAATTTTTTATTTATCTATTTTTGTATGGGCTGGTGTCTGTATATACATATATATATATATATATATATATATGTGCATCTGTGTATATCGAGGGCACTGTGTGTGTTTATGGAGCCCCAAGGGTGGTTTTGGGAATCATTCTGAATTGTTTTACCTCTTTATTGCTTTGCTCTGGGGTTTCCCAGGCTCTGGAAGTATAGACCACTGCCATTTCTGCCTGACTTTGTTCAGGTGGGATCCATGATCTGAAATCTGGTGCTTCTGCTTTCGAGGCAGAGGCTTAACCCCTGAGCCATCTCTCCAGTCCTGCTTTGTTTTTGGTTTTGGTTTTGGTTTTGGTTTTGGTTTTGGTTTTGGTTGGGTGGGTGGGTGTTTAGAAACAAGTTCTCATGTAGCCCAGGTTGGTCAAGTTACCTGATATTTTGACCCTCCTGTGTCTACCTCCCGAGTGCTGAGATTAAGGCACGTACCAACATGTTGGATTTTTTGTGGTTCTAGAGATGAAACCTAAGACTTTGCAAAGGCTAGACCAGCACTCTACCACCTGAGCTGGGGGTATACCCAAGCCCAAGGAAGAGACTATTTAGAATAATTGCACACTATAATAGTGAGGAGACAGCTGTTTTGGGGGCATGACACGACCACACGTTAATGCCAAAGATAGAAACATCCCTGCCATACATTCGCTACACATCGAAGCACCTGGCATTGTGTTGCCTTCCACAGACCATACAGGAGTTCTTCACATACTCTCCTCTAAATCTATCTGGCCTCCATTTTTCACTTGTCTTTCACTTCTTGAGCAAAGGCCCTGTGGCAGGAGAGCATTGGGCACATTTAGTTAACAGCCAGGGGAATCACTGAGTCTGGAATGTGTGAGGGAGGAAAGAAAGGAGGGACGGGAGCTGGACTGGTCCCAGAATAGCATCTGGACTCACCCCACTGTGGCAGAGGCCAGTGTTCCCGTGTGGTGGACGCTGCGGCCGAGGGGCGAGCTCCGAGCCGCCAGCGAGCTGACGGCGGGTCTCTCTTGCAGGAGTCGGAGCGGCTGGAGCTCATGAACGCCGAGCTGAAGACTCAGATCGAGGAGCTGAAGCTGGAGCGGCAGCAGCTCATCCTGATGCTCAACCGGCACCGCCCCACGTGCATCGTGCGGACCGACAGCGTGCGGACACCGGAGTCCGAAGGCAACCCGCTGCTGGAGCAGCTGGACAAGAAGTGACCTGGGGCCTGGAGGAGGCAGCGGAAGAGGAGGAAGAAGAGGAGAGTTCGAAAGAAGGAAGAGGAGCGGGGGTTCCGGGGACCCTTCCTCAAGGCACGAGAAACTATACTCTTTTGTGAAACTCAGCCCAGCCACATGAAGGGATGAAGAAACCCAGAGGGACCAAGCGCGCTGAGACCAAAGTTGACCCGTGGGTAGGGCTGTGTCCCTCGGGGGCCCAGCTTCAGGGGCATCTGGGCCAGGAGGTGCCCAGCCAGGCAGCCTCTCCACTGAGACACCCACTCGAGGGACTACGGAGCAGCCAGGAAAAGCCATGCATTGCAACCAAAATACGGCTGAGGACAGAACTCAGCAGGACCCCGCCTGCCCCCAGCCCTGCCGGAGCCGGTGGAGAGGGGCCTGCTGTGGGCAGGATGGTCCTGCCCGGGAGGCACAGCTGGGCGCCCCCCTGCCAGCCCTGCTGGAGTTTGCTGTGGCACTGAGGCGCGGGCGCCCTTCCAAAGCACACACTCACTGAATGTTTACAGACTGGCTGTCCTGGCAGGGCTTCCAACTGCACATTTTTTTTAAAATATACTTTCTTTTTTTTTTTAATATTTTTTACAAAAAAGATTTTATACAAGCAATATATATATTGATTTCTATAATCACTTGATGTGATACAGTACAAATATGCTATGGTTTGTTTGTTAACGGACATTTACCCACTGGTTGTGGCCATTGTGTATAACTCCTAAGTACTGTAGACTGCGGGTATTGGGGGTGGCCAGGCAAATGGGGTGTACTTCCATCCTTGTAAGCCCTTCCTAGTACTCAGTCCTGTATCTCTCAGTAAACATTGCTCTTAATTAATTACCCGATGCGTGATGTCTGCCTGGGGGCGGGGGGGGGCACGGCATGCCAGTGCTGAAGATGTTGGGGGCATCCACTTGGTTCCCATAGCCACCCTCCCAGGTTAAGCCTGCATACACCCATTTCACAGACGTGGAAGCTGATGTTAAAGAACGCCGCCTGAGCCATTTAGAAAGACTGAGAATGTTCGCTGAGCTGCACCTTCGCTTGGGAACTGAAGCAAGCCTTGATGACATCTGCACAATAATGGGCTAGTTGTGTGCTGGCTTCAAGTGGTCTCTTTATTTTTTAATATTTTATTTATCTATTTTATGTGTGCCTTTATCAGAAGGCACTATGTGTCCCTGTGGAGGACCAAGGGTGACTTTGGGAATCATCCTGGATTGTTTCTACCTCCTTCTTGCTTCGCCCTGGGATTTCCCAGGCTCCGCCCATCAAGACCGGAAGTGCAGGCCACTGCTGTTTCCACCTGGTGGGATCTAGGATCTGAACTCAGGACCCTCTGCTTGCGAGACCGAATCTTAACCCCTGAATCATCTATCCAGCTTTCAAGTGGTCTCTTGTGATTTGCACAACAGCTTTGCCAAGAAGCAGCAACTGTCCCTCTTTCCTGATGGGGAATTGGAGAGTCAGGGAGATGAATCCTGCGGCCACTGCTTACTGAAGACATCCAACACAACACACGTGCACCGTCTCGCCTCCTCCCTCTTTTACGACATCATTCCTCTGTCTTACAGATGCCTTGGCCAAGGCTCAGACAGGGCACATGACTTACCCCCGGTCTCCCAGCTAGCAAAGAGACAGCTGGTATTTGAACTCTGCCCTCAGCGACCCACGACTTCTCCCAGCCAAAGCGGCACTGACTGTCCTTATGGGTGACCGTCTCGCCCAACAGGAGCACGAAGCGTAGAAGCTGCCATTAGAGACTTAACTTCTGAGTGGGCTGAGGAGGGGCAGAACAACCAACAAGGTCCCTACCTTCTGACCCGAGTGTCCTCTCTGTGGTTGAGCCTTTGTGTGGAAAGCACAGTGACCTTGAATTGCTTCTCAAATCAGGGATGAGGCCTTCTGGGAGGGACAGAAATGGAAAATAGGTCATTTAATATGCACAGTTGGTCCCTCCCTCCTCAGGGGGTCCCTCCACCCAGTTGTCTTGGTGTGGTGTACCCGGAATGCTGCTTCAAGACAGGGCCTGCGCGGCTTGCTGTCAATCAAGACAAGCTCACATGAACCTTCACCTGCATCCCTTCTCAGCTTCTCCAGAGACCGCTCTTTGGGTGCTTCAGCTGGCTGCCTCTCATGGAAGTCACCCATGACACCCTCCTCCTCCTCAGAGCTAGTGCCAGGGTGCCGCATGTCGAGTTCCAACTGACTGATGCCACCTTACTGGGAGGTCTGGGAGGTCGTCTTGGACAGAAAACCACAGCACAGAGAAGCGGGACCAAAGCCACAGGCCTGTCAGATGGCCCAGCCAGGATGATGTTGCAGGCACCTCCGGATGCATGGCACCAGAGGCCTGGTCTCCAAGGTGATGCTCTGAGGTTGTAGTGGGACCTCAGTCAACCAGAGGAACGTGTCAGGAGTGGGATCAAGAGGAAAGGCGTCCAGCTCTGCACCTTCATGTGCAGGCAGCAAAGCTGTGCAAGAACCTGTCTCCTGATGAGCATTGCTTTTCTTTTTTCTCTATCGACCTATCTATCTATCTATCGTGTGTGTGTGTGTGTGTATCAGAGGGCACTGTGTGTCCCTATGGAGGACCAAGGGTGACTTAAGGAGTCATCCCAGATTGCTTCTACCTCCTTGCTTCGCTCTGGGATTTCCCAGGCTCCGCCCACCAGGTCCAGAAGTGCAGGTCTATATTGTTTCCATGTGGGACTGAGGATCTGAACTCAGGACCTTCTGTTTGCAAGACACAGTCTTAACCAACCTGAGCCATCTGTCCAGCCCGAGCCTCACTTTTCTTATCTGCGGTAAGAAACCCACTCTTCTGATAGGTGTCGTCAGGATCAAAGCGGTAAGTGGGAATTCCCTTGCCTCTGTTTCTGAGGCTAGAGACGTATATCACACAGCACAAATTATTTGAGAATCTTTTAGAGTCTAAAGATGGCTGCAGAGTTTGTAATCTCTTCACATACCTGGCTGGGATCCCGTGACGCCCCGACTTGTTCAGGTCCTGAGTAGCCTAGTAGGAACTTAGAAGAATCAGCTAAGTTGTGTGCAAACATTGAGTGGGCAGAGGCCAGAATGGGGTCAGAATACCGCGTGAGGAAAATTTCTATCCTTTGCCACTGGACGTCAGTGTGGATGCTGTATAAAGCCATGTGGTGCTGTCCAGTCACGCTATACGAAGTACATGCTTCCACATAGCCGGTTCCCACCTGAACATGCGTCCAGGAGGCAGTCTAGCACAGGATGCTGACATGCAAGAGAAATGTGGCCAAGGGTTCGTTTGTGTTACAGAAGCAAGAAGTTGCGTCGGAAGCAGCTAAGATGTTTACGGAGGTGAAGTTGGCTAAACAAATGGCCGTGTTTCGGAAAATCGAGTATTAGTCACCCTTAGGGGAAGGAGTTCTGGTTACGTCCACTGCTGTGGAGAAATCCCAGAAACGAGGTTCACAGGACGTGTAGAGGAGCCGGCTGCAGAAGGTTGTTATCCATGTAATGTTTCTCAACACACAAGTTGATGCTTTGTTGTTTAAGATACACACAGAGCCTGGGAACAGAGATGTGTGTCTGCGTGGGAATGCTATAGATACCAACGCCAGTGGCTGGGATTGCTCCTGGGGTGGGCACGGACGGCGGTGACATCCACAAAAGTAGAGCACTGGGCTCCAACCATACATGCCACAGTTCCTTTATTTTTAAAACATTGGCACCAAGTGTCGAGTAACATGGGGGCTTGTCAGAGGTGGGCGATGTGCTCACAGATGGGGTTTCTGGTCTTCTTGCTCCATTTCCTGAGAGAGAGAGAGAGAGAAAGAGAGAGAGAACCACAATGTAAATACAAGATTTTGTTTTTCGCCATTCTTTTCCTAGCAAATTCAAGACATAAACGTCCATCTGAAATTACAACAGATTGCAACATATGCACTCTGAATTTATACAAGTTTAATTGCATGCCTAAGAGGGACAGAGGAACAATTTGGTCACTGTGAGTTTAGAAGGATCTTATCTTGGGGTGTGTGTGTGTGTGTGTGTGTGTGTGTGTGTGTGTGTGTGTTTGCAGCAGCTCAGTAGCTCCTGGTTCCGGAGGTCTGCAGTGGGTGGCTAAGGCCTGTTCTAAGTGAATCCGGCTGTCTACACTTCCTTTTTCTCCGGTCTTTCCACCCCAGCCCTGTGGACAGTGCAGCTCCACAGCACCCCTTCCAGACACACAGCACCGGGGGTGTGGGAGTGGGAGGGGGGCAACCTGCAGCAGACAAGCAGCCAGCCACCAGGTGTGTGTGTTTTTGGTCTCTGTAACAAATTACCACACGTGGAATGACTTACAGAAGCATGTGTGTTGTGTGCCTGGATCTCTAGAAGCATTAAAATACTTCTTGCTGGGCTAAAGTCAAGGTGTTGGCAGAACCGTGCCCCTTCTGGGGGTTCCAAGGCAGAATTCATTTCCCTGTTTTGGCCACAGTCCTTGGTCGTGGCCCCTTTTTTATCTCCAAAGCCAGTCATGGCTGCTCAAGTCGTTTACCTCCATCCTGTGACACAGACTCTTCTGTCCTTTCCCGTCCTGAGCACGTGCGTGGTAAGGCCTACGTTAGCAGTGCACCTGCATGCGCGTAGGTGCTGTACTTTGACCGTGAGAGGTCCTCCGTTAGCTCCTGTGTTAGGTCCCTCAGTCCCCATTGGTGGCCCTGTTGGAGAGGACTGCAGAACCTTTAGAAGGTGAAGACTTGCTGGAGGAAGCATGTCACTCGGGGAGAGGGGGCAGGCCTTAAGGTTTCATAGTCGGGCCCCCTTGTTCGTGCTGACCTGTGTGGACCAGTGCGGATGGGTGCAGCTGTAAGTCATCCATCATGCCTTCCACACCACGAGGGACGCCATCTCTCTGGTCAGAGTATTTTATCACCACGACAGGAAGCAAAACTGAAACTGCATGTGTGCGTGTGCGTGTGTGTGTGTGTGTGTGTGCATTTGTGTGCAAGTGTGGAGGCCAGAGATTTGCACAGGATGTCTTTCTCAATCACTCTTCTATCTTTTGACTTGAAACGCCCTGATTCCACTAGACTGACTGATCTGTAGAATCCAGGGCTTCCTATCTCCCTCTATCTATGTTGGGATGACAGGTGCATTCTGACATGCCAGGCTTTTTACATGAATGCTGGGATCTGAACTCACATCTGCCACCTTATGTGGCAACTGCCTTACTGACCGAACCATCTCCCCCAAACCTCTGTTGTGGACATTGGACTCCCCCGGAGAAATCTAGTACAATCTGTTTATTTTGAGACTGGTTAACAACACGAATTCCACATGCAACCTTAGCCTGGCCTGCGATGCCATAGTCAGTCTTTCCTGCCACAAACAAGCCCTAAACTGAAACCTCAGAAATCAGGGCTAAAAAAAAAATCTTCTCATAGTAAGGTGAGGATCTCGAGAAATCCTGTCACAGCGATAGAAAGCCGACTAACACAGCTGGCACGCTCAATCCTATTAATTGCTGAAAATGTTCTTCACAGTGTGCACCAGTAAAGAGCGTGGAAATCCACTCACTTTCACGTGAGAAGGACAGCCATACCCACTGGATGTCTAGCTGGAGGGTCCTGTTAACTTCTGCTCCCATCCCAGCGTGACCTATGACCCCTTGGCATGTCTAGCATCCTAACTGTGTCTAGTGAGCTGTCCAGGTGGAGAAGATGGGAGAGAAACTCTGCATCTTGGAGGCTGCCAGGTTGTTCACGTGACCTGAAGTGTTAGGAAGCTAAATGAAAGTCAGGGCCTGGGGACGGCGCTCAATCAGTAGAGTACTTGCTTAGCATGCGTCAAGCCTTGGGCGTCCGTCCCCAGCACTGCACAGACGGGGCGTGATGGTACGCACCTGCAATTCCAGCACTTGGGAGGAAGAGGTGGGAGGACCGGAAGTTTAAAGCTCCGGGGGCCCTGTCTCAAAAATAAAGAACAGGCGCTGTTGCGTGTTGTACCCACCGTGGAGAAAGCCTGGAACTGCACACTCAGAAGAGCCAGAGGTGGTCACCGAGGACAGTGTACAACTGATAAGTCAAAATACAACTTGAACAGGGCGAGCTGGCACACGCAGGGCGAGCTGGCACACGCAGGGCGAGCTGGCACACGCATGCGATCTCAGCACTTGAACGGTGGGGGGAGGACGGAGAGCTAAGGCCAGCTGGACTCTCTTAGAGGCCATCTCCCACCGTCCCTTCGGAGCATATCCCGTGAGCAATACTTTGCTTGGCCAGGATGAAGTTTCCACCAGGCCTGGAAACTTCCCTGCCGTCGGGCAAGTGGCGTTCCGACGCTACGCTAAGCCTCAGTCCCTTAGTCCCTAAGAGACTACAAACTCCTGGTTTGAGTTCAGGTTCAGCTCTTCTCTGCTCCCACAGCCGGCTTCCACTCTACAGCCCAGCTTCCCACCAGCAGCCCGCAGAGGGGACGGAAAGCTGGCTCTTCTGTTTGCCCCTTTGCCCTCTCCTTCTCCTCCCTTCCTCCTTCCCTTCCTGTACCCCAAGCTGACTTTCCAATTTCTCCTGGCGTGGGTGGCAAGGGGGAGCGATGGAGAGAAGTAGAAACAACCCTCAACTGTGGGTTCTGAGTTGCTTTTAGGGGCTCGAGAGGGCAGTAGGTCTGGGGTAACAACAAGGAGACCACTTGGAGTTAGGTGGTCCTGGGGCCCCCACCACATTCTCTGATGGGAAATACGTCTCTGCTTGGACCGGGAGAGGTGCCAGTGCTTTGGAGACTCGTTTGATGATTTTTCTCCAACACGGAGGCTGTGCTCTGTCTAGGACTTTATAGTTCCACAGCAGCCCTGGTCCCTGATCCCTGCAGCCCACAAACCATTCCTCTGCCATCCCGTAGTTGCTGCCTTTAGGTGACCAGTGGCTGTCCCTGCGTGGCGGGCTCGGTCCCAGGGGCCCTCAGTCGGTGCTGTCCACAACACTCACTCAGTCGTCCCTTGGCAGCTCTTCCCCAGAAGCAGCCAGGCAAGCCGGCCACAAACCTCTCAGCAGATGCGCGTTCCCCGGCCCCAAGTCCTTCCAGCCCTACTTTCAACAGTTATTTATAACCCCGATGGGAAGGGTAGGATTCTCTGCCTTTCTCTTCTTGAAATAGAAACTCAGTCCACCCTTGTATTAACCCAGATTTGCATAATGCTGACTGGGAGAAACCGCCGAGGAACCTGAGTGGCTCCACTCTTCCCTTTGTTCAGAATGTCTGAAAGACTTCTTCAGACAGACAGGGCCTCAGGGATCCCAGGCTGGTCTCTCAAGTGCTGGGATTACAGGCTTGACTGGTTTCATGGGTTGTAGGGACTCGAACCCAGGGATTTGTGTATGCTAGGCAAGCACTCTGCTCCCTGAGCTATATCCCCAATACCAATGCATCTCTTCTTTGAAGGTCCAGAAAACCAGCAGAGGTTCCCCTTGGGTGAATTCGGTTCCCGGAGTAGCAACCTTGACATTCCTAAAGCCCCCATGACGGCTCCAGAGATGCCCTTTCCCTGCTAGAAAGGGGATGTCCCCTGACCTCTACACACAGGCAGCTGCTCACCTTCTCAAATATAGGAAATATTTTTAATAAGATCTAAAATGGTAGGTACTCCGGCCAATATCTACTTAGAAGGCATAACAAAACAAAGCAACAATAACATATATAGGAAACAAAAACCCACGCTATCAGACATAAGTTCTACCTTACTAGCATAAATGTAAGCAAGCATACTAAAAGCACTGTGAGCTGGAGAGATGACTCAGGGGTTAAGTCTCTACCTCACAAACAGATCCCCAGATCCCTTGTGAAAACACCAGGCAGAAATGGTGGCGGCCTGTACTTCTGGCCCTGAAAGGTAGAGCCTGGAAAATCCCAGACAAAAGCAAAAAGAGTGTAGAGTAATTCAGGATGATTCTTGAAGTCACCTTTGGGCCTCCACAGCAACACAGTGCCCTACCACACACACACACACACACACACACACACACACACACACACACACACACAAGCACTATAAGCATATGGGAGATGGGAGTAAAAGAAAAAACAGAAAAGGGAGGAGGTAGGGCTGGGGAGATGGCTCAGAGATAAAGTCTTTGCTTCGAAAGCTAAAGGACCTGAGTTCGGATCCCAGATCTGAGTTTGGATCCCAGATTCCACTGGGTGGAAGTACATATATGTACACCTACCCACATGCAAAACACACACACACACAAAGAAAAGAAAGGGGAGGGGAGGGGACGGGAGGGGAAGGGACGGGAGGGGAGGGGAGGGGACGGGAGGGGAAGGGACGGGAGGGGAGGGGAGGGGACGGGAGGGGAGGGGAGGGGAGGGGGCAGGTGAGAGAAAAGGAAAGTCCGAGTCTCTGGTGACTGGTCCTGTGAACTGAGACAAGGGAGACAGCTGCTAAGAGTCAGGCCCTAGTCAGTCAGGAAGACGGAAGGGCAGCTAAGCACTGTAGCTGACTCTGTCCCCACCTGGATGCCCCACCATGAGCAGGTGACCCACAAAGGGACTGGAATCCACATTCCTATCCCTCCCTCATGCAGGAAATGAGGTTCCTCCCCCCACCATCGTCTCCAAGGAGATCTGTTTTCATCCTAGACGATAGATAAACACTGACTGGAATTTACTGAATTGCATAAGTATGAAAACTGGTCACAAGTGTAACCCATAGGTATGGGTTGCATTTTACACCCAAGTCCTCTCCGCTGAGATGTTTGTAGTAATGGACAAGCAGGCAGGGGTGGCTGAATAAAGTCAAACTGCTCCTGTTGACCTTTATCTTCTTTATTTAAACATTGACTTGAGAAATGCAGAAGTGTTCCAGATGACCTGACTTCAGAGCGTGGCAAGGAAAGTCACAAACTAGAGGAAACTGGGTTTGCCTAACGCACGTCTTAATAAAGGACCCAGATTCAAAGTATACAAAGAGCTGCTCAGACTCAGCAAAAAGAAGACAACCAGCCGGATTTTAAAAAATGCGTGAAACATCTAAACTGACATCTTGTTACCGGGGATAAAAATTGCATTATAATGTCAGAAGGGATTTTATCTTAAGACGAAGGTAGTTCTTGTCGGCCTTCCAGCTGTGATCCTCAGGCCCTGTCTCCACCCCCCTCGGTTTGTGCCCCCTCCGCCCACAACTGAAATGCAAAGCAGACACTTCCCTAGACTGTCCAGTGACTTCACTAGGGCTCCACCTAGACTGTCCAGGTCATGTGACTTGACCTTGGACTTCTGATGGAACTGAAACTCAGAAGCAGATAGGCCACCCGACAGGGCAGCAACCGAGAATCTCACGGGGGCCGCAGCGTCCCTTCGCCCGTGTGATTGAAAAGTGCAGCCGCGTAACACCAGCCTCTCACCAATGCTGTCCCGGGGTTTTAGACATGAAGTTCACCTGATAATGAGCCAGGGAGCACCCAGCAAGGATGCTTGTGTTTGTTGTTAATGATGTTGTTTATTCTCTAGGGGGACGAAGAAATGGCTTGAGGGGAGAGAAGGCCCTTGGTTTTTGGTGCATATCTGGGGCAGCAGATGATGTTGTCAGTATAGGACCCAGAAGCAGTAGCTCCTTAGACCCTGCCGCTCATTCACACCTCAGTGACTCATGGTAGCTCACGCGACAGATGCAGAGCACCTGCTCACTGTGGAGAGGATGAGTGGGAAGCCTTCATCCTCCTTTGAGACTATGGAAAGCTGAGACCAGAACTATGAAAACACCCAGTAGAGGGACTAATGAATGGCACAGTTGTGGGGAGGCCACTGCTCCTGCCTGCCCACCCCTCAGTGTGCCAGTCCCCACACCCTTGGATGCAGCCCTGAAGGGATCCAAGACTAGGAAGTGAGACACACTTGAAGATATATGTGTGTGTGTGTGTGTGTGTGTGTGTGTGTGTGTGTGTGTGTGTGTGTATACATATATATAGGTATATACACTGTCATAATTAGGCACAGGTGTCAACTTGACAGTTGAGGGTTTGAGCTCTGGGCATATTTGTGGAGAATTAGTGGTTGGGTTAAGCCCAGAGCAAACCTGCAAAAGATTGTGTAGCTGATGGGGAAGGCCCAGTCCATGGTGAGTGGGACTAGGCCCTGGAATAAAAGACAGAGAGCTGGTTGAGAAAGTTGGCATCCTTTCGTACACTTGGCCAGACATGCTGGTCTGACAAGTAAGGATCATCTCTCTCGCAGTCATTACATAGAGATGGTGTGGCCAGTTCCCTCGACTCTGGTGTTGGTGTGTGCTCTCCCATCAAGTTGGACTATGAAGTATAACCAGTAATCGTAAGAGAATAAATCCCCTGTTCCCTTAAGCCATTCAATGTCATTTATCAGCAACCATGCAGGCTAACTGCAACATACACAAAGCATATGTGTGGCTATGTGTATTTTTGCTATTTTTTTTAAAGTAGACTCAGTTTGCACATGAGACAGTGGTCATTCTGATGAAATAAAGGAATGTGTTAATGTGTGTATCTATTTAAGTATAGGAGAGATGGCTCAGAGTTTAAAGCATTTTGAATCCTTCAGATCCCAAAACCTGGGTAGGTGTTGCAGTCAGTCTGCAACACTGCTGATAAATGACCATCACACAGCTTAAGGGAACAAGGAGTTTACTTTCTTACGACAGTCTGGTTACAGTTCTTAGTCCAGCTTGACGGGAGAGCATGCACCAACACCAGGGCTGAGGGAACTGGCCACACCATCACTGCATAACGGCTGAGAGATGGACAATGCTTACTTGCCAGACCAGCATGTCTGGCCAAGTATACAGAAGGATGCCCACTCTCTCAACCAGCTCTCTGTGATTTATCCAGGGCCTAATCCCACCCACCATGGGCTGGGTCTTTCCCAGCAGCCAGACAATCTCCTGCAGGTTTGCTCTAGGCTTAACTCAACCATCAACTCTCTACAACTGTGCCCAGAGCTCAAACCCTCAACAGTCAAGTTGACACCTGCGCTTAACTATGAAAGTGGGCATGAAAACTACCTGCAATTCCAGCCCCTGAAGGCAGAGTGGAGAATCCCTAGAGCGAGCTGGTTAGCCAAACTAGCCTTGTAGGCTCTATGAGTTTAATGAGAGACTCAGTGTCCAAAGAATGATATGGAAGCATGATGAAAGATGATTGCTAATATCAACTTCCTGCCTCCAGATGTGCACACCCTCGATCTGCTCATGCACTTGCACAACATGCAAAAATACATGTACCACACAAGAAAAATGAAAAGTAAAATAAACCCATGTCTCTCTGGGTAAGTTATAATAGTTTAGTTCAATTTTTTTGTTCATCTCTCTCTCTCTCTTTCTCTCTTCCTCTTTCCTTTCTCCCTTTCTTCTTTTTGTCACACACATTTGTTTTGAGATAGAATCTTGCAGGGCTGACCCCTAAATTCCCCAGTTTTGGGATTAGGGGCTTGTACCACTGACCCTGCTCCATTGACTTCATTTCTGTACTTGTCACATTTTGTGCAATTGCCAGGCATTGGCTGTACACCCAAAGAAGGAGCTCACAGCCCTTCATTTGTGAGAGCCAGGTCTCAAAGATACTCCTTGCATGATGAAAGAGACCCCTATTGCTTTTCCGGTCCACTGACCAACCTCGGAACAGCCACAGCAGCCCGGCCTTTTCTGACCAGTGTCTTTGCTGCCCTCTGGTGGTCATTTAGAGCCTCTGCAAGTCTACTGTTGCAAGCGGGCTGTCTCTTTTGCTTGGTTTGTTACCCAGAAACCCCATTTCTTGCAACAATTTTTGCTTTGTTCTGCTTTTCTGAGGTGAAAGCCCCTTTGCACTCGGCGAGTGAGGGTACTCTGATGCGAGCGTTTTAAGCCCAGTAGTCATGTGTTCTTGCAAAGCAACCAAGCCCCAACTCACTGCGGAGCCAGACACTGAGTTCTCCCAGGTGGCCAAGAAGCAGAAATTGGTTTTGTTCAGTTACTGCCAAACCCGCCGATGCACCTGCGCCTATGCAAAGGGCGGTGTTTCTCCCAGCCAAGGTAACTTCTGTAGAGTCCCCCAGCTGGTATAGAGACACACCCACCCTGCAGCACCCCCAGACCGAGTAGCTTTGGGCAAATAGCTCCACCTCTCTGTGCCTTCTTCATCTGTGGCATGGACATCATAGCCATGCCTGTCTCCATTTAGACCCCAGCGCACTCTGTTAGCTTGGACTGCATGGGCTGAACATCTCAATACTGGAGGAAAATAATCTCTAATTCAAAAAGCCACCAAGATGAGATTAATTTGTGTATGTCGATAGTTCCAGCAGTGTCTGGAGCATACTTCCTTCTCAATAAATGTGTATTGTTATTCTTATTATGAATGTAACCAGTTGCCAAAGCAAACTAAAAGTTAAATGCCACTGTAAGGCTGCATTGCATTAGGAGTACAGTGTTTATTGTTTGGTAAGGAAGGATCTCACTTAGTATTATTTATTTATTTTAAGATTTATTTATTTATTGTGTATGTGTGTATCCGACAGCACTGTGTACCTGTGAAAGCCCAATGGGTGACTTTGGGAATCACCCTAGATTGCTCTACCTCCTCTTTGCTTTGTTCTGGAGTTTCTCAGGCTCCGCCTTTCAGGATCAGAAGTACTCCTGGCATTTTTACATGGGATGACAGATCTAAACTCAGGACCTTCTGTTTTTTGAGGCAGAGGTTTAACACCTGAACCATTTCTCTGGCCGGTTCCTATTTATTTAATGCTCATTGCATTTTACTAGTAAGGTATTTTCCCCCACCATGCTGGGGTTAGAGCCCAAGGTCTTAGACATACTAAGGAAGCATTCTGCCTCCTATCCCCACGCTGCTTTTAGAAGATGTATTAGTTACTTTTCCCGTTGCAGTGGTAACATGGTAACCTGTCCCGACAACATTATACAGAAGAGAGAAAGGATTTCTTTTGCATACAGGGAGAAAGGGTTTATTTTGTCTCGTTCTTTGGGGGATTCAGTCCATTGTGGCTGTGGGCTGGCGCTTGGAGCAGGGTCACATGGCATCCACAGTCGGGGGCAGGGAAAGGTGGGCGCTGCTGGTTCTCTGTCCTCCTCCGTTTTCTCCTGCACTCCAGCATCTCAGCCCATGGAATGGCGCCACCTACAGTTAAGGAAGGTCTTCACAATTAGCCTAATCAAGTTCCGAGGCTAGCGTAATCTACATAATCCCTCATCGGTGTGCCCACAGGGCGTCTCCTAGGAGATTCCAGATGCTGCTGAACCGACAAACCACATTAACCTTCCTAGAAGGGAATCCGTATCTTCATTTTACAAACAAGAAAAGTCGGAATCAGAGAGGCTGTGTGTCAATCAGTCAGGCAACCAGGAACCCGAGTTAGTTTTATTGGATCCCCCATCCATTCTCATTCTTTTTGTTGACTGCTCCCTCGACATTTAAGTGGGTTTTTACCAATATATTTCTGTTTTTTTCCCCTGATATATCTTCCCTCACTCCTGCTTGGTTGAAATTTGAGTAATACCAGCTGCTGTAGCAGAGAAGCCCCAAGTTTCCTTGGCGCTTTCTTTCTCATAAATGAAGTGGTACATGGGGCGAGGAGGTTTCTTCCAGGCGGTGATTGAGAATCCAGGCTATTTCCACGAGTCCCTCTACTTTCCTCTGGGACTTCAGAGTCCTCTGATATGGCTGGAGCCAAAAACTACAGAGGCACATCTCAACTGTCACGGTCCACTGACTTTAAAATAAAGTTCATGACTCCACTGCTGGAGAGTCTGGGAACCACAAGCTTACACTGTGTGCGAGAGGCAAAGGCCACAGGACCTGAGAGCGAGTTTCATCCACGTTTCCTGCAGCATCCATGTCTTCTGGGTTTGCCTCTTGCTCCCCGGAGGAAGAGGTTAGATAGACTCCTTGGGTCTTTATCCCAACACCTCCCACTTTCTTTCGTCCTGGTAGAACTCGAATTCTTCCCCATGGGTCTCCCTCACAAGTCAGGACACTGATGGAGGGGCACTGCCCATTTTGCAGCTCTTCCAGCATGACACCTGTCACCAGCAAGTGTGGGCTCTGGGGTTGTTAGATGGATAATGTGTGGGGCAAGTGGCTTGGGAACAGAGAAAGCAGTTGATGGTGGTCTCTCATCTCTTCTTCCTCCCGCCACAGAGTTTCAGAATCGTGGGACAGTGAGGTCAAATCTGGGCTTCTGCTCGTTAAGAGTGGAACTGAGACCCTACGTGTGGTTGCAGGTTCTCTGTGCCCCAGCACCTGGCTGGCCCCCCAGGAGGACTTCATGTGGTTGAATCCCCCTTGCAGTCTGTTGTGAGCATTTGCTCAGTGTGCCTGACTTTGAACAAAATCACCGCCACATTGATAAAACAATATACCACGTTTATTTATTTAAGGTTTGCGTTGCTCTTGGTTCAACATCTTATCAGTAGCTCATGTGGGGAACTCAGTAGGAGAAAGAACCTAACTAGATATAGAAAGCCAGAGAAGTCACATCAAGTCATTGGCACTCTGACATCTGTTTACTTGGGACAATATTTAGTACTTCTATTTTTTTTAACATGCGCATGCACTCAGGCACACACGCGTGCACGCATGCACCCAGAATTTTTGCATAGGATTTGGGGATCTGAACTCGGGTCCTTTTGCTTGTGAGGCAAAGGTTTTAACCCTTGAGCCACTTTCCCGGCTCCCAATTTTTAGTATGTCTAAAACGATTTGTTTGTTGTTTCCTAGTTCATTGTTCCTGGTGGCTAATGTCTGTGAGTCTGACCCTTGCTTCTCCACTCCTCTCCACTCTGATCCCTTGCTTCAGGGATATTTGACCCAGCTCCCATCTCAAAGGAGTGGAGAGGGGATCGCAAGCAGGTTTTGGACTCTGCCTCGGGGAGAGGACCCTCAGATCCACCCCTTGATATCACCAAGTCACTTTCTTTCCCTGGTTGAAGAGATGGAGGTGTTTAGCAAAATGATGGCTCTTGTTCCCCGTGACTGTGGGTCTCAGCCTTGCAAACGGGGCTGACATCCCCAGTTTGATTCATTCATAGTTCTAAACTGCCATTGTGTGGTTTCTGAAATGGGACCATCAAACCCAGATCCCCTGGGTGAATATGATGAGATGGTGGGACAGCAGATTGCAGCAGGCCTTCAACAGGGGTCATGAGCTCAGATGTGATTCTGGCTGCCAGCTTGGGAGGGGCGCTATGCCAGGCAGAGGGTGGGCAGAGAGAGTGGGCAGGAGGATCCTTTGGCTTGGCACTTCTTGTTGAGAGCAGACCCCATGGAAGCTGAGTTGGAACAGGGTAGACCATAGTTTCTCCCTTGGCCTCCCCACTCCCCACGACAGATTAGAGATTACAGGGACCTTCTAGGTTGCCTTTGAGATGGGAGCCGGGTCAAATATCCCTGAAGCAGGGAGGCAGACTGCTTGGAGCCTGAGCTGAAGTAAACTCAAGTCGGTGTTCTCTTAATGGAGCAAGAACCTGAGGAAGGAGGAGAACGCTGTAGGCCCAGAAGCACTAGACCCTACTGAGATTTGTATTCTAGAAACATCTCTGGCCCATCCAGGTCAATTCTGTGCTGGTAAAGGAAAGAGAGCAGAAAACCAAACCAAGTCTAGGTTCCAAAGGAGCAGGTTTGCTGTGTTTTTTTTTTTTTTTTAAGTACCAAAGCCAACCTGAGCTGCAGAAGGGGTTTCCCCCAAACTCTCCCTCACCTTGAGCAGTTGGCAAAGAGGCCGAGAGAGTTTGGGGAGGCGGGCTGGAGTGGGAGGGGTGCTGGAGAAGACACTTTCTACTTGGGCTTTTGCCACCAGGCTCCAAGCCCATGATCCTCGAAGCTTTCTGCTGTTCACCTCTGAGACTGCGAGACCTCTCTCTCTCTGGCTGGAAGAGAGGGAATGGAAGCGGAAGTAATGGTGCACCACCTACCCCAGGAACCTTCAAATGCCAGACCACTTGCCAACTGTCAATCGACTGTTTTCATTTCCTTCCATTCCAACCTTCACGGGTTTATTGTAACTCAAAGATGTGCATGTCATTAACTTTATCTATGCTTCCAGACATGTTTCTATGTAAATTAAGCTTCCTTATCTGTAAAATGAGATTCTGATAACACAGGATGGAGCACTGTATCAGTTACTCTTTGTGCTGCTGTGAGACACCACTGAGGCTCAAACGACTTAAGGGGAGAAAAGGGAGATTTATTCAGCTTATGGTTCTAGAGGGAAGATACAGTCATCATGGCAGAAAAAGCATGGCTGGCTGGTAGAAGCTGGAGGAGACCCCTCCCACTCCAGCCCAGGCCCATGGAACTGAGAGCTGCAAGACTCAAGAGCTGACTTCTGGGTGATGGACCCCTCCCTCAGTGAGGTTTCCTACTCTTATTACATCTACCCTTGAATGTGCTATTACAACAAGACTCCAGTTTAACAGCTTTTTGTCTCTGGCCAGGGGGTGACATACAGTGCCCAGCAGAATGGAGTGAAGGGAATTGCAGGAGCAGCAAAACTGCAAAAGAAAATCAACAAACCACAATCCAGAACTTCAGAGACTCTATATCAATCACATAGAACTAGGACAGCCTAATCTCTCCCCATCCTGGAGCTCAGGGACATTTGCGGAAGAGGGGGCGGTAAGATTGTAAGAGCAAAAGGATGGGAGGAGCAACGATTTGCAAGATTCTCAACAATAGTTGGGGCCAAAGCAATCATAATGGGACTTTGCATGCCCTGCGCAATGTCCAGCGCACTGTTGCCCTCATAAAGTCTAGCATCTGTTAAGGGCACCGAGACCCCTGGAGGCAAGGGATTGACAGCCATAGTAGTGATCTTATGCTTAAGGGGAACAAGAGAAAGGGCTTATGGAAATGCCACTGGGTCCTTATATGTCATCGGAGAGGAGGACCCAGTGGAGAGTTAGGCGTACACAATAAAGGACTCTCTGGGAATTGGGGGGGAGGCACTGGGGGAAGGGGGGGGGGAGGAGGGAGGGAGGGAACTGGTAAAAATTTTTAAAATGTATAATTAAATTTTTAATAAAAAAAAAATTTAGCTAAAAAAAAAAGAGCTGACTTCTCCCGGATGCAGGGTGTGGCTAATTGACCTCAAGGCCCACCCCCTTGGACCGCCTTCTTCCCACAAGTCTCCACCTCCTAGAAGGTACATGACCTTCCCAAATACTGGCAGCAGCTAAGGATCCAAACACATGAGCCTGTGGGGACGACTCACATTCCAAACCATGACAGGCTCTGTGACCCTCATGTGAGATTATGTCTGCAAAGCATTTCGCCCAGGACAGAGGAGATTCTCCAGAAATGGCAGCTGGTATGATTACTTCTGGAAACACCTCTCTGGGTTTCTTAATAAACTGTGTACTATTTAAAGCTTTCAACTTTCTAAAAATACATGCATTTGTATGTAAATTGTACACACATAGTACTATAGTATAATTAGAACTAGAAGAAGTCAGATCACAGTGAAATAGTATTTTTCATTATCCCTTTTTATTTTGGGCATTCATGCGTGTGTGTTGCGTGTGAGTGGGTGTACACGTACATGTAAATATGTACACAAGAGGGCACTTGAGTGTGTGTGCCTCTGTGGAGACCCAAGGGCGACATTGGGAATCATCCCGGATTGCTCTACTCTCTTATTCCTTGCTCTGGGGTTTCCCAGACTCCACCTTCCAGGGCTGGAATGACAGGCTTGCTGCTATATCCACCCAGCATATTTACATGGAATCTGGGGATCAAACTCAGGTCCTCTTGCTTGTGAGGCAAAACCTTTAACCCCTGAGCCAACTCCCTAGCCCTCATTATCTTTTAAAGACTCACATCAGCAGGTGTGCCCCATTTTGCCACAACTAGGAACCTAAGCCCTGTTCACAAGGTCCTCGATAGAGGATTTTATTGGCACGGAGTGGAGCATGTTGGTTTCATTGTAACTCAGGCCTTTTCTGACCCAAGTAGACAGTAGCCAGCAGTGCTAATATCATGTTTTTCCGAACATGGGGACACTCTGAGAACAGTCCCTGAAGGGACCTGGGAAGCTGCATACAGTTTCCCACTTGTGTGTGTCCTGAGAGAAATGACCTTCAGACATGGCAAAGGTAGGTGAATGTCCCAGGTTCTCTATCACACTGCGGCTTCGGGAATCGTTAACGATTTATCCCTGCTGTGTGAGATGCAGGTGCCAGATCTGTCGAAGACTGTCAGCACATCTGTGAAGAGTTAGTAGTTAAGGCAAGAGCTGGGCAAGTCTGTGGGAGATTATCAAATTGATGGGAGAAGACCCTTGTATTAGGGTTCTGGAGTCACAGAATCAACAGAATCAATATATAAAAAGAGAATTTATTGAGTTGGCTTACGAGATATGGCCGAGGTAGTCCATCAATGCTTGCCAGTAGCTGCTCAGCCCATAGGCCCATGGGTGACAGCTGAAGGCTGCAGGATTCCTAGACAGTCTTTAGTCACATTGAAGACTTGGAGGGTTGGAGAGCTGGAGGGTCGAAGGAATGAAGAAACCAGGGGGCAGGAGGGAAGAGCGTCTCCTGTTCTATGATTCCTTTTATCTGGTCCTCTACCGAGAGATTCCAATCAGATCTAGGGCTGGTCTTTATATTGTAAATATATTGATCTAGATAATCTCTTCAGGTGGTGTTAACTGATCTTAGTTAATGCCAGGTGTGTCAAGTCGACACCCAAGATTAACTGTCACAACCCAGCCCCTTGTGGAGGTGCCATTTCCTGGGCAGGAGGATAAGATGGAGAGACCTGGTTTGATAGGTTGGCATACTTCAGAGCACTTTGGCCAACTCCTAGTCTGGTGGGTGAAAAGGTTTGCTCCTCTCTCAGCCATTCCCACGGAAAGGTTTTGACCAGTTCCCTGATGTCGGAATGAACTGTCCTACCCAGCTAGGCTACGATCTGTGACTAAGAATCCTAATGCCTCGCTTCCCTAAATTCTTTGGGCCCCACATTCATTCAGCAGCATGAAGGGTAAGTAACTACAACTTAACTCCTTTAAGATGTGGCTTTGGCGAGTTCTGGTTCTCTGGCCAGTGAAATGAACTCTGCAGAGGTGGACCATCACAGACTCGTTACTCCTGGCTCTGAGGAGAATACCCTAGGGGTCTCTCTCTGGTCACATGTCCTAAAACTGTCACTCACTATGACCCCGCCTGGCTGCTCACGCTCTGAGGCAAAGACCTGGTAGCAAAAGTTTGGACCCGGCTTCATCAATCCAGTTCAGCAAAGGAACCCTGAACTTCGACGGCGGGAACAAAGCTGTGATCTTGCCCTTGGGGTATGCACAAATAGCCAGGATGCAGTCTACAGCCTTGTGTCTAACACCAGCGCTGCGGCTCACCTGTCGCACCCAAGCTGTAAACTTCACAAGCCACGTGTACCTGAGGCAACCTCATTTTCATGTGAGAGAACTCATAACTGAATAACTTGTTCAAAGCTACACGGCAGGTCTTACTCTATTCAGCCCATCTGGGTCTGGTCCCGTTTCCATAATGCTCTTCCATAATGATGTCTGATAACAGTCGGTTTGTCGCCTCCAAAACTCGTTAAATTCGATTGTCATTTGGGAGAGTGTAGGAGGCGGGACCTTTAAGAGGTATTTGGGGGGGTCTATGAGATAGCTTAGCAGGTAAGGCACTTGCTTGCGAGTCTGGCAACTTGAGCTCGATTCCCAAAGGCCCATGTGGTAAAAAGAGATTTCCATAAGTTGTTCCCTTTCTTCAAAAAAACAGAGGTATTTGAGTTATTAAAGCTGCTGTCATGGAACCGGATTATTTCTTACTTGGTCCTGAATCTGTTACCCAGAGAGTGAGTTGTTAGAAAGCAAGACCACTGTTCATATTTCATCTCTTGGGCACGTCCCCGCCTGCCCTCCAACTGTGCCGCAATGCTGCGATGCAGCCCTCGGTGTCGGTCGCAGATGTGTGGACTCCAACCTCCAGTCGCAAGCGAGCCAGCCTTCTTTCCTCCACAAATTACTCATCCTCAGTATCTGCTGTAGCAACAGAAAATGAACTGAGGTGCCATAAAACTCTTAGGACTCCATTTGACACGATCTCACATGAGCTCCGGGCATAGACAGAGGCTTACGGGATGGTCTAAGTCTCGGTGTGAAAGGCTTTCTTTTTGTATTGTTTCAGAAGCTTCAAGACCCCTTCGCCTGATGACCGTGGACATTTGACACCTTGAGTTGTTTTATCTTTGGGCACCAAAAGCAGCAGCCTCCAGCCTGCGGAAGCTCTGACCCGGTGAGTGTTAGACCCTCACTGTGTTAATCGCTGCTCAGTCCTGGGAGTTTCAGGACTGATTTATTTTGTGGGCATGATATTTCAGTGCTATTCTTTCTTTCTCATGATCTCCCCTCTCTCTTTTCCTTCTCCTCCTCCCCTACCTTTCTCTTGCTTCTCTTCCCTGTCTTCCTGCCCTTTATCTCCCACAAAGATATTTGGAAATATTCAAGACCTGTCCACATTTCTCTTTCACACATCAGGGTGATGGGATTTGGCAGAATCTCCACAGGTTCTGAAGGTTCACGGGATGCCACAGACGACATCTCTTTAATACCAAGTTTAGCCCCAGGCTTCCACTTTTCAGAGCAATGGAACCTGACTCCACGATACTAGGCAAGGTCGCAGATGTGGCTAGGATCACCCTGGACTGATCACCCTGGTGTACAAAGCTCCTGGCAGTGTGCGTGTGTGGGGGAGGTCCTACTTTTATAAAGCCTGTGATACCAATGGAAGCAACTGGGCAACCCAGTAGAGGCTTAGTCATCTTACAGAGGAGGCTGAGGAATAGGGACCAAGGACATTGCAAGAGGACTCAGCTTGTTAGGACCAAACTAGAAACAGGCTGACAGCAATGACTCTCAGAACCTGGTTCTCTGTGGCTCAGAAGATAGACGGGAGTTTAAAACCTTTGCCTCCCAAGCAAAAGACCTGAGTTCAGATCCCCAGATGCCACATTAAAAAAAAAATGCCAAGCAGATATGGAGGTGGTGGCCTGCATTTCTGGCCCTGGAAGGCAGAGCCTGGGAAACTCTAGAGTAAAGCAATAAGGAGGTAGAACAATCCAGGATGATTCTCAATGTCATCCTTGGGCCTCTGCAAGTACACATACTCAAGTGTCCTCTTGTACACATGCCCACACACACATGTACACTCACTCACGTGCAAAACACACACACACAAAATTAGAGAAGAATCTGATTCTCTGTACCACCCATGCTGCACCCCTGACTGCATCAGGGATGTTGTAAGGGAGGAGCTCACCAAGAAGGAATGGGACCAGCCCTGAAGGGTGGACGTAGAATATCATAGTGGGGTACTGAACCCAAACCACCAGAAGGGCCTAAGGAACACCTCCAAGTGGAGATTCCAACTTGGAAGAGAGAGGCTGGTTGCGTTCAGTGCTGGCCTGGGGTTCATCCCTGTTGCCCCCCAGTCCCTCACGGGGGCTCGGAGATTAGTCTCACAAACATGGCTGCCAGGATCTGTTCCCACGGAGAGAAAGAATTCAGAGGGAGGCTGGAGCCGAGCACACACTCTCAAAAGTGTCATATAAAGAAAGAAGGAAGGAAGCAGAAAAGACAAAGAAACAGTTTCCATTGACGACCACAGTTAGGAGTCAGGTCCCTGGTGGGGGTGGTGTCACCCAGCCCACCACCGTCCCTCCATGTTGGCTCCAGTAAAGTACTGGAGATGTAAGTGTTGATGGTGGTGTGGAGGGGTTGGGGGGGTCGTGTGAACCCTGGAGTGGGCAAGTATGCAGTAAAAGAAGGGGACCTCCCCCTTTCCCGTCTCACGAGGCAGCCTACTGCCCGGAACCTCCTGTTCTGATGCTATCAAGATTCTGCAGAAGGAGCTCGCTCAGCCGGCCTCTGCAGAGACGCCAGGGGAAGTCCTGGGTTCTTGCTTCGTGCTGGACAAGCCACGGAGAAGGAGGTGCAGGAGCTTCCTCCTCTATCTCCACCAGAGACCCCAGAGCTGGACGAAGCTCACGCTTCCACCCTGGCTTCAGAAGGATCACAGCTCTGGAGAAGCTGTAAATCGTGTTTCTGCACAGCGTCTTTCTAAGCCCGCAGTCTGCACAGCACGGCGATGAGGAGGGGAAGCCCGGAGGCCTTTCCAGACCTGGCTGTTAGACGCGAATAGGACCCCTCTGCTGGTGGTTAGTGAGAGAGATGGACCAGTGGGTAGATCGACATTCTCTGACAACAGACTGCACACCCAGGACAAGTGGGAGCGGCAGGGGTGATCCCCGAATGCAGCCAGGTCAAAGGGGAGAGCGGATGATGATGAGGAAGTATCCAGAAGGGCAGAACTGAGAAAAGGGAGGCAGGCTACCTGGGACAAGTGGCCAAGGCAGCTAGACCTCGTGGGCTCCTGCTTCCATCTGAGCGGAATGCTGGCCAGAGGGAGAGTGACCCCTCAGTGTCACCTGGACACTGCTTTACAGAGGTGTGACCTCCACGCCCCTTCTGCTGTGTCCTTAGTCTGCTGCACTCCTTGGCGTATGCAACCAGACAACATAGCGAGAATGAGCGGCAGGGCTGGGGGGATGAACAGGTGGGTAAAGAACTGGCCAGGAAAGCCTGACGTGAGCGAGGGTCTCCAAAATCCCACCCGAAAGCAATGACATAAGCATCTGCAATCCCATGGTGCCTACAGAGTATGGGAAGAGGGGACCTAAGACTCTCCAGAAGGTCACGTGCTACCCAGCTTAGCTTGCAAAGCAGCAAGGAAAAGACCCAGTCTCAAACAAGGTGGAAAGGCAAGGACTGACACCCAAAGGTATCCTTCACACACACACTCACACTCACACACATGCACATGCATGCATACATGTGCACACATATACTCATCACACACAAAAAATTGAATATACATATTTTAAAACAAATCTAAATATATATATTTTGTTTATTTTATTTATAAATTAGACTTTTGCTCTTGCACTAATTTGTCAAAAATGGTCATCATTTGATTTCTTACCTCTTTTTGATATAAGTATATCTAGAAATTCTGGCATCTTCTCAGTGTACCACGCAGCACATGTCCGAGAACTGCTCTATGTAGATGAGATCACAAACCCCCTGGAGAGTTGGGGGCACCGTCTCGTCTCTTCAGAGTCAGCCAGATGTGTAACTGTGACTTGGTCTGTGGCCGCCGCCACTGGCCGCCTCTGCGCCAGGTGATTCAGACCGAGAAACCTCAGCAGCAGACCCGGCTCTGCTTTGTCTTCTCCAGACTTCTAGAAGCCCCTGAACCTGGCGATTCCCAGGCTGAATTTATGGATGTGTGTGTTGCCACCATGGTTAAAATCAGCCAGGATCTGGCTGTTCTGCTCTGAGACAGACAGCATGGCCTCAGCCAGCCTGGTGGCCTTTCTGTCAGCTTTAAGTGTGGAGAGAGGCAAACATTCTCCTAGGTGGCCCGTCCTGGACACGGAACACACAGGAAAAGCCTGGCTTGGCCTGGAATCAGGACGTCCCCCGTAGCCGATGGAGGAAGGCTGTCTTGCCATGTCCCACTACTGCGGGCCTTGGGCTGTCCTCAATGCCCAGGTAGTTAGAGAGGAGAATCGAAGGCTGCTTCCTTAGCCTCTGGCACACAGTAGGGACAATTAGAGCCTCTGGGATTCACATCTCTGTGGTGTTCAGAGAGGCCTCCTGAAGCTGCAGATGGTGGCCTCCCGGGCTTTCCAGAAGAATCTGTAGGTTACTTTCTAAGTCTGATCTTTCACGTTTTCCTGGTAGAATTCAATGAAAAGGCAGGAGAGACCCCCACAGAGCTGTTCTATTTCATCTGTTGCAAGGAGAAAAAAAATTTTCCCACGTGGCTTCTAAGGTGGAGAATTCTTGCTGCTCTTGTTCTTAACTACTAGAAAAATAGTTCACAATCTACATACAGTAAGTATATTCCACATCTGAAAAGGATGAAGACAAAGGAACCATTTCCCATACTCTTAGGTCTATCCCTAGATTTGTGCATTAGAGATAAATGCTTTTTCTAAACACCTGTGTGTTTTTTTTCTTCTTGTGGCTCTATTGATTTTTTTGAATTTTGAAAATAACCCACGCGTTAATAAAAAGTTGACATGCTGGAACAGTGAATACTCATGTATACCTCCTCTAGACTCTGGTTTACTTCCTCTGGGATTCCCTAGGCCCCGCCTTCCAGAGCTGAAAGTGCAGGCTGCTGCCATTTCTGCCTGGTCTTTTACCGTGGGATCTGGGATCTGAACTCAGGCCCTTCTGCTTGTGAGGCAGAGTCTTAACCCCTGAACCACCTTTGTTTTATGGGTGTTCTAACTTCTCGAGTATTTCCAAAAAAGTAATCATTTACAAATTAATTAGCTTCATTTCTTTCAGGGTCAACAATTTGTTTATTTTCTCTTTTCTGTTCTTTTTTTAATTATTTATTCAATTTTACATGTGTGTGTATATATGGTGTGTGTGTGTATGTGTGTGTGTGTGTGTGTGTGTGTGTGTGTGTGTGTGTAACAACGGGTGAATTCGGGAACCACCATGGACCGCCTCCACCTCCTCCTTGTTTACTCTGCCCTACCAGGACCAGAAGCACAGGCGTCTATACATGGGGTCTAGGATCCGAACTCAGGACCTTCTGCCTGCAAGGCAGAGGCTTAACCACTGAGCCACCTCTCCAGCCCCTCTTTTCTGTTCTTTTAAGCACTATTTCATCAGGTCTATACACAATAATTCTTGCCCAATCATACTTAAGTTGATGAATCCAGAGAAAGAAAGATGTCATGACTATCTTGGATGCATATGTTTCTTTAAAAAACCCTTGATGTAATTTCTGTGTATGTTAGGCATCACTTTCCAGTTCAGGAAGGGTACAATCAAGGTCCAACACACACACACACACACACACACACACACACGCACACACACACACACGCACACACGCACGCACACACACACACGCACACACACGCACACACGCACGCACACACACGCACGCACGCATGCATGCACACATGCACACACACATGCACGCACACGCACACACACGCACGCACGCATGTGCACATATGTGCTAATGCGCATAAAGGAACCATGGTCTAATATCTCCCATCCGAATTCTCCGGGTTTGCTGGGAAGGTACCCTCAGGACCACGTTGGACGTGCATGATGTGTGGGCAGTTGCTCAGGTGACCTAGCTCAACGCTGTCTAGTAGAGCTGTAGTGACAGCCACACATATAACTTTAAATTTTCTCGTGTCCACATTCAACACGCAAAAAGAGTAAAGGTAATTTTAGCAATACCTGGATCACATATCCCAAACACTTTCATTTGCACGAAACTAGTGTATTTTACATTGTTTTCTTGCTGTCTTCAGAATCTAATGTGTATTTTATGTCTACTGCACGTCTTCATTTGGAGGGCTCAGGACCTACCAGCGACTCATGGTTTTCGTGTTGGACGATACAGCCATAGACTCTATGCTGACACTCACCTATCTGCCCGTTCCTGCTCTGGCTGTGGCTCAGGCCCCCTCTGCCAGGATCCCCCCTCACCAGGGCTCTGCGCATGCTCTGCTATGCAAACACCGCCCGGGATGCCTGCTGACCAGCTCGCGGGCCTCCTTCCTGTCCTAAGCAGCACTATGTGTTCCCTGACAAGTCAGACAAGTGGGTTCGGCCCACCTTCGATCACAGATGAGAGATGAATCTACATATAATTTCTATATAACAGAACTGGAAAGCTCACAGCACATCTGTTACACCGCCCCTAACTGGCAGTTTTGCCATCTACATGAACCAAGAATGTTATGCCAATTGGCAGAATGAGAGAGGAACAATACTCTTGCATCTTCTCCGATATATCCTTGAGGAAGAGCACACATCCAGAGGGTCTGTTATAAGCTGTATCCTGCCCGATTCTAGAGTCTTGAACAAACAAAATATCCCCTAAGTAAATCCCACAGTTATTCCAATACCAATGGATTCTGATTACAAATACATGCATGGGGACTTTTATACATATTTTCCTGTGTTTAACAGAAAGATTCACAAACGGGCAGCTGGTGAAATGGTTCAGTGGATAAAAAGTGCCCGAATGCAAACTTGGCATCCTGAGTTCAACACACTGAAACCCATGTGGTAGAAGGAGAAAACCAACTTTCAAACGTTGTTCTCTGACCTCCACATGTGCACCTTAGCTCACTCATATTCTCTCTCTCTTTCTCCTTCCCTTCCCTCCTTCCCCCCTCCTCCCTTTCTCCAAATAAATTTAGATTTTTTTTCTGCATGCATGTCTGTGTGTAGAACAGGGCACTGTATGGCTTGTGGCGGCCCAAGGGTAACTTAAGAGACTCTTTCTGGAGTGCTCTACCTCAATATTGCTGTGCTCTGGGGTTTCCCAGGCTCTGCTGTTCAGGACTGTATTTACTGTACTTCAGGACTGGAAGGCAGATTCAACCATTTCCTCCTAGCATTTTTACAGAGGATCTGGGATCTAAACTCAGGTCCTTTTGCTTGCTTGTGAGACAAATGCTTTAACTCCTGAGCCATCTCTCCAGCACTAGTCTTTTTTTTTTTTAATTATTATTATTATTATTATTTATTCAACTGTGTGCATGTGCGTGTGTATGTGCGTGCGTCTGTGTGTGTGTGTGTGTGTCTGTGTGTGTATAGAACCACGGACGAATTCGAGAACCACCATGGACACCTCCACCTCCTTCTGCCCCGGGATTCACAGGCTCCGCCCTACCAGGACCAGAAGCGCAGGCCGCCCCCGCTTCCGCCTGGCGTCTATACGTGGGATCTGGGATCTGAACTCAGGACCTTCTGCCTGCAAGGCGGAGGCTTAAGCCCTGAGCCACCTCTCCAGCCCTTTTTTTTTTTTTTTTTTTTAAAGATTGGCTTATAGAGAAAACTAATCCTTCCATTCCTGTGTAGCCTAATTTTGTTCCTGGAATTCCCCAGGATGCTTACCTCCATCCAGGGAGAGACCAGCGCAAAGGAAAACAAGAAGGTCATGTATAGAAAGAAATGTGGACAATGTGGAAGCATGCATTCAAACATGGAAGCCGCATAAATAAAAGACAAGTCAGTATCCATCTGCCAAGGAAGCAGGCTAATGAAAGACTCCCCTATGACATGAACTGGGAAATTTAAGGCTGAATCAGAAGGATGTCTAATCTTCTGTATGTTCACCCTCAACAAGCTACACACAGCACCACTCCATCCCTAGTGGTGTCCTCAGCTGCCATCTACCTTGTATTTTTGTGCTTTGTCATATTTCGAGACAGATTTTTGCTTATTTGTTTTACTAGCAAGCCAGACTAGCTTGATTGGCAAGACTCAGGCTAGCAAAGCCCAGAGATCTACTTGTCTCTGCCGCTAGAGCTGAGATTACAAGCTTGGGCCACCACAACATTTGTTTTTTTGTTTTTTTAATGTGTGTGTGTGTGTGTGTGTGACACAGAGAGAGAGAGAGAAAGAGAGAGAGAGCACTGTGTTTCTGTGGAGGCTCAGGGGTGACTTCTAGAATCATTCTCGATTGCTTCTATCTCCTTTTTTGCTCCCCCTCTGAGATTTTCCAGGCTCCATCCACCAGAGACAGAAGTGCAGGCCAATAACATTTCCTCCTGGCTCATTTTATTTATTTATTTATTTTAACATGTGACCTGAGATCCAAACTCAGGACCTTCTACTCGTGAGGTAGAGTCTTAGCCCCTGAGCCATCTCTCCAGCCCTATTTGCTGTTTTTAATATGGATTCTAGAGACTGAATTCAGGTCTGACTGAGTGATCTCCTTAGATTCCAAATTTCAATAATTCTTTTGTGGCTGCACAGATTACAATAATATCTCTCTCCCTCTCTCTCTCCCTCCCTCATTGATGCTAATCTGGACTTTTGCTCTCAGTCAAAGCATACACGTTGCCAAAGCTTTTACTCTTGTAGAAAGTGGACTAGCATGGTGGACTAGCATGCTGCAGTGCGTCCTCACTGGGCTCAGGTTTGCTGTGAGTGGCAGCTGTTCTCTGCGGCTCTCCCTGGGGAACTGGAGAGGGAGGAGACTTGGGGGGTTTCTCCACCTGCCATCACAGCATCTCATGGCAGCCTTTTGTAGATTGGATATTTTATTGAATGTCTCTTTCTTTCCCCTTTTATCAAGCAAAAATCTAGAAAAGTGGAAATGCTGCTACAAATTCCAAGACGTGTAAATATTTTGACCCTATAATGCCCAGAGCAAAATAGGGAAGCCATGGAATATGCTGAAAGTAGCAAGTTCTTGGCTGATCAATTTTAATCGGTTTTCTGGGCACAAAAATAACTAAGAAGTAGCATTAAAATGTTAGGTGCATATCATTCAAGTTGTGCCCATCAACCTAATATTCTACCAATGATTGAACGGAAATCCATTGTAATCATATTCGCTCACTGAATGAATGAGTGAATGAATGAATGAATGATGCGTTCATTCAACATCGGTCAGAAGAAATACACCCAGTAGATACAGAGAAAGAGAGAATGCAGGCAAGGCACAAAACTTCCCTGCTCTTAAAATCAATCCATAAATCAGTTTTATGTGTTGCTGGATTTCATGCTAATAGGTAAGCCCAGCAAAGTTCAGGATCAGTGAACAAAAGCAGTCTTTTGGAAAATCAGTTATATTAATAAATACACAAATCTGCACAGACAGAGAGTAGATACGTGGTTGGGGATGAGCCACAGATGAGCTGAAGAGGAAATTTTTTTCACCAGGGAGGGGTGGCAGCTAAGGGGACTTCAGAAAAATCTTTATATATACTTTTTTTTTAATTTTTTTATTATTATTTATTCAACTGTGCGCATGTGCGTGTGTGTGTGTGTGTGTGTGTGTGTGTGTGTGTGTGTGTCTATGTGTGTGTAGAACCACGGACGAATTCTCGAACCACCATGGACACCTCCACCTCCCTCTGGCCCGGGATTCACAGGCTCTGCCCTACCAGGACCAGAAGCGCAGGCCGCCCCCGCTTCCGCCTGGCGTCTATACGTGGGATCTGGGATCCGAACTCAGGACCTTCCGCCTGCAAGGCGGAGGCTTAACCCCTGAGCCACCTCTCCAGCCCCTATATATACTTTTTTTAAACTTTATTTATTCATTCATTTAGTGTGTGTGTATGTGTGTGTGTATGTGTGTGTGTGCTGGTTGAGATGTTAATTGCAATCCCTAGGACAACCGGTAAGAAAATCGGGCAAAAAATTTGACAAAAGAAATAGCAGGATAACATCAAGATAATTTTGAACATGCACAGAAATGCCAAAGAATACATAAAATTGTTACTAAAAATAAATAACAAGAGACGAGAAATGGTATTGGGATTCGTGCTAGAGTCAGTGTTAAGACTGTGCCTAGCATGCACAGAGCTCTGAGTTTGATCCCCTAATATGGCCGAACATAAATAGGTAGAAAAGAAAAAAAGCATAAATAAAATGGTATACTAAAAATATTTGATATGAAAGTATGTAATAATGGAGAAATAGAAGCACATAAAAAGATATGTAGCACATAGACAATGAGTAGAAGATAATACACATATGCTACATTTACTTTCTCATAATTATTTACATTTGAGGATTTCACAATAGTAAAAAGGTCAACTCATTAAGAAGACATAATCATTATAAACACTCAACCACCTAATAATATGGTGCTCAAAATACGACATGAAGCAAAACTGACAGAGAAAAGGAGGTGTAGGTAAGTCAACAATAATAATTGTAGATGTCAACACTCCAGTGTAAGTAGCTACTAGAAAGAAGTCAAGGGAACCCAGGACCATGTGTATTATGTAGAAAGTAGCCACGCTCCTGTTCCTGAATCAGTCAATAATTAAGTTGTATATGCTGTTGGAGTCAATGTGTATATACTCCAGCTAATAGACAAGCCTAGCAAAATTCAGAATCTAAGAGCAATATGCTGTATGCTGATAATAAACAATCCAAAAATAAGATTGACAAAATAATTTCTATTTGTAGCTAAAAAAAATGTCATAGCAAAGGAATAAAATTCTGAAAACTAAATGCACTAAATAAGTTAAAATTGCAAACATGAAGCTCAACAGAGCATTTAAGAGGTCATTTCCCAAATTGATCTAGGGTCTGAGGCATTATTTCCCAGATGACTCCCTCCCCCCAGATTTGTAGGTGGGTCTTATAATTCACATGATCATGCCAGAGTCTCAGAATGACTTAAACAATAAAAGGAATGGTGTCAGAATAGTCACACTTCCCAATTTCAAAGCTTTCTACAGAACAATGTGGAACTGGCCTAACTGACAGGCACATATACATCACAGGAAGTGTTTGCAACCCCAGAAATAGATCCCCACGGTGAAACTCAATTGATTTTTTTTTTTACAATGACATCAAGACCATGAATGGAGAAAGAAGTGTTTTCTGCAGTTGTATTGGACATACCGTGGACATGAATGGAGTCAGTCCCTTCCTCGTGGAGCTCCAAACAGAACAGAGATTCAAATGCAAGACCTAAACCATAAAACTCTTAAGAAAACAGACATAGATCTTTGCAACCCTGAGTAAGATAGTGACTCCTTAGATTTAACGCCCAAAGCGTGAGCAACCACAGGGTAAAAATAGATCACTTGTATCTCATCGAAATGAAAAGGTTTGTGTTTCAAAAGACAGTAATCAAGAAAGTGAAAGATACCCACAGGAGAGATTGGCCAATCACCTATGTACCCAAGGACTAGTAGTTACAATATGTAAAGAGCACTCACAGGAAGAAGAAACAGCAACCCATTTCTAAAACAAAGGATTTGAAAAGATAGGTCTTCGAGAAAACATGTAATGGACAATAAATGTATGAGAAAATGCCCAAGATCCCTCATCAAGAGGCAAATGGAAACAGAAACCAAAAGGAGTGCCATGTGGCATCTATTAGATGATTCAAACAAAATAGGCTGATAATGAGCACAGGTGAAGATTTAAGAAATTGAAAGCTCTAGAGGCAGGTGTATCATAGATGAGGCAGCTGCTACAGAAAACGCCCTGGTAGTTTCTCCAAAGTTAAACATAGAGTGGTGACATGTGACCTAGAAGTCTTGTTCCTTCCAACACATGGATGAAGTAAATTATATCTACACAATGGAATATTATCAGGATATAGAAGAGAATGAAGGTCTGGTATCTGCTGCAGCAAGGATGAGCATGAAAGGTACATTCTCTGAACAGAGGGATAAAAACAGGAGCTGGGTAAGGAATTTGGCATTTCTTAATTTCTTCATATATATATACATAACAGACAAATAGAGATTTGATATTTAATATTACTGAATGCTGAGGATTGGAGATTAGAGTGAGGAGTCATTGCTACCAGAAACAGAACTTTTAGAGGTGCATATCTAATATGCTCAAGGCTCCGAGTTCCACTCTCAACACACAAAAATAAAAAACCTTAGAATAGAAGGAAGGAAGGAAAAGGAAGATAGAAAGAAGGGAGGACGAGAGGGAGGAAAGAAGGAAGGGAAGGCAGAAAGGAGGGAGGGAGGAAGGAAGGAAGAATGGAGGAAGGAGAGAGGGAGGGAGAGAGAGAGGGAGAGAGGGAGGGAGAGAGGGAGGGAGAACCAATTGACTCCCCAGGTATCAATTTGACAAGTGAGAATTGATCTTTTAAGCATGCCTATGAAGAACTATTTAGGGCTGGAGGTTAAAGCTTTTGCCTCTTAAGCAAAGTGATCTGAGTTCAGATCTTTAGATCTCACATAAAAATGCCCGGCGAGGGGCTGGAGAGGTGGCTCAGGGGTTAAGCCTCCGCCTTGCAGGCGGAAGGTCCTGAGTTCGGATCCCAGATCCCACGTATAGATGCCAGGCGGAAGCGGGGGTGGCCTGCGCTTCTGGTCCTGGTAGGGCGGAGCCTGTGAATCCCGGGGCAGAAGGAGGTGGAGGTGCCCATGGTGGTTCGCAAATTCGTCCGTGGTTCTACACATACACAGACATACACACAGACACGCGTGCACGCACATACACACGCATATGCACACAGTTAAATAAATAATAATAAAAAATTTAAAAAAAAAATGCCCGGCGAGTGTGGTAGTAGCCTGTAGTTCCAGCCCTAGAAGGCGGAGCCTGGGCATCCCCAAAGAAAGCTGGGTAGCTAGATTAGCCCTGAGAGCGAGCTCTGGATTTAATCACAGATCCGGGCTCACAAAAGTAAGGCGGATGAGTGATGTAGATTGATGCTTAATATCACCCTTGGGCCTCCACAGGCACACATGCTCACGTGTGCCCACATATACACACCTGCACATATGTGCACACGCACACACGTGTAAACACACACATGCTTGCACTCCATACACATATATATGAAACAGAAAAGAGGTATTATTTAACTAGGGCAAGACCTGGGAAAGCCTATCAGAGATGGGCTAATTGACGAGGGAAGACCCAGCCCATATGGGTAGGACCATTCTCTGGGAGGAAGCAGGAGGGAGAGAGCTGGTTCCATGTTCTGGCAAACGGGCATGTTAGGAGATGTGCTCTAGTTATTGACATGAGCTCTCTTGCCATGCCAAGGGACTGTAATTGAGAAAATCATAAACCAGGTTAAGCCCCTTGTTCCCGTATATTGTTTGTTTCTGTAGTCATTCAACAGCACGAAAATGAAACAGAGAGAGGGAGAAAAAGAATGAGAGAGAGAGAGAGAGAGAGGGAGAGGAAGAAGGAGAGAAGGAAGGAAGGAGGGAGGGAGGAAAGAAGGAGAGAGGGAGGAAGGAAGGAGGGAGGGAGAAAGGAAATCTGAAATTAGTTAGTGGTGATTATTGTACTGCTCCATGAACACAGAAAAAGAACATTAAAGTTGTAAATTTCAGGGCTGGGGAGACCGTTCCGTGGGTGAAGGTACGTGGTGCCAAGCCTAACGACCTGAATTCATCCTGGGAACCCACATAGAGACAGAAGGAGAGAACTGGCTATCAAAACTCTTTTCCTACATGCACTGTGGCATGCGCGTGTGTGTGTGCTCGCGCGCGCACGTGCATGAGGCCAAGGTCAGCATCAGGTCAAGGGTCTTCTACTGCTCTCCACATTTTTATTCTATTCTTTGAGATAGGATTTGAGATTGTTTGAGATAGGATCTCTCCATGCACCCAGCATCCCCCCACCCAATTTGGCTTGATTTAGCCCACCCTAGGAATCCTCCTGTCTCCTCCCCAGGGCTGGGATTACAGACCCGCCCTGCTGCATTTTGCATGAGTTCTTCTTTACCACTCAGTCATCTCCCTGACCCCCGCGCCCTTTTATTTATGCTGCGGAAAATCAATGACAGCAGAAAGCAGCCTACAGGCTGCTCCGTTTCCTAGGCAGTAAGCATAGCAGCGGGCATGTACAGGGGGTACCATCATTCCCCTTACCCATATGGCACCGTTGTTCCCATTATGCAGATGAGGGCACTGAGACCCAGAGGTTTAAGTGACTGGCCAGCATCACACGGTCACAAAGTGGCAGAGATAGAAGAGGCCGCTCTCCTGTTCTTATTCCTCCTGGTTATGTCCCTGACCACACCCTCTCAGGGTTGGGCAAAGGAGGGAGGATGCACACTCCCCAAACTCCTTGCTTCGGGGAACATTAGCTCCATCCCGTGATCACATGGTTCTAGCATGCACACATAGCTTTACAGCGTGACTTTTGTTCTTGCTAATTTGTGCTATTTTATTTTACCATGTGTATGGTATACACGTGTGTGCATGTCTGAGCGCAGGTTTATATATGTGTGTACGTATGTGGAGGCCACAGGCCAACGTGGAGCATCTTTCTCTATCGCGCTCATGCTTATTTTCTGGGTCGAGTCTCTCACTAAGCCTGGAGCTCACCATTTCAGTCAGAGCTCCTAGGATCCACCCATCTCTCAGGTTAGGCTTTTACCTGAGTTCCAGGGATCTCAACTCAGGTCCACGTGCTTGCACAGCGAGCACTTTACCTACTGACCTATCTCCCCATATATATATTTTTGTCTTATTATTTATTTTTTATTTGGATTGAGCCCAGGGCTCTAGACTGCATACTAGTAAGTACTTTACCAGTGAGCTACCCAGACCTCCTCCTTTTCCTCCTCTTTCTTCTTCTTTTTTTGTCTAAGAATGCCAACATTTTTTAAATTTTATTTTACTTTACTTTACTTTACTTTACTTTACTTTACTTTACTTTATTTTATTTTATTTTATTTTATTTTATTTTATTGACAAGGTCTTTTGTAGCACAGGGGTCTTCTTCCTTCTCCATCTCCTGATGCTGAGATTATAGATTAGAGATGTCATGCCAAGTTCTGTATGGTGTGTGTGTGTAGACAAGTTCTCACTATTCCTGACCAGACTTGAAGTCACTGGGTAACCAAGGATGGACTGAGGATGGTCTCGAACTCCTGGTCCTGCGTCCACCCATTCAGCTATGTGATTACAAGTATGTACCACGATGCCCAGCTGTAGTTAAGTCTTGTAACTGTGAACGGTTGGGTCTCTAGCTTTGGTCTTCTCATTCGTAACAAGGCTGGCTCTTCCGGGCCTTTTGCTTCTCCTTGTACAAGCTATTCTTTTTTTATTTTATTTTTCTAGTTTTATAAGCATATTGAGTACTTATCCCTGCTTCTTTCCATCCTCCCTCCCCCCCATGTGCCTCCCTCTTTTTAATAACCCATTCTACTCCCTCCCACTCTATACCTGACCACATCTATGGATTCCAGAGTTCCTTCTGGCTTGTCTACTCTTATGGGGGGTTCAGGCCTCTGTGGCATACCAAGTTGCCCCTCTTAAGCCAGCTCACTGATAGGGGCGTTTCCTTTACTCATCAGCTCTAGCTCCCAAGGTTTCTACTGTACATTCTTATCTCTCTTGAGTTCCTTGATAGTCTATGTTGGTGTATCAGTCATTATGCAGGTCTGGTAAGGACAAATCTCACTGCACTGCTTCTTCTTTTTAATATATTTTCATTCTTTAATCTGATGGGAAACTTCACTTTGGCGTGTCTTACCTCACCCTGGAGAGTGCTGACTTCCAGTCCTTTCCAGAGGGTTCAGGTTACATCAGAACCTTCCCAAAGCAACTCTGATGTCCACCCCGGGGGCTCTGCTTATCAATATGGCCATGTCCACAGGTTTAAGAACCAGAAGCCATGTGGAGCAAGGATATCTCTGGAAATTTCCTGAGCTTCGAAGCAGGCCCAGATGACAAACAATGGGAACTTTGGGGCACGTGCTTCTCACAAGGGGGGGGGCCGGGAAGGAGTGAAACAAGGTTAAGTCCGCCACACAGGACATTTAGCAGTGTGTAGAGACATGTCTGATCTTCATAACCGTGGGGTCCCTGGCATCCAGCGGTTGGTGGGCACAGAGGCGGCTGCACATCCTGCTGTTCTATCCAGGTCAGCAGCTACCACGTAAAATTCTGTGGCCAAGATGTCGAGAAACCCTGCTCTTACCCTTTGGGGTTGGCCTCAGGAAGGGCAGCCACACCCTCCTCAGCGCTTCCTGCCAGGTCCTTAACTGGGCTGAAAACCCAGAGGGCTGGACTCCAGGCCACTGCAAGGGACTTTCCTTGTCACCACCTGGCGGCCCCCTGAGGCCCCTTCACTGGAGAGCTCAGCTCTCAGGTACCTGCTTTCCCTGGTTGTTTGGGAAACTTTGCAAAAACTCCCCTCTAGCCATTTCTTGCAAGCTGTGAAGATGTACCTTAATATGCTTTTTTTTCCACCAAAATAATAAAAAAAAAAAAAACCGAAGCAGCTGGGGGATTGACGATGATGATGATGGTGATGCTCAAATAACTAGAGAGTAGCAGCAACTCCAAGACTTCAGAAGTGGCAGATCCCCGGAATAGCCTTCAAGAGGTGTTGAGAAAAAAGGAGGGGGATGAAGGTACTTTAAATGTTTAAGGAATCCATCAACCTGTGGCCTAAAAAAAATGACTCTTCCTAAATGAAGGAGTGCAGAGGAGGGAATTTCAGCCTAGGCTGGGGAACACCCAGAGGGTTTGGGTAGCTGGGGCATGGAGAAGTCTAGCTCTGCTTCCCCCAGCGACTCAGCCTCAGCTTGGGGCCCCTGGGGAGCCTGGGGATATTTGCATACACTCTCTGGAGACCCTCTTTCTCCTCCCTGGCTTTCGTCTTTAGTAACAGCAAAGGGGCTGCTAGGAAAAGGGAGCCCAGAACCCTGGGAAAGTGCACAGGCCTGGCCACTCCCCGGTGCCTAGGCTCAGTGGTCTGACAGGAGCTTCGCAGGACACCCCGTGAGAGCCACGTAGGATGTGGGGGTGTCTCACACTTCCTGCCCCTCCTTCAGCTCTTGCTAGGGGTGGTGCTCTGGCACATGGAAGCTGGGGGGGGGGGTAACAGCGATCAAAACAGATAGTGAGAATAGATGGCAATCAGTTTGAGGCCCCAAGAGTTGGAGTTTGTGGGTGCTAATGAGGCCACACAGAGTAGACTGTGTGCCCCCAGGAAGGTGAGAATCTGAGACCAGACAGCCTGCCCCCTGCTGGACGAATGTGCTGCGGGACTTCCCATCCACCAAACGACTGACCCATAGCCAGCAACTTGGGTCCCCAACTGGTATCTTGTTCATTCTCACTGGCCCTGGCAATTTCACACCATCTTCCATCTTCCGAGGAAGGACGCCTGATTTCTGAAGTGATTCTTGAAAGGAAAAGTACCTTCTCTGCAGGCGGTCGGCATGGGGCCGACTCTCGGTGGTTTCTGCTCCCCTCGGTTCCTGTCTTCTCAGCTCATTTCCCTGACGATGTGACCAGAATCACCCCAAAGTCTGGGAAATGGGCTGAACCCCCAGCATTGCCTTGGAGTCTATGTGTTCTGAGGCGGGGAACAATTCAGGGACCTAAATTTTTATAAAGACAGCAGGTTTGTCACACTTCAAGTATATATTTTCAATGACCTTAAGAAACCAACTTAAGAAACGTAGATGTAGTCTACTGGTTTGAAACAAGGCTTATCAATGGGTGTTAGGATACCAGTTAGTAAGACACTGAAATCTAGGTTATGGGCTACATCCCTGAACCTTTTGGGGGGTGTCCTCTCTTCTCTCCCACCCCTTCCATCTTCCACCGTCAGCAACTGAAGGAAACGTTGTTGGCTGGATTCAGCGGGGACCAGGGTCTGTTCTGACTGGCGGGTGTCACCAGGCTAGAAGTGTGGCCCCTGGTTCTGAATCACATCGGTGGCTCATAGACAGCAGGTGCCCTGGGGCCTTGAGCCATATTTAGCTAGGTTACCCTGAAAGTTGGTTTTCACTTGTTCAGTCGGGGGTTGAAAGGGCTTATTAGCAAATGCTGAGCATCAGAAAACAGTAGACGGGAGACCAACCTCAACACAAGAGTAAGGTTTTACTCCAGGATCCCCACTTGTGTGGCCTGAGTGACCCGGATTAATCAGGGGAGAGAGAGAGCCCAGAGCTTTTTGGCCAAACTATGCTTAGAACTGGAAGAAGGGGGGAAGGGGGAAGGAGATGGGGAAATGCATCCTTTGTAGTTGCTGTTTGTCACATCTCCAGACAGTGTGACGCTGATGGGGGCTGGTTGCTTACCGAGTCTCTAGCCATGCACCTTGCATGTTCACCCTCTGTGTTGTAGTGCTGCTGGCAGCTTTTTTTTTTTTAACGTTTTTATTTATTTTTATTTTTTGCATGTTTAGCTGTGGGTGTGCACCTGTGTGTGTGTGTGTGTGTGTGTGTGTGTGTGTGTGTGTGTGTGTGTATGTGTGTGGGAGACTTTATGTGTCTGTGGAGGTCCAAGAGCAACTTCAGGAGTCACCCTGAATTGCTTCTACCTCCTTATTGCTTTGCTCCATGGCTTCCCAGGCTCCACCTTCCAGGGCCAGAAGTGCAGGTCTCTACTGGCATTTTTACGTGGGATCCAAACTCAGATCCTTTTGCTTTCAAGGCAAAGGCCTAACTCCCTGAGGTGTTTCTCCAGCCCAAGGTTGACTCTAGCTATAGCTGCAGATTTTCTGGGGTCATTCACCGCCTTTGGGGTGAGCATGTGTATACTATAGTGCTCATGTGCAGGTCTGAGGCCAGCTTGAGAGTTCGGTTCTGTCTTTCCACCATGTGGGGGAGGGAGTGGAAGAGTGGAACTCAGGTCGCCCTCCTTGGTTACACCTGCTGAGCCATCCTGCCGGCCCCGGTTTTTAAAATCACAAATACTTACGTTGTGTTTTTCTCGTAGTAGACATAACCCCTAGCTGTAGAGGGCTTTTTTCCATCCTAGGAAATATCGCCAGGAAGTAAGGTCTCTCTCTCAAACTGATATTCGAGAGGCAGATTCAAGCACGCTTGCTGTCAGCCGTCCCCTCCCACCAAGTTTGCACCTGGGAAAAGAGAGGCTCAGGTGGAGGAAAAAACCTTCTTTAGTATCATGAAGTCCACTGAGGGCAAAGCCAAGGCCAGAATGCTGCCTCCCCACTCTGTGGTGGCCTCATCCCAGGGTCCCTTAGAAGTCATGCCATGTGGCTGGCCTCAGCCAAAAACCCCTGAGTAGTCACTTCAGAGAGCGCGATGGGATTAACAGCCAACTCCCTTAGAAGTCGCTTCAGGGAGTACGGTGGGACTTGCAGTGTTCCAAGTTCTTCAGGACTCCTGCCTCTACTAGACAGGGTCTCCTTGGCTTCGTGAAGCCTCCCTTGTGAGTCATGGAGCTCGCTCAAGAGTTCTCTCTCTTTCTCTCTACCCCACGTGCTGCTCTCGCAGAGGGGAGCCAGCTGCCATGTGGCCGGTCTTACAGGAAGAACCCTCTTGTCAACAGCCATGTGGGGGTACCTTCTTGGAAATAGATGCCCCCCCTCCCGTAGGTCTTCATACGGAGCGGCTGCGGCCAATGGCCTGATTGCACGAGTCATCCTGAGCCGGAGCCGCCCTGCGCAGCTGAGTCTAGATGCCGCCCCTCAGACCCCTGAGAGCCCACACTACTGCCCACATCCCGATGCTGCAACCCTTCGAGGCCTTTAACCCCCAAACGAATCCAACTTTACTTCTGAAGCAACTCAGGCATTTGAGCTGAGCTGATCCTCTCTTCTCGTGGTGGTCAGTCTCAATTGTCAACTTGCCAGAATCTAGGATCATCTGGGATGGTTTTCTGGGCATGCGGTTGTGGGGGGCGGGGTGAGGGTAATGTTAATTTCATTCTCCATTCCATGACTGGGCCCCTGGACTACACAAGTGGAGAAGGAATCAGGGAATCGTGCCGCAGCGTTCATCTCTCTCAGTGTCCCGAAGGTGGATACGGTGTGACAGCTGCTTCAAGCTCCTGCCTCCTGAACTCACCCCCCCTGCGGTGCCGTACCGTGAACCCTGAACTAAAGTGAATGCTTCCTTCCTCTGCTGCTTTTGTCGAGGCATTTCTTCCATCACAGCTAAAGAAAAGAAAGCAAGATGCTGCCCCACACTCCCGACCCCTTTATCAGTTATGATTAGTCCAAACTAGAGAGGTCTTTTCTTTCATGGATTTCTACAGTGCTACAGCAGGCTTGGCTAAATCTAAGTTCTATCATTATTGAGAGGGTTCCTAGCCTAATCAAACAGTAGGTGATCTGGAAACACAGTGTGAACATTTTTCTGATGCACAGGAGCATCTTGGCCATTGAGTGTTGCTAGGCTGCCTGGGAATACGAGATGACAAATCCAGGCTCTGCCACAGGCCAACTGTGTGACCTCTGTCAAGTATGTCAGATTCTCCGGACTGCACCTATCTCATCTACATTTTGGAGAACCTTGTACGGCAGCTCCCTGTACGGCAGCTCCCTGTACATTTCCTAGGGAGCTCAAAGCAAGAAGTAGTTAAGCAGAGTCCTTCATAACACAGATCCAGAGACTAAATCTCCTGGGTTTCAGTCCTGGCTCACCCACCTTACTAGCGAATCTCCTTGTGAGAACGACTTAATTCCCTGTGCCTCAGCATTGTGTATCCCTAAAATAGGGAAGGAGCAGTCCTCGTATGACTGTCTTAAGAAGTCATTTTGGGGCTGGAGGGATGGCTCAATGGATTCTGCCAGGCCGTGACCTCTGCAGGCCGTGACCTCTGCAGGCTGTGATCTCTAGTGGCCAGTTGCCTTCCTAATGGGTGCTGTTTTCTGACTGAGCCCTTGTAGGACCTCTTGAGGTGAGCAGTACCTCAGCATCGTTGGTGGGCTTTGCGTTGGCGCCTCTGGATGAATGCAGGCTGTATGATGGGCGTGGCCCGTGGCTTCCATCATAGACTGCATGCCTCATCTGGGTCCTGCTGTCACTATTTAGATGGTGTCCTGGCAACCAAATAAAAACATAAGCAAGGGAAAAGAGGTTAAAAAAGTCCATGCAGGACAGTACCAGATATTGCTAAGGCACACATACAGATGTGGTTCACGTACAGGAAATGCACAGCAGTAATGGAGACCACGCCATGGACAAAGGGTCATCCAGATGTGGGGGATGGGATGAGAAAAGTGTGCACAGCCACCCTCAGCTCTGTTCCTAATTTATTTCTGAAGCACAGTGGTGCATACTTAGTGCTTATTATTTATTATTATTATTAAAATTCAGAAGCAATTTATTAGTAGTCTTATTAAATGAGACCCAGCTTTCTATGTAAGACATCCTTTTGCATTTCTCTCATTAGTCCCTTAGTGAGTACAAAGTCAGTATATGGATTGGCCACATAGAATCAAGCCAGTCGAAGAGCTAAGGACTCCATTATGACGTTTATATCACCTCTTTGATTATCTGACTATTTTCTCTTCTTTCTATGAAGGTGGAGTCTCTGTCTTATTCATTTGTGATTTACTCATCTCTGCTACATAATAGGTGATAAATACATGTTAACTGAGAGTAAAAAAGATACTAATATGACAAGTTATTAACCTTAAAGATTTCAACGGACTTAGGTTGAGAGAAGATAAGAAGACATATTTTTTAGCACACTTGTGTGGGAATTTGTAACTCTTTTTGTTTTTATGTTTGTGTGTGTGTGTGTTGTGTGTGTGAGAGAGAGAAGAGAGAGAGAGCAGGTACATGCCTGCTAAGGTGCACGCGTGGAAGTCAGAGGACCACCTTGAGTATCAGCTGTTGCCTTCCATCTAATTGGAGGATCTCTTGTTTTGTGACATCGTATGCCTTGTCAAACTGGTCCTTGAGCCTCCGGGGTTTCTCCTGCCTCTGTCTTCTGTCTTGCTGTAGCAGCACTAGGACTAAGGACATGCACACTATCTTGTTCGACTTCAATGTGAGTTCTTGGGATCCAAACTGAAGTCGTCATTCCCCATCCACTTCCCCCACCCATTCTTCATCCTCAGCTCCTTAATGGGCATCCAGCAGGCACCAAGCAGGGAAAGACAGTGTCTGGTGAGCCACGTCTCTCCACCTGGTTGGTGTCCTTTGCTCAGGTCATGGCACTAATCCCACATGGTGACCCTAACTGATCCCCTCCCTTCCATTCTCTCACCATAGTAATCTTGACTGTAAAAGATCCCATGGAAACTCAGGTTGGAGCATGTTCACAACTCTGCCCTTCATGGCCAGTGGGTGTTTACCTGCGGGAGGCTGGCGGACATGACCCCAAGTCTTTCTATTTCTTCCGTCAAGAGGCGAGGTATACAGCTCGGCCCACCAGGCTGGACTTTTCTCTGGCAAAGGGATGTGATTGATGGAACATCCTGCTGTTTCGAGCTTCTGCTTTCCGTCCTGGACCCTTGTACCTCCCACGTGAACGACAAGATTGCTGAGGAGGTGGGCGCGAGAATGGACCCCTCGGAGGACAGCTGTCCCAGGAGAAGCCCTCCCAGACCGGCGGTCATGATCAGCCCACCTATCAGCTGAGCAGCCAAGATGAGAAAAGACTAACTCAGTCTTCTGGAACCTTCTGGATGACATATAGACCCATGAGTGAAAAGACACGCTTGTTTTACCCTATCAAGATGTTCTTGGACTGTTGTGTTGCAGAATCTGTCACAACATCTCATTCAGAGAAAACGTCGAACATTGCTTTTAACTGTAACCCGGTGTTCAGGGCACTGACTGGCACGTGGTAGGTGCTCAAAGAACAATTGTTGAAACAATTAAGACATTTCTAAATGGAGTTAACATTCTAATAAGGAGCCCGAGGAGAGCGTGTAAGCAGAGCAGCGACACTTTGCTCACAGACTCTGATGGACACTAAGAAGGGAACACAATGGCTGGTGTGTACAGCTGGTCCTTCTCGTGGCTTCTGAGACCTGCCGTGGCCTTCTTTGTCCATCCGTTGCCCACCTCATCTCGCGCTTCTGACCAGCAGCACCGGCCCCTCAGATGCCACTGCCTCATTTCCTCAGGTCCTGCTCAGGTGTCATTACACCTTCATCAAGGGCCTCGCCGGGAGCAGAGAGATGGTTCAGTGGGTAAAGACGCCTGCTGCATCCCTGGCTACCCGAGCTAGAGCTCTGGAGCTCAAATGGTGGAAGGAGAGAAACAACTTCTGAAAGTCGTCTCCGGTCTCCACATGGGCTTTGTGGCATGTTAGCTTCTCTCTCTCATTCTCTCTCTCTCTCTCTCTCTCTCTCTAGTAAAATGTTAAGGTAAAGCTATAACCACTGCTAGCGTTTTCTTTGACATCTTCCCCAGCTGTATGATGTTCGCTCACAGCATTTGTCACCCTCTGGGGTGTTGTATGTTGACTTGCTCACTGCCTGTTTCCCCAAGTAAAATAAAAATTCCACAAGGGAGGGGATTTTTGCTCTGACAGTTTGTCTTCAGGGCAATATTTAAGCAGTGGCTATCAACATACTTTAGAAGTCATACCAGGAATAAGGCAAGGACTTAGACTTTTTTTTTTTTTTAAACCAGAATGCCCCAGTGAAAATCACAACATTCTGTAAAAACTAAAGATGTGCTCACAACGAGATTCACACACACCACAAGTATGGCTGCCTCTGCGGTCTGCTTTACGGGGTGCCGGGCTGGGAACTGTCCAATTCTCATCGGCATTTGTTCTTTGAAATAACTCTGACAGGTAGGCAGGGCAGACGTTATTCTCTTTGTTCACAGAGATAATGAAGGTCAGAAAGCTCAAGTAAGTTGCTGAAAGGAAGAGACAGTCAATGAGATACAGAGATGTAGACATTCAGAGAGAGAGAGAGAGAGAGAGGGAGAATTCGTATCACAGGGCTGTAGTTTGGGTTGCAGAGTGCATGCTTAGCACGCACGAAGCCCTGGGTTGAATCTCAGCACTGCACTCCTGAGCTTGATGGCACAGGCCTGGAGTCCCAAATGAAGGGGAGGCAGAAGGATCAGAAGTTCAAGGTCATCCTTGGCTACACAGGGAGTTTGAAGTTAACTTGAGCTACACGTGACCCTGCCCAATAATAATAATAATAATAATTCATATCACAGGTCATCAGACTCCAAGCCCGGGGCTTCTGTCACTATTTTTGACTCTGTCTCTATGTTGGATTTTACCTGTGACCTTGACTCCTAGAGGTCTGAGACACCCTTGCATTCCTGAAGGACCCTCTTCAATAGCGCAGGGCACCCTTCCCTGGGAAGACCGCGAGCTCCCCTGAGAGGCTTCAGAACCTCCCAATGGCCTTCAGATGTCCCCACCCTCTTGGCCTGATAGTCGGGAAAGCACGGGGAGGAGAGTTCCCTTGGATCCTCTGGTCCCCAATATCCCAGCTGGCCCGGCCTGAGGCTCGAGAGGAAACCCCAACTTGAGCAGGAGGGCAGCTGCTTTCTGCTGAAAACCAGAAAGAAATCCCAGCCTCCCCGGTTCACTTTGGTTTAAAGCGAAGCGTGTGACAATGGAGCTCTTCCCGCTCTCTCCCCTCTGCCATGTTGACAGAACACTGACTTGCTAATTCTGGCTGGGGATTTTCCCTGCCTGCCTGTTTTTCTCTTTTACCTTCAGCAATTGAAGAGAGCCAGTCTGCCTTTCAAAACTGCCGGAAGGCATCTGGGGTTTTGTGTATTTTTTTTTCTTTCACCTAATTCTGTGGGTCTTTTCCCAGATATGTATTTTCTCTCGAACTACCCTCTAACTTGTTGAAGTTTCCGCCCATGTGACTTCCAGCTTGAATTATCAGAAACCACAAGAGAGAGAGAGAGAGTGCGCGCGCGCAAGCCCCAAAGTGAGCGAGATGTCCCTGTGGGGAGCAGTCCCTCTGCACCCCACAGTGAGGAGAACACGGGGGTCAGGGGTGGCTGCTGTGGGGCAGGCAGGGGAGGCACTTGTGGAAGGTGGAGGGCTGGTGGTCCGCCAGCAGTCAGGAAGGGAGGCCAGCCGGTGCCCAGAGCTACCTGGGGCCGCGTGGGGCAGCCCGGAAGATCACAGCCATGCCACATAGCTCGGACAGCAGTGACTCCAACTCCAGCCGCTCTCCTCCCCCTGGCAAGCAGGTAGTCCTCGTCCCCCCATCCCTCCCTTCTCCTCCTCTCCCCATTCCCCCACCCCGCGCCTTCGGATTCTCCCAGGGTGGTGGTGCTAGCGGGGCAGGTTCCCTTGATCTGCTCAGGGAGTTATGCGGAGGAAGTAGCTAAGACTCCAGACATGACATTTGCCACGAAGCTATGCACAGCGGTTCCTGGTCCTGTCACCCTGATGCCTAAGCCCTCTTCCCTCTCCATTCCTGGGGAAGGGTGCCCCCTGCCTCTTCCTTGCAGGTGTGTATATGTGTGTATATGTGTGTATGGAGGTTCCATTAACAAGCTTTCTAGGAAGCAAAGAGGAGGTGCATTGCATCTGTTCTCCAAGGCAGGAGGAAAAGGGGGACAGGAGTGCCCCCATAGACTGCTGGCACGCATGAGCCTAATCCGTGGGATGGAATTTTGCAGGAGAAGCTGCAGGGCAGGATAGCAGCTGGGGCCAGGGATAACATCAGTCAATTACTAATTAATTTGTTCACTAATTAAAAAGGCAAGATACACAGTTGGAAGGAGGATGGACAGGTTTATGTACAGACAGCTTGACGCTTGGACAGCCAGTGAGAGCAAGAGGAGAAGGTGGGAGCCACAGCCCCTGCTTCTTTCTGCAAGGCTTCCTGGCAGGAGGAAGGAGATAAAGGAGGCAACCCTGACCCTCGCTGGATGTATGCACCCATAAACCACCTTAGCTCTGGAAAAAACATGGAGAGAGGGGTTCTGGCCATAGTGTCTAGACTTCTAGCCAGAAGTCCTCAGTGTGAGAGTTGCTAAGATTGGGATACCCCTTGCTTTAGAAAGTCCTTTTTCTTATTCTACATGTATCTCCATGGATCAAAAATCATCTATACCTCTGAGACTTAAAAGCTGCATTCTTGCCTCTGCACAGATATGCAAGGGGCTTTTACTGTGCTGCATTGGGAGCAGCTGCCATGGGACCCACCATGAACCCCTCACCAAAAGCAGCTGTTAGGAGTCCCATGGAGACATCTAGAATGATACACTGGGTCCCTGCTTAAGATGGTATCGTGGCCCAGGCTGCCTGGAAGTCTATAGCAAGCACTTCTTAAGAAGGAAATTACTCATGACTTTCATGGTAACCTGTCCTCCCCTCCACCCCCCCCCAAGAAGAGTGCATCCTCTAAGACCTCCTCTGCCAGGGTGGCCTGGAAGTGTTGGACAGGGCTAGGGGTGAAGGTGGAGAGTCGACAGACCACAGAGTCTTGCCCTGGGACCTGGGCCTGTCTGGCCCGCAGGGACACACAGGGAACAGCGTAGGAGTTGCAGAAGTTTCAACTCCATGAACTTTCAACATCGGGGCAAAGCTCGGGCTCATCTCGCCTGCCCTTCTGTGAGATGCAATCAAGGAACACACGAAGGTCCCTTATCCTCCCAAGCACCCATCCACATGACACCTGAAGCAGGTAGCCACCACCTTAACTCGTGGTTTGCGTCTGGGAACAGTGCTCAGGACAGGGAAGTACAATGACAGGGACGAAAGCAAAGGAGAGATGAACCTGGAGTGGACTTTCTGCCCAGGGATGCAGCCAGCACCCTCCTAGGGCACAACCCAGTGAGGTTGTGATGGCTGCTGGGAGGGGGCGCATCTCAAAAAAGCTTCAGAGTCCACACCAGAAGATTCCTCACTCTTGAATGACTGTGAGCTTGGGGAGCAGCTCTGAGAGACCCTCGTTTTCCTCTGGTTTGAAACAGAAATGGTGCTACCTATGCCAGAACTTGGGGAATTGTATAATATTGTCCCTGAACAGAAATTGGCACATAGTAGACTCTCAAGTAAGTCTTAAAAGGAAAAGAGAGAGAGAGAGAGAGAGAGAGAGAGAGAAGAACATCAAGAAGGTTCTAGGCCAAATTGAAAAGATGATGAGGCAAAAGATGATGTTCTCCAAAGACAGCAGAGGTGACAAAATGTGTTTTGCTGCCTTCACCAATTTCTGCTCAAAACAGACTGCTGAGGTCTCAGGGTCTCTTGTCTTCCTGCAGAATTGCATAAAAAAAGGTCCACGAAGTGCTGGGATGGAGAGCAGGGGATGGGGACTAGCATCCCCTTGGGTGTGGGCTTTGATAAATGGGGGTTGGCGAAGGAAGAGCTGAAGACCAAGAAGAAGGAGGGAAGAGAAGAAAAGGGAAGGAAGGGGGGAGGGGAGGGAAAATAGGAGGAATAAGAGGGGGGGGGAAGAATGGATGGTGGGGGAAACAAGGATGGGAGGTGCAGGGAAGGAAAGAAGAGGTGGTATGTGTGGTAGGATGTAAGTTGTGCCACTCACCACGACCTCTCTCTCCGGACAGACCCACCTAGCTCTTGTTAATCTCCCCAGGACTCATCCGACGATGTGAGAAAAGTTCAGAGGAGAGAGAAGAACCGCATTGCTGCCCAGAAAAGCCGACAGAGGCAGACGCAGAAGGCTGACACCCTGCACTTGGTGAGTGTCTGCAGGGGTCTTCGTCCCCTGGGGCCCAGGCTCTGCTTGCCACACCGGCGGAGCTGTGCGGCACAGCTGTTTCTGCCCGCAGGGGCTGCGTGTTGAAGGAGAGGCAAGGGGAGGGCGAGGGCGGCAGGCTGAAGGAAGGCTCTCCTCTCTTGCACATACTGACGGTGTCCTAGCAGAGAACAGACCAGGAGGCTGACTGGAGAACCGAGTCTTTCCAACCAGGAAGGTGGAAGGGATGGATAAGTTGGACGCGGGGATCTCCCAGGCTGGGTGGAAGGTGCAGGCATGTGCTCAGATAGAGCGACATCGTCCTTCCCAGCCACTGTGGGCCGCCGGCAAGACTGACATTGGAGGGATTTAGATGCTAACCATCCTGCATGTCAACACATAATCTCCTCTCTTCCTCGGGCAGCTGGACTGCCACCCAAATGTCCCTGCATTTGTGAGAAGGACTTGACTCCTTTTCCCTGATCATCATGGAAATTTTTTAATGTCATTAATGGCATCTCCAAGGCCAGTGGAAGATAAAACCTCAATGTGGCTATCTGGGGCAGTCACCATTCAGGTCAAGAAGCCACTAGTCCCAGACTTTTAGAAGAGTGGGCTTGGGCAGGGCGGGGTCTTGGGTAGTGCTGAGCTTCAGTTGTACTAGAAACCCAGGGTCCTGGCCCGAGCTTCTGAGTCCTGGCTGTGTGCTTCATAACTCGGTGCCCCTCCTGACCACCCAGCCTCTCTACCACCCCCTTCTTGTTCTACCCATCATGTTCCTGTTCAGCCAGTCTTACTTCACTGCATTCTTCCTCTTCCATCCCCTCATCCTTTCTTCTGTCTCTCTATCCCTCCTCCTAAAAATCTTCCCATCCCGCTAATATTCTAGGAAGTTGTGATTGTAAAATGTGTAAACAAACCAGCTCCTAATGATAATATGAACGATGGGAACACAGTATGGCGGCTTTAACCTTGACGAGAAATAAGATGTAGTTTGAGGAGACAGAGAGAAAAAAAAAAGATGCTGGTTTTCACTTGGCAAGGAAGCGGAGAGAGGTGCCTCACCTCTCATCTCTGACCAACACTTGTGTTTTATTGGCTAGATTCTTGGCATATGCGCCAAGACATTCTAACATGGTTTTCAGTTGACAACTATGTGCTAAACCAAAGGAAAAAAAATAAAGCAGCAGCAACCAATGCCAACTGTGCCCACAGTCCCTGTGTTAAGCTGCAGCCTGGGCATCTCACATGTTTCTGTGACCTGCTTGTGCCCAAAGAAGCCCTCACAACCAATGTCACTATGTGAAACTCGCATTCTCTGATTTTTTTTTAATGTTCTTTTGAGCAAGCATACCAACCTTTTTTTTTTTTTTAAGGGTAAAATCCTCTCTTTTTTTGGGCCTAAGTAAACAATGTTCTGGGCAGGCAAACTACAACAAGCTTTGTGAGCTGGTCATATTAAAAGAAGTAGAAAGTAATTGGTACTCAGAGATGCTGCAGCCAGGCATACTAGCTCTGCCCTGCCACTTTGTCTCTGGAGACTAGGGCCAGAAAAATCTTTGTTCCTTAGGCTCCAGGTTCCTTATCGATAGACAAGACAGGAATAGTTTCACAGAGAGAGTGAAGATAAAAAAAAAAAGTCAACAATAGGGCTGGAGAAATAGCTCGCAGCTGTATAAGTATGAGGACCAGAGTTTAAAGCCCCGGAGCTCATATAAAAGCATAGTGGGTGTGGCATCCCGACTGTAATTCTAGCCTGGGATCAGAGGCTTGGAATCCTCTGAGCAAGCTTGCTGTGAGACTAGCCTCAACTGCACGCTCCGAGTTTGATTGAGCACCTCAGTCCTAAAAGAACAAGGTGGAAAAGCAAGCAATAGAGGATGATTTCTACCATCAACCTTTGGCTTCTACCTGTATGAACACATAGGAATTTGAGCACATACATGAGGAAAAATGCAACAAGTTCATGTGGGGCTGGAGAGATAGCTCAGGGGTTAAAGCCTTTGTCTTACAAACAGAAGGACCTGAGTTTGGATCCCAGATTCCCTGTAAAACTGTCAGGGGGAAATGGTGACAGCCTGTACTTCTGGCCTTGGAAGGCAGAGCCTGGGAATCCCTAGAGCAATAGGAGGTAAAACAATGGATGATGATTCCCAGAGTCACACTCGGGCTTCCTCTTCTAGAGAGAGAGAGAGACAGAGACAGAGACAGAGAGAGAGAAATCTACACAGTCTGACATATAGTAAGTACTCAAAGGGATTCAGGAAGAGCCAGAATGAGAGTCCGCATCTTCCTTTTTCTCATCATCCTCATAATTTCATTTCTGATTCAGGTAGAGTCATTTCTGCTTTATTGTCAATGGCTTAGGTTTCAAGACTCCGTTTGCCCTTGACTCCCTTTCCATGCTTGCTCTACTTGCTGAGGTTCTAGAACCTTCTTCTGGCCATAGGTCCCGTCCACCAAGAATTTACAGATAAGGGTTTAGGAATTGTTTGAGTGTAATATCATGGCGGGGTCACTTTAGGGTTCATTTTAGAGTCTTAACCTCAGGTAATCTGTGTTGTTAATCTTGATTGTTGGAACTGTTATCAATCTTAAATTCCCAATTATCGATTTTCTCTGGAGAGAGCATGGGATGCTGGCCATTTGTCGCTTTGAGAATTTGTCCTTCCTCTAGGCACTGTGCACTTGATGATGCAGGAGGGACGGGGTCTCTCACACTGACTGCATTCTAATGTCCTCGGTCCTGACTAACTTTATGCTACTGTATTTGCTGATTCTTTTCATAACTGTGAAATTTGTTTACTAATTCCTAAAACACAAGAACAAACTGATGGCATTTTCAACCAGTCAGAGAAAGCTAAATTATTTCATAAAGACAGTCAAGGCACTTGGGCAAGGATGTGGGGGGGGGGGGCTGGGTCCTTCCTTATCCAACATACAGACTAATTTTTTTAAAAAAGGGAAATGGGGACTGGTAAAATGGATTAGTGGGTGAAGGCATCCGTGTACAAACCTGGCAACCCAAGTCTAATCCCTGGCACCCACATGGCGGAAGGAGAGAACCAACTTCTGAAGACTACCTGTGACCTCCATACATGTGCCACGGTATATGCATGCCTACTCTCGCTCGCTTTCTGTAATTAATATTTTTAAAGGAAATAAAGAAGCCTGGGGTCTGACAAAACATATAATTTTTAAAAAATGAAAAAAATCTTTTCTCAAATAAAATACAAGGGCTGGAGATGATAGCTCAGGGTTAAAGCCTTTGCTTTGCAAGCCAAAGGACCTAAGTTTGGATCCCAGATCCCACGTAAAAATATCATATGGAAATAGTGACAGCCCACTAGCCCTGGAAAGTGGAGCCTGGGAAACCCCACACAAAGCAATATCAAGATAGAGTAATCCAGGGTGACCCCAATGTCACCCTTGGCGCACACACACTCAAGTGCCCTCTTAGTACACACAAACACACATACACACACAAACACACACACAAAAAAACACAAACTCTAAAATCATAACAGATAAAAATAGTATATATATATGGTTTATACATAAAAAATCTACATAGTTCAAAATACTATATGCAACATCAAAAGCAAATGAGAAACTGGGATAAAACATCTGTAACACTTATGACCAAAAAAAGCTTGTTCCCTGAAACAAGCTCTTATGAAAGCTTGAAAGCCTTATGACCAGGAAAACAATTAGCCCAAAAAGAAACGAGCAATGATTGTGAATAGGCAATTTACACAGAGAGAAATAAATTGTGCACACGTATAGGAAAATATGGCCGACCTCCATATGCTAATTAAAGCAAAAGTGAGGTTTCTCTGGCAGGTTGGCAGGGTCAAAAAAAATGGTGGCTGAGACGTGAAGCTGCCGTGGGAGCGAGGAGGGGCGGTGCCCGTGTCTCTAGAGGGCAATAGTGGGGCCCGTGCCTGCAGACTGCAGTTTGACCAGATCCACCCACCTTAGAAGTGCACTTACCCTGCGTCTCAGCAGCTTGTCACTTGGATCTGCCCACGAGAATATAATGCTGTTTCATTAAATGACATCATTGGGTTTAAAAAATACTTATGAGAGCGAGAGAGATCAAAGGATAGAGCCTCTCATATGGGTTCTGCTGATCAGACTCAGGTCGGTAGGTTTGTGCACAGGGACTTTTATCAGCTGAGCCCTCTCATTGGCGCTAGGGTATGTTCGTGTGTATGTGCATATGTATGTGCATGCGTGCATGAGTGTGCGTGTGCGTGTGTGTGTGTGTGTGTGTGTGTGTGTGTTGTGTGTGTGTGTATGTGTGTTTTTCTGGGGATTAAGCCAAGGGCCTTGCACATGCTAGGTGCCCTACATGCTAGGCATATGCCTGATAGCTGAGCTACATCTCCACTCCCTGCTATGTTATTCCTTATAACAAAGACCAGAAACAAGGTTAAAAACTCACCAATAATATAAATAGCAATTATTAACAAAATTGTGGAATACTGCAGAGCGGTTAGAAGACTGAGCTGCATCTAATGTAGAGAGATTAGCAAGTCTGTGTACTCTTCAGTAAGCAAGGCACAAGCATGAGACCTAGTTTGCTCCCACCTCTGTTCCAGTCATCTGTGTTGTTTGTGTTAGTGTACAAAGCAATTTCAAATGGACTAGCAGAGTGAGCTAATGCCATCTGTTTGTGAACTGCAATACTGAAGATCACAGACAGGAAGCACACCACTTGCAATTCTTTTATCCTCTTTATCTCAGTCCATGGGTGAAGCAATTGTCCATTGGGATTTGGGTGACCCTAAGTGTTACCCTACTTGAGTGGTCCTATTCATCTACGATACTAGATGAGCCTTGTAAGAGGTGGTAAGTCAGTTTCCTGTGGGGGACGGTAGCAGTTCTCTGGAATCTTCGAGGATTCAGGACTTTTGAGTCAATGTCCAGGGTCAGTGGAAAACATAGCTGAAACCAGGCCAGAAGCAATGTTCACGAGAGGACTGAAGTACAGGAATTAGGTGGGGGAGGGGCAAAATCAGCTTAGAGCTGTACTGTCTCATCTGGTCTCAGGGACAAAGTGAGGTAGCTTGAGTGGGAAGCAACACGCCAAGGTGCCCTCCTCAAACGCCATGAGCCAGGGGACTGGCTTCTGCTGGTTCTTCAAGGAATCTCAGATTAGTTCAAGAAGAAAGAAATGTTTCATGTCACATATCATAGAAAACCATATCAATGATCACTAAATGCAGCTTTGAATGAATGCTATAAGCAAGAAAGATTAAATAATGGAGAATAAGAAATTTGCAGGGATGTCAAATTTGGCCACTAATCACCACTGTCACAAAGAGTCAAACACGCAAGTCACAATATCAGACTTAGCTGTATCGACTGTTGCAAGGAGATATACATGGAGGAACAAGAAATGCGTTTGCCTCTTCACTGCCTAAGGTGTCCTCAAGCTACTGTCACTGGAGTTCTAGAACTGGTCATAATGTATAAAGGATGTCAATTTGACATGCGTTAAGTCCTTTTAGCCCACCGCTTTGATTAACTTACTGCTTTTTCATTGTGTTACACCCTACTATCCCACTGTCTCAGAGTAAAGACAGGGAGCAGCTAGAGACAAAGGAAGTGAAGACTTCATCATCTGTGAGAGGGATCACTGTTTTCCTCGCTAAGTGCTCTTTGAGCCACAGCTGACTTAATCGTGAAGCGATCTGTCCACGATCATACAGCAGTAGTCGTTCAGGCCCCTCTTCTTTCTAACTTCTCTCCTCCTGTCTCTTCCCCTGTCTCTGTCTCTCAGAAATTTTCTCTCAAGCCTACATGTTCTTCTGATGCCTTTTCTTACATCGATACAGTCCTGCCACATTTAGGGAAACAAAAGTGGGTTTTTTTTTTTTGTTCTTGATCAGTTGCGTCCATCTTGGCAGAAGAGTCTGCATCAACATCAGAAGCTAGGGAAGTAGCCATACCATAGCATGGAAATTTTTGAGAGTGGGGGCAACTTTCTCTCCTGCCTCATGCAACATGCCAAAGTATGCTTAAACTATACCGAACCACTGAGCCAGCTCTCTCTACTTTATCCATCTGCCCAGGGAGTGATCCACCTACTATGAGCTAGGTCCTTCCTCATCAATTAGAAAATTTTTGGCAGACTTGCAAAGGGCTTTTCTTAACTACTAATTCCTCACAGATGGGCTTACCAGTAGGCACAGGCCTCCCTTCTCTACACTTTATCTCATGACGCACTGAATTAAATTTTTCTCTTGCTGAAGCAATGTGCTCCAAAAGTCACACTTTCTTTGCCCATCTTTAGACTTGGTCAAGAAAATAAGACCTTTCTCTTTCTCTCCCTCCCTTCCTCCTTCCATTTCTTCACATGTATATAAATTGAAACCAATTTTTAGATATGTGCATAGCAATAAGTATTAATATCATGCATGAGGATAATTTTGGGAAAAGTAATTCTTATAAGATCGTGTGGAAAAAATGATCTCTTAGGATACCTGATTCATGAATATTTGTAAATAATAAATACTTCATCGATGCTATAAAATTAGTCAGATGATTAATGATGGAATTGAGCACATTGAAGCACATTTATTTTTTCCCTCTCTTCCTCTTATATTTGTACAATAGAATTTTATGCTATACCAGAAATGACTTGCAGACATGTATTTATGAACTTAGAACTAACTGTATAGATTTGTGCTTATTAACTTAGAAGTTCATAAGATAGCACTGAGAGAAACACAAGTCACAAAGAGTGCACAAGTACCGTTCTTCTCATGCAAAATCTAAGGGCTGTAGGATGGTCACATGTACAAAGAAATGACTGTGGTCTCCAAAATGTTAGCATTGGTTGCTTCTGAGCGGTTGGGTTTGAGTAGTTTTCCTCACTTCTAACACTATTTTTTTTTGCATTAAAAATAGTTTATTTACTTACTGTGTGTGTGTGTGTGTGTGTGTGTGTGTGTGTGTGTGTGTGTGTATCTCAGAGGGCACATGTATCCCTGTGAAGGACCAAGGGTGACTTCGGGAATCATCCTGGATTGCTTCTACCTCTTCTACACACTTCTACCTGCTTTGCTCTGGGATTTGCCCAGGCCCCGCCTTCCAGAGCTGGATGTGCAGGCTGCTGTCATTTCTGTCTGGTATTTTTACATGGGACCTGGGATCCAAACTCAGGGCCTTCTGCTTACCAGACAGGGTCTTAACCCCTAAGCCATCTCTCCAGCCTTTTTTTTTTTTTTTGCATTGTTAAAATTATGATAATCATGTGCCATTGAAATAATCAGGAAAAAAGTCCAAAAAAAAAAAAAAAAAAAAATCATCTTTTTTATTTGGGGAAGAAAAACATATGGAGAAATTCACCACCCCATCTGTGTATCCCGGCATGATCAGTCAGTATGTTAGGATGGGAGGCACCGCGTCTTGAAGAATACTGTCTTACATGGGATGGTAGATGCCAGTCACAAGCCAGCAGCTTCCGGGTTCCCCAGAACCCTGTCTTCCAGAAGTCATCCCCAGCAGAACCTTGGCTTCTTTTGTAAACAGAGTGGGAGGGTCTCGCCACACAGTCCACGCCATCCAGAGTTTTCAGATGTCCTCTGAGGGCTGGGATTGGCCGCTGCTCAGCTAGATCCACCGGACAGACTTTTCAGGCTGTGGGATTTACGAGAGGGTCTCCCACAGATCCACATGATGGCTAGTGGAGGGCTAGCAATAATTTCGGTCATGATAGCTTATTCATGGAATTCCAGAATTTAAAAAAAAGGAAGCCCGGAGATCTTTCAGACCAACCCGTGAATGTTATCAGGGAGGAAGCTGGTGTCTCAAGGATACCCAAGAGGATACTGGTATCTCAAGGATACCTAAGAGTCCAAAGCTGTCGCCTCTCTACCAGCTGCATCTGTTTTGTGCCATTTTGCTGATCAGAGCTTTGCAGCACAGTGACACTGCTCCCGTCTGCCAAGAGGCAGACCGCCACCAAGATGACACACACCACAACATGACACATGCCAACATTCACACACAGAAAGAGACTAAACAGGTAACACAAGGTAGATAAGGGCTAGAGTTGAAATGCTCTTTTCTTTAGAAATAAATAACCCTAAGTTTAAAGGCCAATGATGTTTTGGGGGAAAAATATTTGCATCATATGAACCAAAGGATTTATTATTTGAACTAGGAAAGAACATCTTTTAAAGGAAAACATCAAGGTAGATCAATAAGTGGGCAGAAGATGTGCTCAGAAAGCTTATGCAATATTTTTCCACCAAAATGAAAATAACCTAGTTTTCTGTTTTGCCGATGAAAATATCACAGGTTGAGGAAGGTTTCTCAACCTCAGCACTAGTGACATTTCGAATCTGGTCATTCATTCATTCATTCATTCATTTCTTTTTCAGTATTGGAGATTGAAGCTTATGTGTGCTGGGCAAGTTCTCTACCCTCGAGATATTTCCTCAGCCCCAACCCCACTCCAACCAACACACACATACACTTTTTAAATTTTAAGACAGGGTCTCCCTAAGCTGCCCAGGTTAGCCTTGAACTAACTTAGAGGTCTCGAACTTTCCATCTTCCTGTCTCAGCTACTCAAGCAGCTGGGCTACCAGACCCGGCCAATCTGATGATTCCTATATATGGCCATCTTGTGTGCTATGAAATTTAAAGTCTGTCCAATAGAACTGCCCCCCCCCCACCCCGGTATGAAAACAAAAAAAAAATATTTCTGGAATGCACCAAATATTCCCTAATGGAAAAAAAAAATCACCCGATTAAAACACATATAAGGAAGCCATTCTTCTTTCGTGGTAATTAATAATTTGTGACATTAAAGTAAAACTAAGAAGCCTTCATAAAACTAGTTGACAAAATTAATTATTTTAAAAGAATGAGCTTAAGGACTTCTCTGCATCATTTCTGGTTTGCTCTAGACTCTTAAGAATCAAATCATACAAATTAGCAAGATTGGGACGTGCGTTCATACCTAGTTACCCTATCTTACACAATTATCTTACAATGCTTACTGAAAATTAGAAGATTTGCTGTGCTCTTTGCCCCATTAATCTTTCTCTGAGGAATTTATCCCAGGGAGGAGGGAAAAATGAACAAAGACAAACTGGAAGGCATAGAGGTGTTCACTTCCATTGTTAATTTATGATAGAGACATTTTGATAGCAGTCAAAATGTCTGAATCAAACGACTATGAGCAAGTCACAGATCATGAATTGGATGAAGTTTCCATAAAAATACTACTTGTAACAACAGTGTGACCCTGAGCATCATGGGCTGGTGTGATAGCAGTGTTACAACAGAAAACAAAATAGAAACTGTAGTTCCGCTAGGGTTGGGATTTTATTTTAAAAAATAACTGTGTTGTTAAAAAAGGACAAGGTAACAGTAAGTAGAAATGAAAACAGGCATGTTAGGGGGCTAGATCATGGGTGGCTTCAAGATTTTCAGTATAGTAACACTGTACATTTTACTTTTTAATGTTTTAGCTATTAGAACAGGCATATGTGTAGAGGTCAAAGGACAATTTTCAGATGTCAGTTCTCTCCTTCCTCCAAGTGGGCCCTAGGGATCAAACTCCAGGTCACTAGGTTTGTGCTCAAGCACCTTTACCCAATGAACCATCTCTCCAGTGCACAATTCAATAATCATAATAACTATAATAATGGGCTGGAGAAATGGCTCAGGGGTTAAGACTTTGCTTTGCAAGCAGGAGGTCTTGAGTTCGGATCCCAGGTCCCATGTAAAAACTCCAGGTGGAAAAGGTGGTTGCCTGCACTTCAGGATCTGGTGGGCGGAGCCTGGGAAACCCCAGAGCAAAGCAAGAAAGAAGGAGGTAAAAGTGATCCAGGATGATTCCCAAAACCACCCTTGGTCCTCCACAGGGACACACAGTACCCTCTGATACACACACACACACACACACACACCACACAGAGTAAATAAATGAAATATTAAAATAATAGAATAATTAAAATGCTGAAATAGTTAAGAAGTAAACGAGAGAGAGATATCATTAAGCTAGAATTCAGGGGGCAGATTTTGGTAGGAGACCTTACAATGTATCCTTCAAACTGGGATACTTTAGGGAACAAAAAAAGACTGTAGCAGACGTTATACCAGGTGTGAACTAGGACAGTCCCAGAAAGCTTGAGGGAACCGAAGAAGGTGACCCAAATCACTTATAAAAACTCTAAGGTCATGAGAAAGTTCAAAGCCAAGCAAAGGGCCTTCCCAGGGTAAAAGGCAACTAGACAGATGCTGTAACTGAAATATTTCCTGGGCATTCAGCTGACGTAAGAACGTGCCTTCTGCTTCATTGACAGAAGTGGGGTGTCTAGAAAGTTATCCAGGCAGAGTCCAAGACCCAGAAATGCGCCACCTGCTCTTCCCTGCCTGCCTCTTCTCCCAGGCAGGCGGGTTTGTTCTAGACCCGAAAGGTCAGCCTCGAGGTGCTGATCCGAGTCCCTAATTCCGTGATCTTGCATTCAGCGTACTCCTGGAAACCAGACCAACGCGTGCATCCTTAGCCACACGAAGTGAAAAGTGACTGAAAGAAAAGGAAAGTTCAGTATTGAAAGTGATGTGGGGACTTGGATGGGCCGTGAGGAGGGGAGGGCCTTAGAGATCCTGAGCTGGGAGATCAAGTGTGAGTCAAAGAGGAGATTGGGAAGGTCTGGGGAAGGGGGCCCAAGGCAGAGCCGGAGCCAGGCTGAGGCATTAGAAATGCTGGGTCGTTGTGTTCATGTGTGAAACTGTGAGGAATGAAAATAAAGGCACGTCTGATGAGCTGCAGGCAGGCGGTTTGGAGCTGTGTGAACAGGAGCTGGGCTGAGAGCATGGGGGTACACAGAACTCACTCTATATCCTTAGGGTGTGGATTGGGGGACTTCTCAGAACCTAACTTCTAATCACAAAATAGGAAGCAGCTCCCCCTTCCATGAATTTGAACAGAGAGCACGTGTAAGCACAAAGCAAGGATACGTCTTCAGGCAGGTCAGCCTCAGATGGGTGGGCTCCTTCGTTACAGAGCCCACCTTTCCATCTAAAGCCAGCCGGTGTCCTCTCATCCGTGGAAGGGTACCACTATGTAAATATCGCCAGCTCTTCCTTTTCACCCTATCTTCTGCAGTCTCCTTGGTTTGGTCTGCTTGGGGGAGGTCGCGGTCAAGCGGGGGGATTAGTGTCAGAGTTGTGGTGGCAGGGCAGTGTCATTCAGCTGTTTCCTCGCCACGGCTAGGTCTGCGCTAGGTCTTTTGTTGTTAGACATTTTTAATGTTTATTTCTTTGAGAGAGAGAGAGGAGAGAGAGAGAGAGAATGTGGTAAACATACCATGGTGTAGAGGTCAGAGGACAATTTTCAGAAATGGGTTCTCCCCTTCCACCTTGATCCACCTTCTGGGGATCGAACTCAGGTCCCTAGGCTTGCCAGCAGGTGCCTTACCCACTGAGCTGGCCCTAAGCCTTAAAAAAAAAAAAAAAAAAAAAGACCTTCTCAGATCCTTTTGCAACCATCCCTAAGAAGAAGCCATTGAAGATTTGAATGCTGGATTAAACACTCTCTGGGTAGCCTTCCGGGTGCCACACATCTACCCTGCGGATGCATCCTAGGGTTTTGTGGGATTCTAAATTAGCAATCCTGCAGCAGGATGTTGTTGAGCTGGGCACCAAGCACTGTCTTTGTCATGGAGGACAAACCCTGCGGACAATGAAAGCACTCCCCCCCCCCCCCCCCTGCAGAGCTCAGCAACCCAAAGGGAACTAATGTGACCGTGTTTTTTAGCTGAGATTCAAGCAGAAGCCACTGCTTCTGATGCTGAGCAACTGTCTCACCAATAGTTAATAGTAAAGTGCCTAAAGAGTTATTTGAAAAAAAATTTTAACTTAGAGATTTCTTCCCAATTCTTTAAAACTCTTTGTTTTATGTTATTATAAATAGAAATTTAATGGGATTTAGATCAACGAGATTGATACGATTAAATATCATGCATGTATGTGGTTATGTTATTTTTAAGAACCCGCAGTGAGCATGATTCTCAGTTTGGCTAAGTACCGGGCTCCCCTGCAAAGAATCTTGGTGCCGGTGACCTACCCCAGAACAATGAAATTTGAACCTGTGGGGCAGGAGTGGAGTGGGGTGAGGATCATTTCAGGCTCTGCATCAGTGGAGTGCGCAGCCAGGGTGGGAATCGGAATCAGCAGCGTTAAAGCTGTCAAGGGCAGGCTGCAGAATGTGAAGCAAATATGGAGCAATTATGTGAGTGTTTACTCGGGTGGTCTGTCCTGGCAGCCAGGGGGCTTAGGGCAAAACCATCGCTTCAGAGCCAGTGAGATAACTCCATACATAAGACACTGCAGTGTTGTCCTCTTACCTCCACATATGCACACACACGCGCACACACGCACGCACACACACACAATTAATTAATTAAAAAAAGAAAACTAAGCATGTCAATGCATGTCAAGCCTTTGCTTTAATGGCATTTGTTAGCTGTTTGCTTTCCAGAATTGGGCTTGTGCCCGGTACCCTCCTATCTTGATCTATCCATGGAGATTGCATTTGGCTAAAAGTACTAGATGGATATCAAGAAGAACTTTCAGCAAGCCATTTTTTTCTCTCACCTACCAGGAAGTTCAGAACTGGACAGACCTGGCTAGAGACAGGAAAAACAAAGCTCTGTATCTGCACCCACCATCCTAAGTGTGGTTTTCATCCTCACGGCTGCAATTTGGCGGCTGAATCTCCAGACACATGCGCCGACCTCTCTAGCTGCAAAGGAAGCTGGGTATTTGAGTCTGTTTAAGGGAAAGCAAGGGAGGAAGTTAGGATGGTGCTGAAGGATCAAGCTGTGGGATTTTCCACGTAAGGTCCATGAACCTTCTGACCCTGCCAATAACTATCTATCTGCGTGCTGGGTTGAGGAGGAAATGTATAGGGACCATTTTTACCTCACGAAAATGGTAGTTAGAACATTCAGGGAGAAGGCCAGGCACCAGCCTGGAGCTGGCCGGCCCCGGACAAAGCCCTGCTCTGGTTGCCTGCTGACCGCGGCCGACACACAGCCCAGCAAGAAGAGGCCGGCTGGCCCTGGCCCTCCTCACAGCTTAGCTGTCTGGGGCCGAGGGACTGGCCCGGGGATTCCCCACCACTTAGGAGCTCTCAGTGACCCCCTCTTCAGCCCCTCCAACGGGGGATTTCCCAGAATGTTCCCATCTCTACCTCAGGAGGCCTCCTCCTCAGCTGAGCCCCAAGCTGCTTGGTAGCTCTTGTTAGAAGTGGTGTCAGGTGACCCCCCCCACATACACACAGGTGAAGGTGAGCCTTCAAATTAGCATGAGTTGGGGAATCAAGATGACTCTGGAAAAGCTAATGGGGCTAAGGTGGGAGATGATCATTAAATCTGTATCCTCTTCTGAGACAGGAAGGGCGCAAAGGCAGACTTGGAAGTTGAGATTCCCTTCAGGTACTGATGCCCCAGTTTATAAGCTGTGTAACCCTCCACAAGTTCCTTAACTTCTCTGTGCCTCACTTTCTCCTCTTCTGCAAAAGGTGGATATCATGTATCACTTCAGGTGTTACAAAGTTTAAACATGATGATAACCACAAAAATGCTTTACAAGAGGCATTGGTAGGTGCATGCTGGTATTCAGTAGGTGTTCATTATTATTAATATTGTGTTGGGCCCAGGTATTCTTTTTACAAAATTGGCTTTCACTAATCTTATCTATGAGTCTGGTTTTCTGTCTACACACACACACACACACACACACACAGAGCCCTTCCCAACGTATGTGCCAGGGGAGGGGCTTGCTAATTAATACATGTACATTCTGGTAGCCGATTTGGGGTCTGAAATAGTGGCGTGTTGGGGGGGGAGCTGGGTTCCCTTAGTGCTGTGACTGTCAGCGTTAGTTGCTGTTAGAACCCCTGGGGAGTCGTTAAGAGACTAATTCCCAGACTCACCTCAGAACCACAGGGCAGCCTTGCTAATGCTCTCCACCTCCCCACCCCCCATGTGTGGCTAAGGTTGAGGATCTTTGTTTTGGTGCCCCCATCCGGTTCTCAAGTAAGGGAACTGGGGCTCACAGGGAAGAGAGTGAGGTCTCTTCCAGGATGTGGGTGGGCAGCTTGTAGCAGCAGGCACGTGTACTGTGTCGTGGATGGAAGGGTTTGGTTGACTCTTAGCCTACATAGAGCTGAACTGTGTCAGGTCATGTTCGTAGTGCACAAGAATCACCAGACCCCGGCCGCTGCTCTCCCTGGGAAGGCACAGGGACCCCAAGACTTCTACGTGCACCCTAGACTCTGCAGTCCACCCCCAGGTCCGGCTCCTTCCATTCAGGAGAGAGAGGAAATCCATGCCAAGCCCTGCTCGGCTTCCTCTGGGCTGCCAGTCTCTGGATGGAAGGTGCTGCATGTCTGAGAAGACAAGTGTCTTGAGAATTTTCCTGCAGTTTCTCATAGCCGCTGCTTAGGGTCTGAGATCATTTAGGAGAGTATGAGGTGGAGTCTCCTCCTGGTCCCAGTCGGCCTGGTCTGTCGAATGGACTTAATGACAGCGGCTGGCTTTCAGTGTCCATATCCGATTACTGTGAGGGGCGTGATCACGGGACCCAAATGACTTTTGCAAGGTGCAGAGCAGGTGACACGGAGGCGGGAGGCTGTCTCCTCTCCCAGGTCATAGCTAAAGCTCAAACTTCCTTCTCCTACTCCCTGCCCCTGCCTTCCTTCTTGAGTTCAGGGTCTCCCCGCCCCCCATCTCCACCCCGTGCATATTGGGAAGTTGGAGGTTCTGGGTGTCGTCCTTTTGGATGAACAGCTGCTCCCATAGGCACCAGTGCCTGGAGATCTGTCCCACAGAGCTGCAGAGCGATGCCGCCCAGATCAGCCACTTCCTCCTGCAAGGAAGCCAAAGCCAAAGCCTTTCTCGAGCGCGTGGCGGGCTGCAAGACCCCGGGCTCACGAGCTGCGCTCTCACAGGAAGTCGTCTGGCTCTCTGAGGTGAAGCCACGGTTGGAGGTGGCAGGCGGTGACCGTGCAAGGCTTGCTGTGGTTCCAGCTCCAGGATCTGCAGACCCCGAAAGGGGGCAGAGGAAGCTGGAGAGCCCGGCGGAGCCTGCTGTCACTTCCCGAAAGCTGGGCCTGCCTCTAGGCGGGGAGAAGGTCAGAGCCCGCCCACCCCGTCCCTGCTCGCCGCCTGGGGGTTTGCCCAGGCTTTTCAGAGCACGGAATTTACGGTAAAAGCTGCCACTAGTGGAAACTCTCAGAGGGGGTGAGGAAAAGGGTTGGAGGAAGAGGCCAGAACTCCCGGCCCCCAGTTCCCGTCTTAGCAACAACAACCCAGCTCGCCGTTTTATTTTACCTTTCGGTAAGGGGGGGAAACGCCTGCTCAGTAAAGGGGACTATGACCTCTCTCTCTGGGATGTGCCAGGAAACAGAGTAAACTGCCAACCTGGCCAAATCAACAGGAGGAGCGGCCAGGGACTAACTCCACATCTGGCTTCCAGTATCCCCAGTCCCTCTCTAAGATGGGGGTTTCCTTGCATACCCTAGTACATTCATTAGCTCAGCCCGTCAGGCTGAGGCCAAGCATGTTCCCCTCCCACCTTCAAGAAAAACAGAGGCAGGCTTCATGAGGGGGACTGTGGTCACATTGTCCTGCCACCTGGAAAAGAAGTCCCTGGGGTCAGATGATTGACAGTGTGGCTGACGAATCCCATTTAGCTCTCTCAGCCATGTGCCTAATCCATCATTTAGGACAATTTTCACTATATTGTTTTCGTTTATTTGAGAGAGGGGGTTGAAGGGAGAGAGCAGTCACTTGTCGAGGTCAGAGGACAACTTTCAGAAGTCACTTCTCTCCCCTTCCACATTGTGGACTCTGGGGATCGAACTCAAGTAGCCAGGTTTGTGCAAAGGCGCCTTTTACCTGCTGAGCCATTTCACCTGCCCTATTTAGGGCAAATTTTAAATGTCAAGTTATCTTCCATCTGCTAACTACCAGCACACTTATGAGTCAGCATTCTCATGCCAACAACAGATATTATCAGTCCATCAACACACAGTGGAGTTCACTTGATGTGCAAGGCTGAAGCATTTAATAAGCATTTGAATGATTAAAATTAACTTACTAACATATTTAATCAGGGTTTTCAAACATCCTGGTCAGCAGGAACTAGGATACCTGTTAAAAGCTCAGAATTCCACAGCTGGGGAGTTGGCTCCATCAGTAAAGTGCTTACCTTGCAAGTGTGAGGACCCGAATTCAGGACTCTGGAACCCACATAAAAATCCAGGAGTGGTGGCACGCGCCTGTCATCCTAACCATGGTGAGATGGAAGGTGGAGACAGGCAGACAGGAAGCTAGTCTGGCCTGCATAGTGAGACCCTGTGTTAAACAAAAAGTGAAAATTTCCTGAGGACTAACATTTGAGGTTGTTCTCTGATTTCTGCCTGCACCTTGTGTGCACACTCAAGAACACACACAAACATGCACATCCATGCATAAACATACACATATCCACAAACATACACACATGCACAAAGATGTGTACTCGTGTACACACGTACACATGTGTACGACATACACAGAAACACGTGCACATGCATGTGCATACACAAACATGCATGTAAACAATATACACCTTCACACATATGCACACTCATGGACACATATACATATGCAAAAAAAATCTCAGTTTTCGGATCTTCTCCCAAATCCCAAATCCCCTAAGTTCTAACCTCTGTATTTCTGGAAGGGTTGTAACTGGAAAGGTATAACAGACCTGTGCAAATACTACGTATGCTGTTGTCTGCACCAAAGTGGAATTCATTTGCATCTCCAGTGCCCTGTCCCTTGGGGAGGAACATAATACTTAGCAGGGGAAGTCTGTTTGGTCAGGCCCTACAGTCATACTGATCATGCGCTTTCTTTGGGCTTTCTGGAGGTTATGCCTTAACAACTGCTAATTACCCAAATACCATCACTGGTCAATAAATAATATAGACCAGATTCAGCTTTCTTTGTCCTTGAGGCAAAAGAACCTGTTTTCTATACAGACTTCAGACACTCTGAGAGTACAGGATCCCAGCCCCATCCATGAATGGTCTCATGTTCTGTGGTTTTAGTTATCCATAGTCAACTGCAGTCTGAAGATATTAAATGGAAAGTTCTAGAAATAAACAACTCACTAATAACTCTGATTGTATCATACTGTTAGAAGTGTTCCAACAATTTTCAGATTTCATTTTGATGTATTGTTAGTCTCTTATTGTGCCTAATTTCTAATCTTTTATCATAGTTTATTTATACATATATAGGGGAAAAACACGTAGTACATCCTGAATACCAAAGTTGCAGGAATGACTTGGAATGTATGCACCATAGATAAGGGGAGACTACTTTCCTGTGAAACCCACCCTTGGGTGGGCGGTAGGGAGTAAAATAGAACACTGTGACAATCTTGGACCCTTTTATGTTTATACAGTTCCTGAGTGTCATAGAATCTGGGTAAAGCAGACGGTATTTGTATGGCTAATGCAAACACTGGGCACATGTGGTGAACACATGGTGCCGGAGGGAAAGAAGTGAAATTGGCACAAGATGTTGTTGCAAACTGCTCTCCATTTGCCCAGGATTTGGCCTGCCTTCCAGTTCCCTTGGCACACGCCTACTTCACTCATCTCCCAGCCACACACAGACATGCTGTGCTTGTACATGTGCACACATGCGCGCAAACACACACACGCACGCACGCAAACACACACATGCACACACGCACACGCACCACATACACGCATGCACGCACACACACACTCACCTGTTTATTGTGGTTTGTCCCCACCAAACCTATGTGGTTTGTTTCCCAGTGGAGCAACACTGTTGAGGAGTAAGTAATGCCTCCTTTAAGTCATCTCCTGGAAGAGGAGATTAGGCCAGAAAGAAATTAATATCTGTATCTCTTTCTTCCTCCCTTCCTTCCTCCCTTCCTTCCTCCCTTCCTTCCTTCCTTCCTTCCTTCCTTCCTTCCTTCCTTCCTTTCTTTCTTTCTTTCTTTCTTTCTTTCTTTCTTTCTTTCTTTCTTTCTTTCTTTCTTTCTTTCTTTCTGTCTCTCTTTCTTTCCTTCTTTCTTTCTTTCTTTCTGTCTATCTTTCTGTCTATCTTTCTTTCTGTCTTTCTTTCCTATCCTTCTCTCTCCCTCCTTTCCCTCTTTCCTTCCTTCTGCCTTTCCTCCTCCCTTCCTTTCTAGAGATCAAAGCTAGGACTTCATAGTCTCTTGCATGCTTGGTAAATTATCCACCACTGAAGTCTCGGCCTTTCCATTTACTTATTTGGAGACAGGGTGACAAAGGTCTCTCTTTCCTCTTCCTAATCTGGACTGGCCTTCAAGTCCCAATCCTCCTGCCTCAGCTTGCTGGTACCGAGGATAGGCTTGTACCTCCTCCTCTCACTCACCTTTCTCATTTCTTAGAATCTGGGCTGGTTATCATGGCAGTGGATTATGAGAGAGGCCGCCTCTCCCTTCTTTCATACACTCGGCCCTCTTGCTGCTCACCTGCTTATCCATTTACTTTCCCACCACACAGTCATAGTTGGTGCCATGTTCTTGAACCTCCAGAACCAAGAGCTAAGTAAACCCCTCCATGAGCTAAGTAAACTGCTCCTTATAAACTACCCAACCCGTTATTTCTTAATATGCTATTTATTTATTTTGGAAAGAGAAAGACGGGGGGGGGGGATGTATAGGCAGAGAACAACTTTCGGAAGTCAGTTTTCTCCTTCTACCATGTGGGCTTCCAGATATAGAGTTCAGGTCTCAGGCACCGTACCCAGAAGCCATCTCACCAGCCCCCAATTATTATTTTTCTAGGTGAAACAAACAACCATTAGCAATTTCACAGGGTTCAACCTGATGTTAAGGTGCATGCATACAGACTTACTTAGACACACCCATATTTGCTATAAGTATACATGTGCACACATCTATATATACACACAAATTCTCCGATGCCCTTCTCTGTGGCTGTGCTAATGGATACTGACTCCCCCCGCTCCCACCATGTCCCCTCCCTTCCCTACCAACCTGGCTGTCCTTTCTGATGCTCATCGCTCACCCCTGCTCCTTGTCCTCCCCACAGGAGAGCGAAGACCTGGAGAAGCAGAATGCAGCACTGCGCAAGGAGATCAAGCACCTGACAGAGGAGCTGAAGTACTTCACCTCGGTCCTAAGCAGCCACGAGCCCCTGTGCTCCATGCTGGCCAGTGGCACCCCCTCGCCCCCCGAAGTAGTGTACAGTGCCCACGCCTTCCACCAGCCTCATGTCAGTTCCCCACGCTTCCAGCCCTGAACTTCAGGATGAGGAGAAGCTACAATTCTCCTCCGCCCACTGATGCTGCTCCCGCAGAGGGGCGGACAGACTGTAGCCCTGGTCCCTCTATCTGGAGACGGCAGAGGCCTAGACCAGGGTTGGACTCAAGGATCGCAGCGGCGGGAGGGTCGTGAGGCGCTCTAGCAAAGGACGTGCAAAGTACATTAGCGAGCACTGGACCCTGTTACGGTACAAAGCAAAGCTCTTCAGCAGTACCGTGGATATGCCCGGGTCCCACAGCACAAAGGGAGAGGGGCAAGGTAGGAATGGTTTTCTAAATAAATGTTTTATAAGAAACCAGCTTGGGAAGACAGTTTCTCTCTTTTTAGCCCATCTACATTCTATGGGGTTGGCATCTTGGTTTCTTCTTGGCCTCCAGCACCGATTCTAAACACCAGGGACTTTGTCAATATCTCTTCTCCTTCATGGTTTGTTCATCCTTAGTGAAGTTCTTTTCAAAACACCTTCAATCTTCCTTGAAGAACAAAACATCTTCCTGATCTTCCTCCCCTAACCCACTCAGCATGACCTCCCTTGTTACCTCCAGTTTCTATATGGCAAATGGGTCTCACTGCAGTTTGAATGCGTAACGCAAGAGAGAAACTAGTGGATGCAGACATCTCCCATTCACATAACTACCCAGCCAGTTGCTCCCGGCACACAGCCAAGTTCAGAGGATGCCCCGCCAGGGATCTGAATCACACAAGGCAGCGACTCATGTTCTAGGTGTCTTAGATCCAGAGGGATGCCTTGGATTTGAGTCTTCTTCCATCTGGACCTGCAAGATGGCACTTGCTGCCAAGCATGACAAGCTGAGTTTGATCCCTAGATCTTACGTGGCGGAAGAAGAACATCGACTCCCACCTCTAATCTTCATATACACACCAGGGTGCGTGTCATACATAATAAATAAATAAATAAATAAATATTTTAAAGATTTCATCTGCTAAAGAGTGATGATAAGAGTAGTGGCTGGTCAGGTAGTTCAGGGTTGTCTCGAGTTTGGACGCCCGAGGTTGGAGCCAGTGCGTTCCATTGTTCATCGCCCCTCTGATGCCCACTTGCCCCTCCGAGGTCCCCAGCTGTGTGCCTGCAGGTCTTCCTGTACCAACCTCATTCATAGCGCTGACCAAGACAAAAACCAGGGTTTCCTGCAGAGTCTGCATTGGGGCCTCCCCATCTCACAGTAGCCCCGGACCAGCACCAAGCAGGGGTCGTGGGCTTGGCTTCTATTACAGACACAAGCCTTGATCCCTGAGAAGGACAGCACCCACTGCTGCTTCCCTGGGGACAGCTATGCTTGGGTGACAGAGAAAGAGCTGGCTATGCCCTGTGTCAGCCTGTCCTAACTGGTAGGCCAGCAGCCGTGACTTACCCAAGATCTCTTTTGCTCATTTCTCCCAGATGTCTCTCAACTTCTGGGATGATGCCAGTGTTGGGCTACTGTGAGCGTTAAACTCCACAGAGGTCTGAAAACTCTGCCCCCTGTCCCTGTCTGTGACCCCTGACTTCTGGGGACCTCTATCCTGCAACAAACAATCCCAGGGGGCTCTCATCCCACACCAGCCCGTTGCTCTTGTATACCCCCAGGGCGTGAGAGCTGGGTTGAGTTCCCATGATTCAGAGCCCAGCACGCCTTTGAAGAATGCTTCTTTCCCTCAAGGTGGAATCTGGAATCCTCATCCTTGATCTCCCAGTGAGATGGCGAAATGGGCTCTTCTTCCACATTAGAGCTGCATGCATGGGAGGGTGGAAGATCAATCTAGCCAGCAGACCTGGGGTTCAGGAGATAATGCTCTGTCTTTCTCTTGCCCACCCCTCCATGGATGGACTGAGCAAAGAAGCCTCTCTCTCCAGATGTTACATGCATTGATCCCAGTTCATATTGCTTCCCAATCTTTTTTTTTTTTTTTTACATGTGTGTCTGTTTTTCTGTATGTGCCTCTGTGTGTCAGAGGGCACCATGTGTGCCTGTGGAGGCCCAAGGGTGACTTTGGGAATCACCCTAGATTGTGCTACCTCTTCTTTGCTTTGCTCTGGAGTTCTTCCAGCTCCGCCTTCCAGGGCTGGAAGTACAGACGCTGCCATTTCTGCCTGGCATTTTTACATGGAATCTGGGATCCAAACGCAGGACCTTCTGCTTATGAGGCAGAGGCTTAACCCCTGAGCCATCTCTCCAGCCTTGCTGTCACAATCTTAAGAGAGAACTTTGGGGTCCAGCTTTCTTTGCAGCTAACCCTGCTAAATCGACCTGACCTTTGATGGGTAAGCTTCCTTCCAGTTAGAGATGTTCTCGCCCCCAATGTAGCAGGGTGATTTCCCCCCAGAAACTCCCATACAAGGCACATGACCTGGGCTGGCTCTGAGTGGGACCCGGGGCCAGAACTAGAATGAGGGTCTCACGTGCTCTGTTCCCATCTCTCAGCAAGGACTTCTCTTCCCCTTTCATTCTCCACTTTCTAATGACCCTTGGGACCTGCACTTCTCCTTTCTGATCAGCCTGGTAAACGCAGCAGAAAACCAAGGCTGAGTGAGGCCCGTAGTGACTTCACTTCCACATAGAGAGATGGTCATGAGTAGAGATTTGAACTTCCAGAGCTTGGCTTTTTATAGCTCACCATCTTAGCTGCCTGCTCATGACAGGAGTGACTTCCCCATATGGGAGCAGTTGATTCATGCTCAGGTGTCTTTAAACCCATGAAGGGGTTCTGCAAAGACTTGTAACTCATTGAATGTAGGACAGTGGAAGTGGTGGAAGGTGTGACCAACCTTCTGCCGGGACCCTCCAGAGGGGCCAAGGTGGAATTGTGGCACAGTGGCTGCCGTCAAGAAAAGCTCAAATCAGGGGTCTGGAGAGGTGGCTCAGTGGTTAAGCCTTTCCCTTGCAGGCGGAAGGTCCTGAGTTCGGATCGACGCCGGGCGGAAGTAGGGGCGGCCTGCGTTTCTGGTCCTGGTAGGGCAGAGCCTGTGAATCCCAGGGCAGAGTAAACAAGGAGGAGGTGGAGGCATCCACGGTGGTTCCCGAATTCGCCCGTGGTTCTACACACACACATACGTACGCACACATGCACACATGCGTACACGCACAATCGAATAAATAATAAATAATTAAAAAAAAAAGCTAAAATCAGAATTCTTATAGTAAATATTTCTTTTTCTTTCCTTTTCTTCTGGTGTTGGATATGGAATTCAGGTCTCCTACACAGTAGACAAATGTTCCACCATTGAAATGTTCCACCCAAGCCTGCAAATCTAATTATTAGGGCTGTGGGTTTTTGTTTATTTTAGGGTTTGTGTTTGCTTGTTTGTTTGTTTGTTTGTCTGTTTGTTTGAGACAGCGTCCTGCTAAGTAGCCCTGGCTGGACTGGTACTATGAAGCATCCTCCTGCTGAGATAGAATTACAAGTGTTTGCCACCATGTACTGCTCCAATTTTTAAAAAAAAATTATTTCATGAATGTAATGAATTTATAGTATTTTCACACCTTAATCCCCAATCCCATATCCCTCCCTTTAGAACCTTTCTTCTCCCCTGCCAGACTTCCTCCTAATTTCTTGTCTTTCTGCACGTGTGGCTCACTAAGTTTCATCTGGGTTGCCTTTGATGCGATGTATCCGAGTCCTTGCTGGAGCATGGGTCGCCAGTGGGTTTACCCTTGAGGAAGGCATCTCCCTCCTGCCCCATCAGTATTGACCCCCATCAGTCTCTCAGGGAGGTGTGGGGCCTTCTTGAGATCTTTCTCCTTCAGTGGTAAAATGTTAGGACAAATCTCTCGCAGGCCTTATGGAAATATACATAGCTATAGTGAATTTATGGATGCGACAGTCCTGTCAGATAATGTCTGCCTGTGTCCCTGCCTACCTCAGGTTCTTATCATCTTACTTCTCCCTCTTAGTTGATGCTCCCTGGACCTTGGGGTGAGGGTGGGGTGGCTTAGATGTCCCGTTTAGGAGTTGAATGCTCCTATTTTTAAAATATTCTGTAGGCCAAGAATATATGATGGTAAGTTCAGTTTGCCTTAGCACCTTACAAGAATGCTAAGGTCATATATCACAAGTGTAAATACTTTGACGTCAAACATGGCACTCACAAATCTCTTCCTCACTTGGAATGCCAGCTTTGAATTCAGAATATTTAGACACCTTGAAATTTTACATTAGCACAGGTGGTGAGGGGAGACAGCTCTCACAATTCAGACTGTCCCGCTCTTGTCCCTTCCTGGATCCTGAGATCCACAGGGGCCTCAAGTTCCTGTTGCTACAGTCAGGTTCCAACCACACCCAGTCCCTGAAAATACCCATCCTTTGGGCATCTTGCAAAAAAGAATCGGAGCCAGAGCTGCAGGCTCAAGAAACCTGGTGTCCTGGCGCCTGCTCACATGGGACATGGCCTGAAAGGTGGGGAAAGGGGAGGGGCTCCTGGAAGGTCTTGTCTCCTTTGTCCTACAGGAAGGTGAATAGCAGGAGACAGGCCAGCAATGGAGAGTCCACCACAGGGGCCTCTTCTGAATGACTCTGGGGTGGCACTTCCGAGCTCGGACAGTTCGCTACTGATCTAAGTCAACAGCATCACCAGGAAAGTCCCGGCCAATGGGAAGGCAAGCAGTGGGTGCAAAATAGCATTGTCATCCCTGTCCCCTGGACCTGAGGGTTCCTGGGGCTGCTCCCTTAGCCACCTGCAGGCTTTTGCCCACCTCTTACTAGCAGTGATATTCCGAGCAAGTGTGGAAGTGAATTACGAGAAAGTTCGATTTTCAGCCCTCGCATTGAGAAGTGTGGGTGGGGAGAGAAAGGAAGGCGAAGCAAACTCAAAGGTCACAGGGTCACCATCTGCTGGACCAAAACCTACCAGCAATGTTTATTAATACTTCCAGCCATGTCGCAGTTGTGGTTGTGGCTTTGTGGCAAAGGAGGCGAGACAGCTGGGTGCCCCACTTATTTTGGGGACAGACAGGTTATCTCTATCCCTCTGCCCTGGTTGCTGTCTTCTCCCTCACAGGTTTCAATGTTCCCCAGTTGGTCTAGACTTCTCAGGAAAGGGACCAATGTCATGGCAGCAAAGGGTTCATATGCTTTTGTTTATTTGTTTATGTTGAGTAACCAAGTGGGTCTCATCCTTGCAATCTCCCTTTTTCGGCCTCTCTAGCACTGGGATTACAAACACGCATCACACACCCAGCAAGGTTTCATATCTTATCTCTGTCAGGGTAGATTGGTACTTTAAGAGATACCTAGAGATGGTGATGCTCACTCCAAAGAAATTAGTACCTAATGGTGCTATTGGAGGTTGGAAGCAAATGTGTGGAGTGTTCATGGAATGGTTGCCATGGAAATGGCCGACTTCTGCACTGGCCTCCAGTGGGTACCACCCAGAGTAGGAGATGGGATGAGAAGGGAACAGAGAGACATGTCTCTCCTAAAAAAAAAATCTGTATGTATCTATGTGTGCATTATATGCACGTGGAGGCCTGAGAACAACACAGGTTGAGTTCTTCAGTTTCTCTCCATCTTATTTTTAAAGACGGGTATTTGGCTGAACTTGGAGCTCACCAGTTTGCCTAGACTGTCTGGCTGGTAAGGTTCAGAAAACCTGTCTCCACTTTCCCAGCACTGGAATTACACCAAAACACAGACCCACTAAGCTGTCTTCTTAGCCCAACTCTCATCCTTTCTGAAACTATCAGCTTAGGAAAGTTTTGCCTAACTGCCAGACTTGATCCCCACAGCTTTGTAACGCTGCGCATTTTCCTTTCTTCCCCACCAACACAACTGACACTTCCTATTTGTCAGTGTGACTTTTCTTGATACTTGTAGCTATGACTTTGCCATAAATTCCCTAAGAATTTGATCCATTTTGCTTATCTGCTGTTTAGTACCCAGCATAGTAGCGCAAAGATCACCACATAGTAGGACTCAATAAATATTTTAAGGAAAGAAGGAAGGAAACAGGAAAGAAGTAAAGGAAGAAAGGAAAGAAGGAAGAAGGGAAAGGAAAGGAAAGGGAAAAAAAGGAGTGTTCACTTTCTAGGAACATAAAATCCACAAAAATTCTAAATTTTACAAATGGAATATGATTTAGAAGTAAACATTTGACCAAAATCTGGACAGTAATCAATGGTGAAATATTTCGAGTGCAGGAATCAGACGAAGGATCTCATTCCCACGGGGAGGGTAGAGCCTGGATAGGAGCCCCAGCCGGCAATGGAGGAAGCTACGATGTGAACTGTATCTTCTGAGTCACAGCGGTGTCTAGCTAGCATTGGGTCTTGTGCCTAGAGGTCGCCTGTCAGACAGAAGCAAGGGCCAGGGTTAAAGCAAAAGCAGGTTGGAGGTATGAACAGGGCAGAGCAGAAGGAAATCCACTCTGGTTCTCTCCCCTCAGCCTCCATGAAAACATCTGACTGTCTGCCTCACCTCCTGCAAACTGGCACCCCCCACACCTGGAGACCGACCCTCTGGACCAAAGAGAAAGAGGATGCTTTCCGAAGCAGCCTCTGCACGCACAGCATCAGATACACGCCAGCCGTGTAGCAATGTCTTCTGAGACATTGAAAGGTGGTGAAGAGAAAGACAATCTGCCCAGCTAAGGGTGCGGCTCAGGGACAGAGACTTGCCTGGCATGCATGAGACCCTGGATTCAGTGTCTAGCACTAAAAACACAATACGAAACAAGCAAGATGTCCGTTCAGGCTAGACATGTGGCTCAGTATGTAGATTTGCTTTCACATGTACTTCCCAGTACTAGGTTATCTGCACATGTGGTGAACACCTGTAGTCACTTGGGAGATGAAGAAAAGAGATCGGAAGCTGAAGGTTATCCTTGGGTACACAGAGAGCTTGAAGTAAGACTGGACTACATGAAACCCTAGCTTTAAAAAAAAAAGTCATTCATATCACAGGCTAGCGTTAGGCAGCCAGATGATTTATGGCTGTCTCAATGGGCTACTTGTTACTCCTTGAGAGGGCGAGTAGATAGCCCTAGTGCCTGGAAGAATAGACACTTAAATATTTCTTGCTTGCTTTATAAATCAACTAAAGAATGAGAAACTCATTCTTACATTTTCGTGGTTTGTCTACACAGGTTTGTCCTGTGACTAAAGTCCCTGTGACTTTGTCAGATGTTTGTGTCCTGTTGTTTATCCTAGATGCGTGTGTGTGTGTGTGTGTGTGTGTGTGTGTGAGTGAGTGCAACCCCCATATCGTGATGTTAAAGGCTGGAGACCTGGAGGTTATATAGACAATAGGGACCTGGTTCTGTCTAAGTCGACACCTGGGAACAGAAAGGGTGTCCCATGAACTGAAACCCAGAACTGGGATGTAGACGATTGATGTGGCTCCACCCCCCCCCCCAGTATCCACCTCTCCTGGTTTAAAGCACCTTAGTTTTCTTTTCAAGAATTCTTTTCCAGTTGCTACCACTATTCATTGCCCACCAGAACTAGATAGTAGGACGCTGCTGCTGAAGACCTCACATGATCTGGTCCCAGGACACAGAGCTGGAAGCTTCTTTCCTGCAGCCTGGCCCTCATTCGCAGGCAGGCTGCTGGGGACAAGGTGTCGTAACAGTCTTACTCAGCTGTGGACCCTGTTGCTATACTGCCGACCTATTACACAAGATGTACTCACTGGTACCATAGTGACAAGTCTGTTATGGGGTATCCTAGTGTCTCTTTATGGTGCTGACACGTACACGGCCAAACGGCTTAGGGGAGCCAGAGGTTTTATTCTTGCCCATGATTTGGTTACAGTTCATAGTCCAACTTAGCAAGAGTATTTGCACCAACACCAGGAGCCAAGGCATGAGCCATCCCATATCCATAGGAGTTGCTGAGGGAGAGGCAAACCTTCTCACTTGTCAGTCTGCACGGCTGTCAAAGTATGCCCAAGTACTGAACAGCTGCCTCCATCTGATCCGCCTGCCGGGGAACCGTTCTGTCCTCCCACGGCTTGCCTAAGACTCACCTTACCTCTTAATTCTCACAGGTGTGCCGAAAGCGTCAGCTTTCAATTTGTCAAATTGACACGTGGATCTAACTGGTGCATGGGGCAACCCACTGTTGTCTGATTGGATTTGAGGCCTGCTGCATGAGAGAGAATTCATAGCTAGTGCTGTAAAGTCCATGAGATTCCTGTGGCTGGAAAGATCATAGACCCTAGTGGGGAAGCAACAGATGTTGTTCTGCTAAATGGACCACCAAGTTGCCTCCTAAACAATTTCATTTACCCCTGTATATTATTAGTGTTGATGTCAGCTTGGTCAGAGGTGCTTCTTTTCGCAGTGGGCAGCAGCAACCATGGAGAATCCTAACTGGCCAAAGTGCTGAGACAGTGAGTATTGAATGTTCAGCCATAGAGGAGATTTATGAATCACTCCCTCCAAGCTCAGAGAACGTTGAAGGAGGGAGTGGAAAGGATGTAAAAGCTGGAGGAAAGGGTGAGTGGGGTGGACACTATCTTTAAGTGTTGAAGGACTGGGCACTCTTGAAGTCCCAGCAGCTGCAGTCCCTACATAGACCCTCAGAAGCTTGGGCTTAATGTTCTGTCATGAGGTCTCTTTCCCTTCCTAAGGATTTATACACAGACCATGCTTCCTGAGAAAAGGAGGCGAGGTGGCCACACTACTGTAAATAGCTCTGTACCCATGTCCCTGTAAGCTATCACACACACACACAGAGATATGAAAGTAAGAGGGGACTAGGGACTAGTTAGGAAGAGAAAAGAAAATCAGCAGGAGTGGGGGAGGGCATAAGAGGATAATAGAGGCGAATATGATTAAAATACATTATATACAGGTGTGAAAATGTCATAATGAAACCGATTATTATGTATAATTATATATGGGCTGGTGAGATGGCTCAGCAGGGGTTGCGGTTACTCTTTCTGCTGCCGTGAGACAACACTTGTGTGAACAGATTAAGGGAGAAAGGGAGATTTATTTGACTTAGGGGTCCAGAAGCTGGAATATAGGGCAGCAGAAGTTGGAGGGAGAAACAGCACATGCAAGAACAGCTAGTGGAAACAGGGCGGGGCTACCTCACCTCAAGCCACGCCCACTGCGACCTGCCTTCCTCCAGCAAGGAACCTCCTGAAGGAACCACAACCTTCCCAAATATTAGCACTGCTAAGGCCGCAAGCACAGGAGCCCGTGGGGGACAATTGCATTCAAAGCATGACAGCAGGGAAGACGCCTGTTCACAAACGTGGCAACCTGGGTTCAATCCCTAGAAGAAAGAAAGAAACAGACCAATGACAACTGTCCTCTGACCTCCACCCATGTGTCTTTCTCTTAGTCTCTTCTCACCTTCTTCCCTCTCTCTTCCTCTGTCATAAAATATTTTGTTTAAAAAATTCCTCTTCACAAGTGTGGAGCTGTCAATCAAGGGCCCTTGACTTACCTAGTGAACATTCAATCATGCGACCCAAACTGAGCCCATCAGACTCTCTCCTGGGAACTTGACTCTTCTAGGGAAACACCCCTAAGACTCCTCCACTCCAACTAGGGAACCCTTGTCAGAGAACAACTGGACAGCTGTTCAGGTTCCTGCATTGTTTATAACTTCTTCGGCCTTCGGTCACATTCTGTGAGCCAAACGCTGTTGTTGCAACAAATGCATGCCTGCTTAAGACCGTAGAGTGAACTTCCTTAATGAAAGCAAATAGAGGTGAATCACATCTGAGTTTCCCAGAGAGCGGAATCTGACTCGCAGGAGTCCTCGGAGAGGGCTCTGGAATCCTGTACCCTATCAGAATCCAGGCAGCCAGCCAAGCAGACTCAACCCATTACTGTTTCTTGCAGGCCCCTCGGTTCTGATTTGAAAGCCAGTGTTGGGGGCTGAAGCTCAGCTCCCGGCTTCAGGCCCATGCGGGTGAGCACAGCTGCAAGAAGCTCAGCCATTACGCTGTAGCTAATCATGCGGAAGGCTTAGTCCCCCGGGTGATGTTACTGGGATGTGAGGGAACTGTCAGGAGGCAGAACCTATAGGTTATTAGGGATGTGTCCCCAAAGGGAACTGTGGGGACATATTATCTTTCATCTCCTCCCTTCTCTCTTTCCAATACTTCATCCTCTGTCTCCCTTCTCTCCTTCCCTCCCCTTCTCTTCCCCTTCCTCTTCCTCTCTCTTCTTTTTTTTTTTTTTTAATTTTTTTTTATTATTTATTCAATTGTGCATGTGTACGTATGTATGTGTGTGTGTGTGTGTGTCTGTGTGTGTGTGTGTGTCTGTGTGTGTGTGTAGAACCACGGACGAATTCGCGAACCACCATGGACGCCTCCACCTCCTTCTGCCCTGGGATTCACAGGCTCCGCCCTACCAGGACCAGAAGCGCAGGCCGCCCCCGCTTCCGCCTGGCGTCTATACGTGGGATCTGGGATCCGAACTCAGGACCTTCCACCTGCAAGGCGGAGGCTTAACCCCTGAGCCACCTCTCCAGCCCCCTCTTCCTCTCTCTTCTTTTTCCTTCTCCTCCTCTCCCCTTCTTCTACCTCTCTTCTCTTCCTCTGTCTTCTCTCTCTCCTTCTCTTTCTATTCTTCCTTCCCCTCCCTTCCCTCCCTTCCTCTCCTCTTCCTCTGGCCTAGTTTCTCTCCTCCTCTCTTCTCCTGGCCCACAATGTGACCACTTACTCTGCCATGTGCTCTGGAACCCACCACTCTCACTAGGGTCCAAAGCAATTGACCTTCCCAAACTTGACTTCACTCAGCCCGCTTGGGTACTCCATTCCTGAGATGCAAAGTTGATTAATACACCAGCCCATGGGCTCAGGGACAGTATCAAAAATTCTATCAGCCCTTCAGGGTGGCTGGACACAGAGTCAAGTCCCAGCATCACTCACGTGACCTGGGGCAGGTGCCGTTGACCAGGAGAATGGAAAAATTTTCATAACCATCAGCTCAGTTGTGACATATGCACAGTGCCTGGGTGTGGACTTCGCACCTGGGGTGCCTGAGAAGGAGGGGTCCTTTCTAGGGTGTCTGTGATTCTTTCCCGCTTCTGTCATTCCACCCTGCCCAACCAAAGGCTTTGCCCAGAGTAGATGGGTCACAGGGATAAACAAGTTCCTGGGTAGAAAAGGAAAAGTGAAGAGGATGGAAAGAAAGGGGTTTGGAAGCTGGACACTTGTAAAGAATTAATAGTTAAACCCTGAGCAAGCCAGCCAGATATTGTCTAATTGACGGGGAAGACCTGCCCACATGGTGGGTGGGATTATCCTCTGGGCAGACGGATAAGATGGAGGGAAACTGACTCAGGAAGTTGGTATTCTCTGGCATATTTGGACAATCTGTCTGGCGAGTGAGGTTTCTCCTCTCAGAGTCCTAAAGATATGGTGGGACCAATTTCCTTGACCCCTGGTATTGATATGAGTTTCCCTATCAAACTGGACTAAGAAATGTTATCAGACAATTATAAGCTGTTTGGTTGTGAATTTATGGCAATATGCAGAGTAACTATGACAAAATTTGATACTAGAAGAGTAGGGTATTGCTGATAAATTTGGCCAGGTGAACTTTGTGTATCTTGAATAGTTTGGGGGAGAAATTTGGAAGTATTTTAAGATTTTTGAGACCGTGGGTTACAAAAACCATTGAGCATGTTTAGTGGGCCATTGGAAGACAATGATGCTAAGAGGCTCATTAATCGTTTGGGTCCACATTGTGATGAAAGGAACAAGGACTTTCGCAAAGCTGAATCTAAAAATGATGGTGGGCCAGTTTGCTTGGTAGAGGAATTGGTATGGTAATTTTGCTGTTTCTGATGAGGAAAAGGGAAGCTGGCACAGCAGCTGTGGCTATTGGAGAAATTAACAGCATTGAAGGAAATCTAGTGTGCTTTGTACTGTGAACCGGGAGAGATGACTACCAAAAATGCAGCCGTAGCTAACTTGTAACGAACTTGAAGATCAAGGTTGTAACTTGTAACTGTAGCAAACTTGAAGATGGAAGTTGTAACTTGTAACTGTAGCGAGCTTGAAGATCAAAGTTGAACCTACCCATCCCTTTTAGGGGCAGGTCCTCTGCCTTCAGTGGGGGCCCTGTCTAGTCCTGTTCACCAAGCACCAGCTAGCTCCCTGGTCCCTCATTAAGCATGTCCAAGTTCACTGAGCAGGTACTTGAGCCCTGGGCCTCAAACTGCAGGGTTCCAGTGTTACCCTACACCCCTTTCCCTTTAGCTAGACTCACCTTGTGAGACCTGTTGTGTCATTTAGACAGGATGACTCAGAAATCAGTGTGGGGCGGGTGGGGAGGGGGAGGACCTGGGGCAGCAGCAACCTGGCTTTCCTGACCTTTCTAGTCATGAGGAGTTACCTCAGTCTGAAACATGTGGCTGCGGAGTGATTTCTGTCTCAACTGAAATACAGGCACGATGGATAGGCAGATAAGTAGAAGCATGCCCCACCCTTTCAACAGCTCCTTCTGGGCCTTCTCTTTTGTCCCAAGCCCATGTCTCCTGAAACAGGGAATCCAGAGTCTAAATCTTCCTTTCAGATCCAGTTCTCAGAAGCCTATTGCTCATGGAGGGAAGATAAAGAGACCGTCACCCTCTAAGAGGTGGGATGGTCTCCCTAAACACATGCTAAGCTCGGTCCAAAGCTGGCCTAGTAACTTCTTGGTCTAGTCCCCAAAGGTTTCCTCCTATGCGCATAATTTGTGTTGGGGAATCCATATGAGATGATCTGCTATATATAAACCGGTTGCCATGGTGTCAAAATAAACACAGTGCCTACATTAAGGGCAGATACTCTGCGACATGCCCTTCTGTAGATCTTTTGACCTGCAATATGTAGACTCACCATCTCAACTAGAAATTTCTTATATGTGGTGGTCCCTGGACCACTTTGAAGGCTCACTACATATCACAGACTTCCCTTGATTTCCCTTTACAATGTGTGCCTGTGCTCATCGAGTGGGGATGATACGATTCCAGGAGTTTGCAGACTCCCCGAGCCCTTCAAGGACCTCAAGCTACATACTCTCCATTAGTCAACACAGTGGTCCCCTCAGGGTGCTGGTAGAAATCAGGCTTGGGGTGTGTGGTGCTGGAATGGGATTAGATCAGAAACTTTTCTTGTCGTGGCAATACGGCAGTATGGCAAACTGGGTACCTCTCACACTTAGAGGAAGTCACCCACCACACAGCAGAACTGGTGACTCTGGCCGTGTGAGTTTGTCAGCTCTGACACAGACACTGTCGCTGGTGAGCAGGAAGGCCCAGAGACAAGAGCTCAATGAGGTCAAGAGTAGGTGAAGATTATGGGATGTCCATCGAACAATCACTTTTCATATAAAAAACAAACCTCATAAGTTTAATAGGCTTTTAAGTAAAATATTAAATGTCCCTTTGACAAAACGTTCTCACATTAAAATGTAAGGTCAAGTGTCCTTTGAGTGCAATGACTGAATGATTTGCCCTTCGGGGAGACAGCTGGCCGTCATGGGCAGAATCCCAGGAACATAACACACACTTTCTTAGAAACAAATGAGCTCCTCCGTGCCTGGCCCGATGCCTGAAATCCTATTCTTAGAACTGCGTTTGGATGAATTAAAGTGTTTGTTAAAATCAAGATACAAATGTTTCTACTCAGGAAAACATTTGTTGTATTAGCCGATAGGTTTGCAGACAGAGAGTTTGCTGGCTCTGTCTCCACGGGTCTTTTGCTGTTAAGGATAGAGAGGGACTAAGGAAGCTAGGGGCTAAAGGAAGGGTTTGGGACATGCTGGTTGGGGGACTGTCGCCAAAACCAAATTGAGCATGTTGTGATTTTTATCAAGATTGGTCTTGATTTCCATGGTATCATGGTAGATTATCTTGTTTCCTCAAAAACAGATTGTGATCATCAAAATCTTAGTCCCTGTTCCTGCCCCAATTTGAATAAGTATCTTGGATTATGATATTGCAATTTTACATTATTAAACTAAGTTATCCCCCTATGCTTCATAGTGGGAAGTACTGGTGTTGCAGGGGTGTGTATATGTGCACATGCACTTGCACATACGTGAACATGTGGAGGACGTTGAAAAGCTAAGTGTGTTCACGAGTCTACACCATACACCATATATATTAGGCGTATGTGAGCCTCTTGCTTTCTAAGTGGATATGAGGGGGCTGGTTCCTTTCGGCCCCGTGCCTCTCTCCTTCTTAGGAGACTGAGGCAGTCTGCTGACTGTTGCCTGTCTACTCCCACCCAGGAGCAGAGCGACCCTGTCATAGTACAGAGCCCTCACACCACTCCTTTGTGTCAGGTGAGGGGCTTCTGGCCTCACTTGAAATCCAAGGTCTCTCCAGAGCCATGGACTCTCCCTCCCCCACTGTCGTCCCTGTCTGACTCTCTCCCTCCATCTCGGCTCAGCCTCTCCATTCTGGCCACACTGGCCTCCCAGCTAGGACTCCGACACCTCAGACTTGCTCTTACCCCAGGCTCTTTGCACTTGCTGATTTCCTGGAGGCAGATTTCCACGAGGCTGGCTCTTCACCGCCCCCTGCTCAAAGGTGTTTTCCTTGGCAAGGTGGGTCTTTGTTAACTTCCACCTCACTAGCTTAATTCCTAACATGGATTATGCACTAGTGCACGTGTTTATCCAGGGCCTGTTGGTCTCCTGGGACTACAGACATTGAGAGATTTGGTGCCTTGCCAGATTGGTTATCACTGAATGCCCGGATCACGGAGCAGGGCCGGACACATGACTGACCAACGTTTGCTGAGCGCATAACGAGTACTGGCTGTATTAGTTACTTCTCTTGTCTCTAAAGCCAAACACCTAAGAAACTTATGAGAGGGAAGATTGGCTTCGGCTCAAGGCTTGAGGAACTACCGTTCCGTTCATCATGGCAGGGAGGGCGTGGTGTCCAGTAGTCACGTGGCAGCCTCGGGGTGCACATAGCTTGTTTGTATCTCATAAGGATCAGGAAACAGAGTGGTTGGACCAAGCGGGCCTATATAAGGCCTGACCTCGTGTCCTAAAGATTCCATGATCCTCCCAAACAGTGCCATAGGCTGGGAACGGGGTGTTCAAACATGCAAATAGGTTATCACTAGCCTATCCCAGCTTGCTCCACTCCTGTCACTAACATTAGCAACGCCAACACCCCATAGAGTTCTATCTGATGACCCCAACTGATGCAGCCGGCTGGCCAATAAGCAGGCTTTGGCAGTATGGAGAGGGGTGTGTGTTGGGGCATCATGACTGGTAGCTCAAGGGAACTGAGCTCCTCGCATGGTCCTTGGGTCCCCGGGAGACAGAGGAGAGGTGGAAATGGTCGCGTCAGGAGTTTCGTGCTGTGGTCACCTGATTCACTGGCAGAGCTGGGCTGTGCCAACAGACCAAGCTACGTGACACATTCTTGCCGTGACAGGAGTCTGGTAGTGGAGATTTTCTATCTGAGTTTATAGCCGTTGCACTAACCAAGTCATACCACATGCAACTGCAGTCACGAGCTGTCTGTACTGCTAACCTTTGACTTGTTTTTGACATTAAAAAAAAATCCTAACCGACACACGGTGATTGTACATGGTTGTAGGGCAGCACGACATAATACATCCCACGCACAGCATAGACCTGGCATAGACTTCACCTTGGACACTTGCCTCAGTTGGGAACATAGTAAGGAAATCCTCCTACTAGCTGCTTGAAAATACCCAACTGGATGCTGTCAACCACAGTGACTGTGTTTTCCTGACCAACTGAAGTTGAGGCCCACTGGCCAAATTCTCTCCTCCATCCTCTTCACCACTTTTACTGGGGCCTGCCCCATTGTCCTGCCGCCCAAGTAGGCACCATGCCAGGGGGGGAGGGTGAGAAGAGGGAACTCGAGGCTCACTGCTTTCCATGCTATTTGGCTACTCGAGTTTCATGGGAATCTGCGCTCTGAATGTAAAGTAGGTTTTCTGGAGCCAGCTGTGCTGCCGCGTACTTGTATCCCAATGCTTGGGCGGTGGAGGCAGGAGGGTCAGGAATTTGAGGTCATATCAGTGAGGTAACAAGTTGCAGGCCAGTCTGGGCTACATGAGATTCTCAAAAAAGAAGGAAGGAAGGGAGGAAGGGAGAGGGGAGGGAGGAAGGAAGGGAGGGAGAAAAACAAAAGAAAAGAAGGAAAAGAAAAGAAAGAAAGGATGAAAGAAAAAAAGGAAGGAAGAGGGAAGAAGGAAAAAGAAAAGAAGGAAAGAAGGAAGGTATATTAGTCAGGATTCTCGATAACAGAATCTCTAGAATATAATATATATATATATATATATATATACATATGTGTGTGTATATGTATATGTTTATTAAATTAACTTACAATAAAAAATAGTGTCCTTAAAAGTAGCCGCCTGTAACTGCTTTGTTCTTGACCAGAATGTCCCACAAAGCCAAAAGATCCCAAGAAGGTCTCAAGTCTCTTCCATGAAGATTGAAGATGCTGGTTCAATGAGGAACAGCTGGGCTCCCACGTCTCCGAGGTCAGTAATGAACATTGAACAGTAGTAGCCAGGCCCGGAGACCAGAATCCAAAGGCAGCAGGAACAGCAGCAAAGTGGAAAGGATGGATCCCCGAGGCGGCAGCAGCAGCAGCAGCAGCAGCAAACAAGGTGACGATGTTCTAAAAGTGAACCCTGCTGAAGAGCAGACTCCACTGCAAGTCGACAGGGGATAAAAAGCAAGTCCCTCCCCCTTGTACTTCCTATTATCTGATCCACTACTGGAAAGTACCACCCACTATGGCTGGGTTTTCCACAGCAATTAATCAAGTACCTGCAGACTTGTTCAGGAGCCTGCTCCAACCATTAACTCTATAATGTAGGCATAACAGAAGGGAAGGAAGGAGGGAGAGAAGAGGGAAGGAGGAAAGGAAGGAAGGAAGGAAGGGAGGGAGGGAGGGAAGGAGGGAGGAAGAGAGGGAGGGAGGGAGGGAGGGAGGAGAGGAGGAAGGAGGAAGGAAGGAAGGAAGGAAGGAAGGAAGGAAGGAAAGGGAGGAAAGGGAGGAAGGAAGGAAAGGGAGGAAGGAAGGAAAGGGAGGAAGGAAAGGGAGGAAGGAAGGAAAGGGAGGAAGGGAGGGAGGGAAGGAAGGAAGAAAGGGAGGGAGGGAGGAAAAGGGAAGGGAGGGAGGTAGGGAGGGAAAAGGGAAGGGAGGAAGGAAAGAAGGAGAGAGGAGAGAGGAAGGAAGCAGGGAGGAAGGGAGGGAGGAGGGAGGGAGGGAGGGAAACGTGCAGTGGCTGGAGCAGTGGAAGCAGGGATAGATACCAGGACAGTCACCCACAATTACTTTCTTTATACCTCCTCCATATAAGATTTCGGGTCGGAGCTGTTAGTCTCCCTCTAGGGGACCACTCCATCTCCCTGGCAGATCCCCCCACCTACACCCCACAGACCAAGTCCAGCTTCCATCATCTGCCACCCACCTACTTTTCCCCATCCTGCAATATCCTGTTCAGCTTACAAACTCCATTCTCACCTGGCTAACCACAACTCCCTCCTAAGAGGTTTCTCTGCCCCAGAGCCATCTCTTCCAGCAAGAGATCTGACAATATCGGTGGGGCAAAAGCACTTATGCAAATATGAGGACCTGAGTTCTAATCCCTTAAACCCCTGTAAAAACTGAATGCATCTTTCATCCCAGTGCGGAGACAAGAGAGATCCCGGAAGTTCATGGGCCAGCTAACCTGGTATAGACAGTGGAAAACAAGACAAAGCAAAACAAAGCAAAAAAAGGAGAGAGACCCTGTCTCGAACAAGGAGGAAGATGAATTCTGATACCTGAGGTGTCCTCTGACCTCTACATGCACATCTGCATTCATACACACAAATGCACACACACGTACATTTATATCATACACAATATACATTGTGTGTAAACACACACACACACACACACACACACACACACACACACAACCACTCTCGACAACTGTTTGCTCTTAGATAAAGTGCCTGGATATCCTTTCATAAGTCCCGCATGCACAGCTGCCCCCACTTCTTGCCTTTGCTCTCCTCCAGCCGTAATGGCCGTGTTCAATTCCTTCACAGGATCCCGCTCCCTCCCGGCTCAGGGCTCTTGCACATTCTGTTCCTTCTCTCCGGGATGCCCTTTCCTCTTTTGTTAGCTCAGTCAACACTCTTCAGACCTGACTTAAAAGTTACAGAGTCTTTACAAATCCTTAGGGAAGACCCCGGCTCTTCTTTTCTACTTACGTGCACATAGCAGGACTTTATCGACACCTCCCCTGCCCCCCACCCTAACCATCCCCCCACTCTTCCCCACCCCTGCTCTAGGCTCCAGGAAGGGACAGCATCCACTTTGTTCACTGAGTCCTTGATTTTCACCACAGGGGTCTAAATCTTAACCATCCCTCAAGACCCCCTCCAAGTATCTCTCTGGGAACCCCCCTGGCTCCCTTTGCCAGCCCACGTACCAGCAGGGCCTGTGGCCTGGCATTCACTGTGGCACTGAGACAACCGTCTGTGTATCTGACCGGTACTGCTGTGTGGGTCCCTGGAGAGCAAAATAGATTGTATTATTGGTTTGTCTCCCTCACATCTAGCACAGCGCCTGACCCGAGAGAGACGGAGGTAGTAAATGATGAATGAACAATTCCCAGTTTGCCAGTGACTGTCTGTTCTCTCCATAACATCGCAGACATCAGAGTCCTGCCTAGTCAGCACCTCTCTGATTTGTCACCCCAAAGCTTTTGACTATTGCCTTGGCCATCAGGCAAGCTAGCCACCCACAGTGCTCCTGTCCCATTATGCAAACAGCGCCTCACACCCCTGGGCTTAGTATAGATTATGCAAAAAAAAAAAAAAAAAATCCATTTAAATATCTCCTTCCTCTTTGATTTGGGTTTTCATTAGGTCTTTCTCCTATCCGGAGAGGGTGGCAATTTTGTTTTCTAATCATGAACAAGTATTTAAAATATATTGTCGTTCTTCGAGGACATCTGGAGGTGGGACCCTCTAGGAACCACGTCAAGGAGTCGGTCCTTCCTACCCCTGTGGGCCACATGTGGAGCTAAGGCCGGGCGTTTGAATACAGATAAGATGTGAGTCATAAACTTGACTTCACAGGAAGTGGACGGCTTGAAGCCCGATGAGCATGAATGAGCATGAAGGAGATTAATGAGCATGTGCAGGGTGGTCTGCAGCCTCCGAATCACACTAGGGCCCGGGGGAGGGGGAAGCTTTGGAGGAAGCCATTCTTGCCTTGTGTTGTGGTGCAACGCATCGCAAGACATGCTGGGTTCATAATACTTGCTGGGGAGCCGCAGATGGGGGAGGAGGGTGAGGGGCCCACTGTGATGTCACAAAGGCCTTGTGAGCGCCCCAGGCAGCTGCACTGGAGGATGTGACATAAGGGAGTGACGTAAGGGAGTGACCTGACGGGTCTAGAAAACACTGAGAAGCATCATGGTAGTAAAACCAGAAGGATCCAAAACAATGGGAAGAGGGCGAGAAGCTGTGCGCATCCTAGCCAGGATGACGGAGACCAGAGGGAGAGAGAGGCCCTATCAAGCAGATCTGCATGCTTTGGGCATTGCGAGTGAGAGGAAGGAAGGTTCTGGGACGTTCTCAGGGTTTCCACGGTTGAGCTGGCACCCGTGGAATCCAGAGGCACATCCCCGGCACGAGGGGACAGAAGGCGTGCTGTTAAGTGGCAGGGATAAAACCCTATAGAATCTACAAGCGTGAAAGATATTGGATGCACAAAGGTCACAGAGGAAGTCAAATGAGACTAGGGAGTGGCAGTACAGCTCCTGGCCTGCCCCCCGTGTTTCTGAGATGACGCCCTGATGCAACTTGGAGGGCACATCTGAGGCAGCACCCCTTGTTTCGAGATCCAGGCTTGGCGTTTTAGATGTTCATCTTAGCACCAACATTATCAGTCCAGGGCAGAGTCGACCCCAAGCCCTAGATACCACCTGAGGGTCTTCGTGAGGCAGTTCCATCGCCGTTAAATTTGATTCAACCTTTACATGCCGGTGGTTATTTGTTTTTTTAAAATGAAATTTAGGTCAGTAAGTGGCTGGAGAGGAGAGAGGCTACGTCCACACTCAGGATTCCAGGCCGTGAATATTTGAATGATCAGTACCTGGACACACCAGGTGCTGGGCAAGCTCTTGAAGCCCAGCTTGGGGCCACCGTCCCGTAGCTGGCCACAGACTGGCCAGAGGCAGAGTCGTTGACGGTCAGGCTCTGAGCGCTCACACCACGGGCTTCCTCAGCCTCATAGGAGACTCACAAAATGGTCCTATGTTTGCTTTATCATGGCTTCTTAACCACATGAAGCTGGAAGATCAATCATCACAGCTGTCTACATCCTAGATGTATTTTCTTTTATTGCTTATGTAATATTTTATTAAAGAGATTGAAAGAGCAAGATTGAAAATGAAAGACCCTTGCCCTAAAAAGAAAATTCACAGAATGGGCCAGCCCAGGCCCACAGTGTAGATATTTGCTCATAGCTGATCAGCCATAGCTATAGTTAGCTATTGCTGTGTGTGTGTGTGTGTGTGTGTGTGTGTGTGTGTGCGCGCGCGCATGTGTATATGTGTGTGTGTGTGTGAGAGAGAGAGAGAGAGAGATCAGACACATTCATGTCATGGTTGTACAGGTAATAGAGGACAGCTTTCAGAAGTCATTTCTCTTCTAACATATGGCCTTTGAGGGACTGAATTCAAGCTGCCATGTTTGTGGGCAGGTGCCTTACCTACTGACCTATGTCACTAGCCCCTGCTCATATAATATTTTATATTATAATCTTATTTTTTAAAAAGAGGACATGCTTCCCCTAGGCGTCTGCTCTGGAAGTTTTGCACTGTGAGCTCTCTGGGCCTCCATGTCTGCAGTGACTCGAGACTTCTCCAGCTTCTTCCAGCCAGCCATGCTTTTCTGCCATAAGGGACTGTATCTCTCCTCTGGAACTGAATAAAATCATCTCCCTTTCTCCTTTATATATATATATATTTATATATGAGGACATGAAGGTGGGAGATCACCTTGTCAAAGAATAAAAATATTATTAAAATGAATTTACATATCATTTAAAGGATTCAAATAATTACATGTAGAAAGCATAGGTTACCTTCTGCCCTTTCTTGCTGTCCCAGGCAATTGATTTTTAACTCAGATAGCTGTTTTAGTGTTTATCTCCAAGGTCTAAATAGCATGAGTAGTACTTCCTGTACTTTAGCACTTCCTGATTTTTCTCCCTGTTAAGCATTGATAAGCTATGATCTTCCTAATAAAGAAAGGACAGTTCAGCTGTGTGGCCTGACTTCAACTCAGCCCCCTTCCCCCATGGCTTTGTATCACCCGATTCCCCAATCAAGGTATATCAACCAAAATGATGTTTCCATCGGTGTAATTTCAGTATTCCCGTCATACGGTGGTGTCTATATTGAGCACAGTCAAGTCATTCATGGTAAACCATAATTTCTCTTTTCTCTCTTGTTTCCTTGGAGTTAATATTGCCTATCTCTCCCCTTTGTTCAGTTATTTAATTATTTGTGATATTTGTTACCCCCCATTTATTTATTTAATGATTTGTGGTACTTATTGTTAGAATGTTAGGCCCCTCTTTTTCCAACCCCAGCAAGTCCTGTTCTTACTATTCTCACATTCATTATCCAAGTCAACTTCTTTTTTCCCCCAAGTCAACTCCTTGAATAAACCTTCCCTGAAGTCTACTGTGATCTGAAGGCCACTCCTCTGCCCTGAGACGTCTTGCTGCCGCCTGGACTACCCTTCACCGTGGGCCTTCTTGCTGCCTGCCTCTGGACACTGGGGTTCCTGTGGTCCTCAGCTTACACCTTATTCTCTCCTACGTTTCCTCCCTTATTTAGTGGAGCCCATCTTTCAAGAAGCTTCCTGGGAGGAAAGATTAGTCTGTGTCCTTTTCAAGACTGCTTGTGTGAAAATGATTGACTGTCTGCCCGTTTATTTTTTGCTAGTTTGGGGACAGCTTTGTAGCAGGAAATGCTGACTCCCAGTTTCCTGGCTTGATAACTTCACATTTTGCATCTGATCTCTTTCTAGTTTTTGAACAACTTTTATAAAACTTTTTTTAAATCTCTCTGATCTGTTAGGTCTCTTCTTTATCCTCAATTTTATGAAATTCCATAGTAATGTGTATATATATATATAATTTATATAGTAATATATATATTTGACTTCAAGTCTACATTATATATAATCTACATTATATATAATATATAATTTGTATAGCAATATGTATATAATTTATATAGTAATATATATATTTGACTTCAAGTCTACATTATATATAATATATAATTTGTATAGTAATATATATATATATATTTGACTTCAAGTCTACATACTCTAGTTGAGGATACATGCAATACAGTTTATTTCTCTAGGTGCTCCATGGTATACACAGCGATACATAGAGAGATACGCAGGTTCTTAAAGAGATAGGAAGCATAAAATAAGCCAGATCATTAGTGAACAGGCAGTACCACACACACACATAAATTACACATAGATTATTAGTAAGGGAAACATTACAAGTTCTTTTTTAAGGAAACATATTCCATAGTCTCAACCAGATTCAAGTAGCTGAGATTTAGGCTTCCTACGTATTGAATGAGCCCGACACCTCCCACACCTGCAGCCTGTTTAACAGAGGGTAGGCTAACTTACTGCCACTAGGGGGCAGACTTTGCTACCATCCTATAGAGGAGAAGAAAATTGGTCAGAGATTCCCTCTTTGTTTGGGAAGTCATTTTTGATATGACCAAAAACCAGAGCCCCCTTTCAGAAAGCAATCCTTAATAATCATATCTCTAATTTCTTTCAAGGTTTATTTGAGACACCTGTATATATAGAAACATCTAAATAGATATAGAATGTAGTAAGCTACTCAATAAATGTATGTGAGCCTGTGTGTGGGTGTGTCTACGTGTGCACATGTGGACACCACAGGATGATGTCGGCTGTCTTCTTCTAGCTCCCTCAACATTATTTTTGAGACAGAGTCTCACTGAACCTGGAGGCTACTATTTTGACTAGACTGGTTAGCCAGCAAGCTTTGGGGAATCCTCATGTCTCTGTAGCCCCACCCCCAGCCCTGGAATGACAGGTGTACATCACCACGCTCAGCTCTACATGGATACTGGGAATCCCATCTCAGGTCTTCAGCACTTTACCCACGAGGCATCGCTTCAGTACTTCCTAAATGTTTCCATTTCTATGTAATGCCTACTTAATGTTTACAGAAGTTTCTGATCCTTAGTGGGAATCAACCAGGAATAGATGCCACTTAAGTAGCTGCCTAAATAGCATCACCATTATCACTGAAAACAATTAATACATCAATATCTTAATTCCCAGCAACTTTATGAGACAGGACTGTCTATTGCTCATTTGATAGATGTAGACAAATTAGGTCATTTGCCCAAAACCCCAGAGTAGAACACAACTTCAAATCTGAGTAGACCCAATCCAGTGCTCACAATGGATCCAACTTGTTCCACCACAAAAGCAAGCCCCAATATTGCTTGCATGTCACATTAGGGCCTTGGGATCTGACACCAACCTAAAACACACCTCCCGAGAAGTGCATGGGAGAGGCTATGCTGAACAGGACCCTGCCTGCTGTTGCTTGTTCTGAGGCAATTAGGAACACTCCTTCCCTCCGTAGACTCAGTTTCCCTATCTGTAAAGTGAAGTTAAGAATATACTCCAGGGCTAAGGAGAAGGCTCAGTAGTTAAAACACTTGCTGCATAATCAAGAGGACTGGAGTTGAGATCCCCAGAATGCATGTAAATGCCAGGTGGACATGGCATCCTGATGACAATTCTGGCCTCGGTGGGCGAGGTAGAGAGAAGGGACCTCCAGAACAAGTTGGCTAGCAGGCTAACTATATTGGCAAGCTCTGTGTTTGATTGAGAGACCCTATCTCAAAGAATAAGGTAGAAGAGCAATCCAGGAAGATTCCTGACATCAGTTGTGGGCCTCTAAACACGCATGCACACACACACACACACACACACACACACACACACACACAATTTATGTATACTGTAAACACATGCACATGAAACTAAAAAAATGAAAAAGAATATACTCTAGGGACTGGGGATGTAGTTCAGTTGGTGGAATATCCCTATGGCTACTGAGGCCCTAACTTGTGTGGACTATCTTGCGTATTGTTGCTCCTCCCCATCTGTAGGCTCTTACAATCTTACCGCTCCCTCTTCTGCAAATTTCCCTGAGCTTTAGGATAGGGAGAGATCTGGCTGATCTGGTTTCAGGTGATTAATGTAGGGTCTCTGATGTTCTGAATTATGGTTTGTTGTTGTTTTCAGTTTTGCTGTTCCTGCACCGCCTTTGGCTGAAGAACTTTCTATCATGCACAAAGCCCTGGGTTCTATCCCCAGCAGAAAACCAGCATAAAAACAGACATGCCTATACCTCCAGTCTGGGGAGTTAGAGGAAAGAGGATCAGAAGTTCAAGTTCGGCCTTCACTACATTAGTGAGTTTGAGGCCAGTCTGAACCCCATGAGACCCTGTCTCACAGGAAATTTTCTAATGAGTCTGCAGAGATGCTACGATTACCTAAGGATTCTAAAGGCCTCCAAGTTCTGTATTCTCTGGAGAAGGAAGAGAACACTGGAGGAATGTTGAGAACATGGGATATTAATTGAATTTGGGGAAGGAGGGACCTGGAGAGATGGCTCAGGGGTTAAGACTTGGTCTCGCAAACAGAAGGACCTGAGTTCAAATCTCAGATCCCATGTTAAAAACTCCAGGTGGAAATAGTGGTGGCCCATACTTCCAGCTCTGGCCTGGGAAATCCCAGAGGGAAGCAAACAGGAGATAGAAGCAATCTAGGGTTACTCCCCAAGTTACCCTTGGTCCTCCACAGGTACACACATAAACACACACAAGAAATAAATGAATGAATGAATGAAAGCTTTGATGCATTGTAAGTTCTCTCTATTGTAGTGCATCATAATCCAAGGCCCTGTAATTTCCACCAAAAACTGTGTGCTTGCAAGGACCCATTAGAATGATCAAATCTAGTTTTATCTGCTGAGGATCACTGGTTAAGTCCTACTAAAGGTGTTTAAATGTGGATACATGTTAGGATGAGACGGAAGCAGGAAGAGGCTGTCACCTACCTTCAGAGAGACTGGTCTGAGGTGTGGCTTGGGCAGCTGGAAAGTTGAGTCTGTCGCTGAGTCCTAGGCTCCACGAAACATATTAATGTCAACATCTAAGCTATAAACAGAGACCCAGGATTTTTTTTGTGTGTGTATGTGTGTGTGTGTGTGTGTGTGTGTGTGTGTGTGTGTGTGTGTGTGTGCATGTGCACGAGCGCCTGTGGAGACCCAAGGATGACTTCGGGAATTACCCTGGATTGTTCTACCTCCTTATTGCTTTGCTTTGGGGTTTCCCAGGCTCCACTCTCCAGGATGAGAAGTACAAGCCACTGCCATTTCTGCTTAGTATATTTGTGTGGGATCTGGGATCTGAACTCAGATCATTTTGCTTGTGAGGCAAAGGCTTTAATCCCTGAGCCATTTCTCCAGTCGTTGAGTATTTCAATGGGAGAAGAATGTGTCGGGTGGCTCTCTGGCTCTAATGTACAAATGAATCACCTGCTCTCCTGCTAAAAATCAGCCTCTTCTAACAAGCTCCTAAGGACCAAGTGTGGTGGAGCACTAAGGAGGCAGGAGGATTGGAACTCAAGGCCAGTCTGGGAATCATAAGAGGGGCCTGTTTCAAAACAAAACAAGCTCCAGGAGTTGTCCCTGTTGGTGTCCAGGCTGCACTTGAATCGTTGAGCAATCGCTTGACTGGTTGTAAACTTGAATGAGAATTTTGGCTCTTCCCACCTGCTGGGACCTCGCTTCTAAGAGCCTCTATTTTCATATCTGTAAAACAAGGCAAGAGGCTCTGAGGCAGTTGGTTCAGTGATAGAGTGTGTGCTTAGTATGTACAAGGCTCTGGGTTCAAGTCCTAGCATGCACGTGCACACAATATAGGCAGGTAAATAGTAGCTACATCACAGGATTCCAGGGACACTTAATGAGGTAATACATTACACGTGCTCAGGGTAGAGCAGCAAATGCCAGCTTTTTGCTTATTATTAGCCAGGGATTTTCTAAGTGCTATTATTTCATCATTCTCGTTGTCTAGACGAAGTTGAGGCATAAAGGCGAGGTACAGTGGTCTATAGTTACACAACGCGAGGTCGCTAAGTTTATTGCAAGGTGGCTGAATTCATTTGCAAGGGGGAAATGAAGGTGTGCAAGTCAGCACTGTGGTCCCGTAAGCCAGATTTTCAGACTGCGACCACAGTGGCTCTCTGGGGATGGACTGAGACCCGCAGATGGCAGCCTAGAGCTACCACGGGTGCCGGGACCCCTAGCAAGACCACGCCCAGAGCCAGGGCTGCGCGAAGCAACCCACCGCACAGCCGCGACCGCAAAACTTCTGTGCTCGGTTCCGCCTCGGATCGCGGCGTTGGAGGCGGCCCGGACCGTCAGCCACTAAATAGCTCTTCGGGTTCAAATAAGAGTTCCCGTAAGATAAGACCGTGTCCGCAGGAAAGGCGGAGAAAAGAGCGCGACTCTGCAGCGCTCGGATCGCCCGGGGAACCCGGCGGGACGGCGCAGTCTACGAAACTCTGTCCGGAGGGTTCAGCCAGGGACCCGGAACCCAGCCAAGGAGGAAAAAGTCGGTGGTCCATGTCGAGTCAGCGGGCACTAGTGCGGACTCCGAGCTTCAGTGCACGCGCGCCGGCCCCGAGGGGACTCTGACCTCGGAAGGGCGCAGGAGATCTTCCAGGGAAGTCCTCTGGGAGTGGGGGACCCATGGATTTAGGGGCCGGGTAGGGTGTGGGGGCTAACTGGGCGGTTTCCATGGCGCCCGGGACGTGAGGGAGGAATGTACCTCCAGCGATGGCGAAACAACCGCGGTGGCGGGCGGACTCGGGAAGACGGGGGAGCCCGGGTGGGAGGGGGTGCGGGGCGTGGGGAGCCGGGCAGGCCGGGGGTGGGGCGGTCACGTGCGCCCGAGGGGGCGAGGCCCCAGCCTGCCCGGGAGCGAACAGAGCCGGCCCAGGGGCTGAGCGGGGAGTGAACTTTCTGCCGTACGGAGGGAGATCGGCTTTGCCGTAACCCAAGGCAGAAACAGCCGGGGCATCCGAGGCCGGTCTGGCGACGCAGATAACCAAAAAGAGTGAGAGGCTTTGGGGATCGAGTGCGGGCAGCCCCTCCTTCACTGCCACTACGCTGGGGAGCTCTTTGTTTCTCTTGGGGCAGGGGTGCGCTCCTGAGCGAGGGTTCCATCAGCTCCAAGGGACCAGCCAAAAGCCCACCGCCCCTTAGGACCGCGGGAGTCAGCACGCGTTCAGGAGCCCTGGGCACTCTGTGGTCATGGTGAATGAAAGTCCCAACCAGGAGAAGAGCAATGACGAACCAGCGCCAGAGTCCGCCTTCCAAGCGGACGGCAGCTACTCCACTCACCCCAGCGAATCCATCCCCAGCGAATCCATCCACCCCAGTGTCTCCATCCACCCCAGCTTCTCTGCCCATCCCAGTACCTTTACTCAGCAACCCAGCGGCGTGACCCACCACAGTATCTTGGGCCGCGAAGACAGCGTGATCAGGGTGAGCAAGCGCCGCTGGCCCGTGGTCCTGGTGTTCAGTTGTTACTCCATGTGCAACGCCTTCCAGTGGATCCAGTATGGCTCCATCAATAACATCTTCATGACCTTCTACGGGGTCAGCGCCTTTGCCATCGACTGGCTGTCCATGTGCTACATGCTAACCTACATCCCCCTGCTGCTGCCGGTAGCCTGGCTGCTGGAGAAATTCGGACTGCGCACTATCGCCATCACCGGCTCGGCTCTCAACTGCCTGGGGGCCTGGGTAAAGCTAGGCAGCCTGCACCCCCACCTCTTCCCCATCACCATGGTGGGCCAGCTTATCTGCTCCGTGGCCCAGGTCTTCATCCTGGGCATGCCCTCCCGCATCGCTTCCGTGTGGTTCGGAGCTAATGAGGTCTCCACAGCCTGTTCCGTGGCCGTGTTTGGCAATCAGGTGAGTGTTGAGAAGTGTGTGTGGCTGGCTGTTCAAAGGCGAGAACATCTGTCTTTCCATGGTGGGCTGAGCGGGATGGCGTATTCCTAACCTGACCCCCACCATGTGGGAAGCTGCCGTTGTCTGGTCGACTGCCTTTATGACTCCGGATGGCTTGGCAGTAGTTGGTTGAATGTGACCGACTGTGTGGCTGGCTGATTGTGACTGTCAGTACCATTGTAAGATCAGTGGGGACCCCACCCCCCACCCCCCCCACCCCTAGTGGAGATCTTTTTCTTTCATCCACAGTTTCTCTTCCCACAGCAGAAAACCTGATTCTGGAATAGTTTGATGGTGTGGCTCCTGAAGATCTGTAGGGGTCCCCAAGTCCCACCTTTAGAAATGCTGACATTTCTCGGGTGGCAAACCCAAGCCATCAAGCCAGTCTGGTGGCATTGGAACTGGGCAGCTGTTTTTCAGCTGCAGTAGCCTTCCTAGGGTGCCGTTACCCTAAAGCTGCCCAGATCCACCCGCCAGGCCTGGTACTGCTCCGCAGCATCCTTACCTTCTTCACAGCTGAAGCCAGGAAAGTGCGAACAAAGCCTTGTGCCAAATTCCCTTCCTGGGGTTTAGAGCCAAGTCCAGCCCGTGGGAGTAGAAATCTCTCGTTCTGAATTTCCAAGAAGGTCTTTGGTATAAGTCGAGTATACTTTAACCTTTTTTCTCTTTCTTCCTTTTTGCTAAGAAGAATCCTGAATTCTTTCCATCTCAATGTGGCTACAACCTAGAAACTTGGCAGAATTGCCCTCTCCATATATTTGAGAAATAAAACAAAAACATGTCTATGATCACTTCAATAGGACCACTGTCTTGGCCCTCCGTTCTTCCCAAGGGCATGTAGTCCTGAATGTTGAATAAATGACCAGTTATCCTTGGTTTTCATAGGCCTATTTTCTTTTCTTTTTTATTTTCATTCAATTGTGTGTGTGTGTGTGTGTATGTGTGTGTATGTGTAGAACCAAGGGCAAATTCCGGAACCACCATGGACCGTCTCCTCCTCCTCCTTTACTCTGCACTGGGATTCACAGGCTCCACCCACCAGGACCAGAAGCACAGCCCCCCCCCCTTGCTTCCCACGGTGTCTATATTGAGATCTAGGATCCGAACTCAGGACCCTCTGCCTGCAAGGCAGAGGTTTAATCCCTGAGCCATTTCTCCAGCACCAAGCCTATTTTCTTTTATGTATTAATTTTGATGTGGGGAAATGGTCTTTTGGCTGTCCCATCTGGGTCACCAAATGATGCGACCAAGGAAACGACCATCCCAATGTCGTAGGGTTCTTGTGTTTCGGAGTCAAAGATTGAAACCAGAACATGTGTAGAGGACTAAGGTAGAGTTTATTAGAGGAGAGAAAGAAAGGTTGGAACTCACGGACTCCAGACGTGGAGTGCCATGAGGAGCTAGGATGCAGGAGAACTCATGGAGCCTAGGCATGGAATCTATGAGGAGCGAGGAGCTCATGGAATGCATGAGAAACAGGCACAGAACAGAACTCAGGGCACTAATGGCATGAGGGGCTAGAGCGCCTCCATGAGAAGCAGGCAAGAAACAGAACTCATGGCACTAGGGGGCTAGGGCTCTGGAGAACTCCTGGAGCTAGACGGACTCATGGCACCTGAGTGCCATGAAGGGCAGGTGCCCTGGAGAACTCATGAGAAACAGCTGGAAAAAGAACTCATGGCACCTTGAGTACCATGAGGGGCTAGGGCGCCAAAGATGGCTGCCAGGGCCAGACATATTTATACACCTAGACAAGCCCAGGAGACTGGCTTTTTCTGATTGGTTACCTCCCATTGGAGCCCAACCCACTTGCTCTTGGGCCCGTTTGGACTAGAAGTCCAGTTGTTTGATATGGAGAGTTCATCTCCATAATCCCTTCCTAGGGAAGTTGGCCATCTTATCTCTGGGAGGACTGGAGTCAGTTCCTCAGCAGGAGGAGCGTTCCTTCAGGGAGATTCCAGCAGTGGGGGATGACCTTCAGGAATTTCAAAGACCTTGAAAGACCCATCCCAGCATAGCTGCTCTAATCCTGCTTTAATTTCATTTAGAAAATGGAACTTTTGGGCTGGTGAAGGGGCTCAGCAGGTAAAAGTACTTACTGTGTTCAAATCCCTGGAATTCATATGGTAGAAAGAGAGAGAATTGACTCCACAGAGATGTCCTCCAACCTCCACACATGCGTGACCTCTCTCTCTCTCACACATATCATACACTCATGTGTGCATACTTAATAAACATAATAAAATAGAAATGTAACCTTTAATGTGGCCGGACAGAAACTTTGCACAACTACTTAAAGGCATTTTCTGTTCATGACTCCCAGGAAGGTAATTGGAACTCAAGTTCCCTCTGTCCAGGAGTCCTGCATTTACTCACAGTTTATGTGATCAATGTGCCTTTAGCATAGAAAAAGCAGCCCAAACCCCTTATCTTACCCATATTCTACCTGAGAACTTGATGCTCCAGAGACTGAGCTGGTCTAAAGACTGGAAATGAAACTAGGTAGGCCTTCTGTTAAAGACAGTTTAAAAATCACATACTGAGCTGGGTGTGATGGCACCTGCCATCAATCCCAGGCTTGGGGGCAGGAGCATTGAGGCAAGAATTCAAAGTCATCAGAGGTTACAAAGCAAGTTCAAAGTCAGCCTAGAGACATGAGACTGTTAAAAAAAAAAAAAAAGAAAAAAAAGAGGGCTGGAGAGGCGGCTCAAGGGTTAAGCCTCTGCCTTGCAGGCAGAAGGTCCTGAGTTCGGATCCCAGATCCCACGTATAGACGCCAGAAGCCGGGCGGCCTGCGCTTCTGGTTCTGGTAGGGCGGAGCCTGTGAATCCCCAGGCAGAGTAAACAAGGAGGAGGTGGAGGCGTCCATGGTGGTTCCCGATTCATCCGTGGTTCTACACACACACACACACACACATGCGCGCGCACATACATACACACACACACAATTGAATAAATAATAATAAAAAAAATTTTAAAAAAAGAAAAAGAAAAGAAAGAAAAAAAAAAAAAGGAAAGGAAAGAAAAAAGAAAAGGAAGGGACTAAGGATGAGGCTTAGTTGGTAGAGTGCTTATATATATCATGGACAAGGCCATGGGTTTAATCCCCAGCATTGCATGAAACTGGATATAGGACACACACCTATAATGCTAGTTTTGAGGAGATAGGAACAGAGGGATCAGAGGTCAGCCTAGCTACATAGCAAGTTCGAGACAAGCATGGACTAGCTGAAGCCCTGCCTCAAAAATAAATAAATTAATTACAAGCAGTTATTGAGAATGACACCAATCCTCTGAAGTGGGCCCTAAAGTCATCATGGTACCCCTGCAGGTAGATGAGTCACTATCCTTTTTTCTTGTATTGGGGGAAAAAGCTTGGGGCTGGGGGCGAAGAGCGTATCTCCCAGAGGTTCTATCAGCAGGATAGGGCTCACCGTACACAAGGCGACGGTTCAGCTCTACTGCTGGGGAAGGCAGAATCCCCTTACAGTTGGCCTGGTGCCCTCGAAATGGGGGAGCCCAATACTTTTTTGTTGTTATTATTGTTGTTAGCCATGAAGCATAAAATAATAGATTTTAACACCCTTGATACACCTCTGAAGGGACTTCATATGTTGGTAAAATTAATAAGAATACATTATTCATTTCCCACTCTACCCTACTCCCCAGACAAGGGTCAGAAAATGCTGAGAGTTTTACGTTTAAAAACACCCTGCCAGGGTATATTTGCATCAGGGAGATAGCTGTTTTTTTTGATCTGTTAGGATTACTTCCTGCTGAATTCAGCATTATGAACAACTGTAGGCTTCCTCGTGGAGAGATGAGTGTGTTTGCTTCTCTGTGTTGCAACCTTATTCTGGGTAAACCACCGATGGATGGGGGAGAAATATTAACAAAGTACCTGTACTTTGCAGCTTAGAAAAATGTCTTGGGACTGGGGAGATAGCTCAATGGTTAAAGCCTTCCCTTGCAAGCAAAAGGACCTAAGTTCAGGTCTTCAGATCCTACATAAGAATTTCCAGGCAGAAATGGCAGCAGCCTGTAATTCTGGCTGGTAGAACCTGGGAATCCCCAGAGGAAAGCAGTAAGGTAGAAGAGCAATCCAGGCCATGATGATTCTCAAAGTCACCTTTGGGTCTCCATAGGGCGTGCGCACACGCGCACACACACACACACACACACACACACACACACACAGAAAAAGAAATGCCTCAGCAGAGTTGGCTACACAGGCTTTAGAGGTTGTTTTGCAGACTTAATTCTTCATGGCCCACAAACCTTACTGTGACCTACCCAGGCCCATTATCACGGCTCTTGTAAACATAGAGAAAATAGATCAGAGAGAGAGAGAGAGAGAGAGAGAGATTCTCTCAAACAATACTGATGTGTATTTGGGAGTAGCAGAGTTTTGCAATGGGAATACACATGCCATGGTACGTGTGGCAATATTTAAACCTAAGACACACTGTGACAGAGGTTACATCAGATATTTTGAAATAATAGTCCTGGAACACAGTGATTAGCGACAGAGTGGGTGTGAGTCTGTGCAGATTGACCACGACAGTGTGGGGCAGACCTCTTATGAAGTACTTTATCTCTTCTCT